>JAPMOQ010023642.1:13898463-13931664 GCA_026543055.1 Argiope trifasciata | reverse complement strand
GCTCGAAATTTTTACCACCTTTTTACATACTGTACAAACTTTATCAGTTTTGCTTCTATTTTCACTAATCTTCAGTTGTTTTCAAAAATCTTGTGTAAAGTAAAGCAGGATTACTTAAATTTAAGAACATATAGAGTTTTTGAAATCTGAATACTTTTGGAGAAGTGGTCATAAGTAATCATCATCATTAGCACTATATCATTTGTAATATTTAGGTTAAATTTTATTGACCCTATTTGAAGTTATTATCCACTATATTTATTAATTTTAGTCTCCACACTTTACAATCAGATTATATTTCAAAAAGGTTGAAAAGGACTTTTTAAGTCAAATTAAATCAAGTAGGAAAATGGAATATCATAAATACCGATAACTTGGAAATACAACATAAATCCTGCAGGCAGTTGCATTTCGAGCGGATACAGTTTCAAGTAGATCGAAAATTCATTTCAGATTAATGTTAAGAGTAAGTAAATTGATTAAAAATGAAATTAAATGTCCCAAGAGCTCTTCCATTGCGTTTTCATGTAATGAGCAGGATCTATAAAATATTTAAAAAAGAGAAATCTCTCCCAGTGCTTTTTAAGCTTTTTTAAGATTAAAAAAAAATCAGGAATGACAACAAATTATATATCATTTTTTTCTCTTTGTTTGAATAGAAAAAACATAATCATATTAATTATAACAAGTTTTCTTCATGAAAAATGCAAACATACATCTCAGCTGCTTTTCTATGCAATAGAGCAATCAACACAAAATACCTGCCGTGACCCAAGTTATCTCATAATTTAAAGCGTCTGCTTTAAAACTTAATTTTGTAATCTTTTGTAAATCATGACATACATGTGTAAAGTAGGAATGTAATTGCACTTATAGTAAACATCATACTGCCACTTATTACTAAACCCTTCAATTTTTCACAATAGTTGTTGAATTACTGAAATAGACATCTAAGACATAATATAACATCCTTATAACATAAAAATTATTCATTTTTGTTATGAAATTTGATAAATTCGGTCTCATTGAAAATAACGATAAAACTATGACCCTTCTAAAATTATGGCACTATTTATTCGCTTCAAAATAAAATAACCCTTTAAAAATGCAAATGCATATTAATTTCTTAATATCCGCTTCTTAATACAGAAGAAATGATTCACAAATGATATGAAATAACTTGAAGATTAATTTAATTGAAATTTAATTTTATAAAATTGTGTAAGTTCATAAAATGGAGAAATTTAATAAAAAAATAACACTTCTCAACTTTTATTTTAATTGTTTTTGTTTCTAGATGGCGATATCGTTTATGATGTATAAAAGAAAAAATGTTACAAAGAGATAGCAATGAAATATCTTGTAATTTTTCATTTATTATTTTATTTTTATTTGCCATTTCTAATCATATTGTTGATAATAGGCTTTCTAACTGCATCCGTGTCTTTAGTTAAAAAAATAATACAAATATAGTAGCTTAACAGTATATGTTACCAAGTTTACTCTGCTTGCCCAAGTACCAGCTGGTACAATTTCGAAAGAAAAAAAAAGCTCTAAAACTGGCACTTCTTCTGAGAAGAAATGAAAAAAAGTTAACATCATTGTAGTAATTACTAGTTACACCCTTATGAGTTGTGGTTTGTTTTGAAGGAATGATGACAGGTTTTCCTGTGGGAATATAATGACACTTACCATGAATGTGCGGTTAACCTTTTCACTTTCGATATTTTTATAATGACCCTTGCGTGTGCCTGAGATCAAATGAACAAACCCCCTTACCCTCTCATGAAAAGCTTAATTCTTCTTTATGACATTACTTCCGACTGCCGTAGCCTTAAGCAATTATTAGCTTTTCAAATAATTCATCTTTTAAAAATAAAAAAAAATATTGCAGACAATTCTACAATTAACTATAGAGTCAACGGAAGTGGATTTGAAGACCTATGGTAATTAAACTACATTATCACCTTACAGACCTCTTTTTAAAAAAAGTCAATAAATAATTGCTTGTCTTCTTTATTGTAGGTTGATTTTTTTTTTCTTGCTTCTTAGATCCTATAGTCTTAATTAGAAGTACATACTATGGAGAAACATTCATAGCTTTTGATAATTGTTTTTCCAGCCCTTAAGAAAATATATATCACTTAATTAAAATGAGACCTCACATTCTGTGGCTCATGATAATTGATTTCAACATGATCTATCTACAGTTTTGGAATTTGATTGCCTCGCTATGTGGCATTAACTTTGGCAGCGGAGATTAAAAATAAAATTTCGACTTTCCAGTTAAAAAATACTCCATGCAACAGACCTTGGTGAAAGTAAAATTTGACAAGAATTAAATTTTCTTCTGGTGGGTTGGAAAGTTATGAGAGAGGATACCAGCTTAAATGACATTCTCGTTTTCTGTCTAAGTCCAAATTTATGAGTTTGCCACAAAAATTTATCTCATTAATTTAAAACAAGACATTAATGTAACCACAATAAATCACACAATATTCAAAAAGTACCTCATTCCCCCGATAAAGTTAAAAAAAAGTCGAAAAATTATGTATAAGTAATGTGATCTGCACTAAAGCTGTATACTTATTTGTTTGTATTAGATATCGTCTTTTGGCTTCTCGAAGGTGGAAATTTTTAATATAATGTGATAAAAGCCAAATGAAATAATCCATATTTAAAATAATGCTGAAATTAATCAGTTTAAAAGTTCAATTAATTAAAAGTAATTAATTAAAACAAGAGTCGTAAGTTAATTAAAATTTATTGAAGTTAGGATCTAACTTTCTTTTTCCCAAAACACTTTTAGTTAAAAAAATCTTAATAAGTATAAAGTTTTTTGAATGCTTTAAAACACAATTTCTTCATTGGGTAAAAAATACTGGCGATCGATCAGCATAAAGTGTCCTTCATTAGGTAGATCAGACTGAGCTCAAAAAAGCTACCCCATATTAGTATTACCATTCCTTATTTTATAAGTACGAAGGATATTATTTAGGTTAAAAAATAATTCACATATTTCTCAGATAGTTATCTACCATTTGCTAATTTAGAATGGTAGAAACAAATATAGAATTTAAGCATATTTTGTTTTCTTGACTTCAAAGATAAATGTTCGTGTTTGAAACTACATTAGCTATCGGGTTCCATCAGGAAGGCATGATGACTCTTAATTGCAAACAATTGTCCTACTTTTAAGGCATGTCCGAAGAATACAAATCAGAGGATTCTTGATCTCAGAATCCTTGATTCTTGAGAATTCTTACATATTCTCAAGAATCCGAGATTCTTGAGAATATGCAAGAATTTATAATCCCTATGATTATAAATTCTTGCATAACTGCGCTCTTTATTCAACAACATTATTCTAAAAATCCGAAAGACCTATGAGGATTTAGCAACGAATTTTTCACTGTAGTTGGGTTGGCTGCAGGAAATTTCCCAGATTCTCTGTAACGCAAAATTAGAAAGCGGATCAATTTCTCTCTGAAGTTCTCTCGGAAGACTACATACCCTCATGAAGCATTTCTATTTCAGGCGATGAATAGTGCCGTAGAAATGATTTGACCGGCAGAAATTGTCACGGTTTACGTTTTTTCCCTATTCTACGCCATGTTGAATTAAAGCTGGTTCTGCTAATGATAAAAATGAAGATTTATTATGTCCATGCGGGGAAAAAACTAGTAGAAAATACAGCTTATATTTCACGAAATTGTAGAAAAAAAGTAAAATATACAAAAAATAGAAATAAATTGACATTCATGCATTTTATTAAAATCGAGAATAACTCACCTCTTTGCTCTTGCATCATTTATTTCATTTGATTTTTCATATAGGTCTTTTTCCTTTCCATCCTTTTTATTCAATTCTGCATTTATTACCCCGAGCTATTAAATAACTTTACAATGATCGCCTCTTATTAATTATGTCTTCCGCTTCATAATGTGAGCGGAAATAATTATAAAGAAACATCTGTCACGACAAAAACTTACGATCTTTTGCACTTATCAAGAAAAATTACCTTTTCTGATCTCGAAACTAGTAAAGGAAGGCCCGTGAAAAAAAACTTAACTAAAGAATTATGTTTATCACCATCTCTAGAAGAAAAGATTCTAGAAACATTTCTACTTACATTGTTGTTTCCACTTTATGTCAAGATCAAAGATATCATGGTTTTTATTAGAAAGTGAGGTTAATGAAGGAAAAGGTTGTTTTTTCTTTTACATGTTTTATGCTCAGTATCATTATATTAATTTTTGGACATCATGTTATTTAATATCCCAACCAATTGAGAGCATTATTTTATACACTGAAAAAAAATCTTTAAAAAAAAGCATAATTTTTATCAAAAAAGGTAAATATATACAGGATAAGTACAAATGACAAAGCCGATTTTAAAAAATAATATTTTCGAAACTACTGCGCATATTACAATAAGTTATGCATGAATTTAAAAAAGGAATACACCAAATGTTTTCAGTTACAAATGTTTGATGTGTGACTATCTCGTTGCACGATGTACGTTCAATCTATAATCTAGTTCGTTCCAAACAGTTTGTAGCATCACTCACTCAATGGTTCTGAATACTGCACAAATGTGTTCTTTAATCTATGACAATGTTTTCTGCATTGGTGGTCCATAAACAATGTCTTTGACGTAACCCCACAAAAAAATTCAGAGTTTAAAGAACGCATTTGGGCAGCATTCAGAGCCACTGACAGAGTGATGCTACAAAATGTTTGGAACGAATTGGATTATAGATTGAACGTACATCGTGTAATAAGCGAGTCACATATCAAACAACTGTAACTGAAGAAATGACTTGGTGTATATCACTTTAAATTCATCTATCACTTTTTGCAATATGTGAAGTAGTTTCGAAAAGATGATTTTTTAAAATCAGGTCCATCATTTGTACTCACCCTGTTTTTAAATTATATAAAATGAAATGCATGCTTAAAAGTAGATAAAAACATCCTGTCACCTTTCTCTAAAATCTAAACTTCCCAATGTTCACCAGTTTTCTGTAAAATTTTTAATCAATGTTTTGAATGATTTTCATCGCCGAAGAATTCACCATGTAATCTGAAAATGATATTTTCTTATTTAATAATTAATCCGACCGTCTGCATTTTTATCAACACAACCACCTGGGATACGAGAATGGAAAGTTGACTGAATAACTAAGTATATATGTTCCAACCTGTATTGGGAGCGCAATAAGTGACGCTGCATTGGTAACTAAGTTTATTTCTAATGACAGGATGTATTTCCTTATGAAAGTACCATGCATGGAATGCTCATAATTGAACTCTTTTTGCTTCAAGAACAGGTTATTAAATATGCAAAATAGGCAACTTCCCGGAGAAAATATGTGATGCATTTGTTTTTTGAGGAGGGAGCGGAATGTCGAGACTTTTCTGTGGTATTTTTAGAATGATTCAGCTTTGCTCTTTCATTTTATTAACAAGGACTATTTATTGAACACATTCAAATTAAAATCCAGTATCGTTTAAATTTATGAACAATATTCCTACGATTCTTTTTCTCCCTGTTTTCAAACTAATTTTTCATATTTTTATTTATTTATTTATTTTAGTTGTCTGACTGGAACATAAATATTAAAAAATAAATCCTGGCAACCTTTCTGTTTGAATGTTTAATATACATTAAAAGCTTTGTGTGTGTGTTTTTTGTGTCTTAATATTACTTTTAAATATTCATTGAAACTGAAAATTACTCTCTTGAAATTGACTTGCTATTAAGATGTTGGTAATTTCAATTTTTATTTATATTTGTTAATTAGAAAGTTCTCATAGTATAGATAAATTAATAAAAAATGTATAGATTTGGTAGAACCCATTAAAGTTTACTTTGCCTAAAAACAGAATTTAAAATTTCATCCAGCTTTTTTTTCCCCTGAGCTTTCCCTATTTTCTGTATTTTTTCTCAATTATAAGTAATAACGCAGCATCAAATATGTCTCTTCGCTATTAAAAATCATTTATAAACACATGATACATTTATTTATAGCACCAATATTCCATGTTAAAACAATTTCATTTCATTTTCTTGGCCTTTAAATGATAATCGTTACTACTCGCCGAGTTCATCCATTATAACATTGAACAGAAAACGTTGAATCACCAAAATACTGTCAGAAATGTGTTCTATTAAACGGGGATTTCCTCTATCCCAGGATTGATTTAAACTAATATCACTAGTCTCTACTCTCTTCCTATTTTTGATTTTACTAGCATACGTGCGTTTCTTATGCTCCATCTCTAATAAATTATTTATGGGGCAGCGGTAACCTGGTTGGTAGAGCGTCAGCCTCATAATCAGAAGGTAGCGAGTTCTGTCCTCGTCTTGGCCAAAGATCGCTGTTTTGGCTAATGGCAGTGGGGACACGTTAAATATGTCGTAACTGCAAAGTCCCCCAAGTTTCCACAACAAATTAACCTCTGGAGGTACTGAATCATGGATGAGTCGGTCTCTTATTTGGATCTTAATTTTGACTTGCGGATGAATGAATGAGTTCGACAGCCCCCTAAAAAGGGTTTTGTCGTGCGTGTTCGAGCAAAAGTCCTACTTTCACCTTAACAAAGAAAGGCTCATACTTTGCCTTAATTCGAAAGAACTAAATCTCGTTCGGTTTGGTATGACTATTAGACCGACCCGACCAGATAAGTTATTTATAACTGTTTACGTTTTAACTTAAAATATAAATTATAAAACTACTCCTGAAATCTTTATCGAAGATTATTTAACCAATGTCCTATTATAAATAATAAACTTAAAAAAATTTGGAACATTCTTTTATGCCAAAATGTATCTTTATTTTAAAATATTGCATTATCATTAATTAGAATTAAAAAATATATATTTCAATGCCAACCAGAATACTAGAAAGTTATTGGAAGAGGATACAATTAAAGCTAATATGTTAAATTGGGCATCAAGACTGCGAAACCTGATGAAATTCTACTCTAACTAAGTAACTGTATGATTATGAAATGGGTGGAAAGTTTTTAAATCCATAAATCTTTTAAAAGTCAAATTTTCTTTGCTCATATTTTAGCCCTCCAGATGTGATTCCGTCATTGAAAAAAAGTTGTTATTTGGTCTGATTTCTGTTGCATTTTCACTCATTTGTGCATTCATCTATACAAGAGCAGAATGCACATTTATCATTCGACTTATTATTTTAAGATTCTGAAAAAAAAATAATAGTATCTGAAAAATGGAAAAATAGTTTATTGGAAGACTTCACAGTTTTTTGAAGCTCAAAAATTGATGAGTTTTTTTTATTATTATTAAGTGAAATATTTTTTCTAATAATTACATAATTAATATTTGCATGTAGTTAAAACTTTTTACTTATGATTATTTAATCATGCAATGCTAACTCATTTAACAGGCTAAAAATGTATTTGTAATAAAAAAGATTCATGTACGAAAAATTTATTTTTACTTTCTTTACTGAAACAGTACCTTTTTCAGCTGAGCATTCTTGTTAAAAATCCGAGAAATGACCCTCTCTCACTTTCAAATCACTATGAAAAACAAAATTTGTCGTCCCTTCAACTGCCTACTGTTATCTTTTCACCTAAGCAGCAAGATCAACAATTACATATTAGGTTGATGCAATAGAACATTACTGTAAATCTGTCTTCAACATGATCAGATAAGAAACAGAATAACCTCCCGTAGCAGGAGAAAATAACTAACGATGATAGAGTCATGTAAACTTTGTACCAGCCCGTACATAGAAAATCTGTTGATATATTTTACGTAAAATTCTTAAGAAAAATATTAAGCATAGTTCTCAATAATTCTACTTCACACAAAATTTTGGTATTCGAGAGAACTAATTGAATGACTAATTGTAGAAGATTAAAAAGGGTGCCTAATAGATAGCTTTTATATTTGTTCAGAAAACCTTGAAAAAAACTGATAAACTGAAATGACTTCTGAAGCTTAATTTATCCTATAAATTTAAATGAAAAACATTTCTTATTAAATTATACTAAATAATTATTCAGTGGGAAACTATGTAAAATTCTGATTCAAATAAGTTTCTTGTCCTTTTTTACAAACAGAAAAATAGGATGACTAATTTTATTTATTAGTCAAGAAAACCATGACAAATTTAAGAAATATTAAAGAAATTAAAATATAACAGAAATACTATTATATTTATTCTAAAATGTAATTGCAAAAAATGCATCACTACAAAATTTCTTGCGTTTCTGATTTCTGTCATTTCGGAATCATAATGCGTGATTTTTCTTGTTAAATTATTATACTAACTAGTCTTAAAAATAGGAAAAGAAAATTCAGCAGAACTTTTCACAAGGCTAAGTAACAATTAAAGCCAAGTCAACACGCATAACCAAAGAATATTTTTAATATTAACTTATAATATTAAAATATAACCAGAATCCTCCCGCTGGTATTGTATGGAAGGTGCTAGAGAGGTGCTATCTCAGGTGTCATCCTCATTATCTAAAGGTAGCTCAACATTACGAGGTCCGTTCCAAAATAGCTTTAATGTTGCTTTAAAATGGGATATTAATATAGCTAAACTAAACAGAAGATATGCACAGTTATATTTGTTAAATGGGGAAGGATTTTTTCAAAGTCATCCCTGATTATTTTAGCAAAAAACATTTTTATCTCAATGTTTTACTTTCTGTATTAAGACTTTTCATGAGATCCACTTAAAAATACCTAATATCGACATCGGAAGAGATTTTAATTAAGATTGTTGCTAACTCAATCACGGTTGCTATTTCAATCTACGTTTCAGTAATTAGTAACTCATCATAATTTTTTTCTCTCTTCCGTTTCTACAACATACGAATAATATTTACTGTGTACTTTAATTTATCTTTAGTTAGTCAGTTAGTTTATTTACTTTACTTAAGTTATTTAGTGTTATAATGAATAAATTACTTGCTTCGTGTACATCAGTTACAGTAATTTATCATATTAAGCCTGCATAAAACCACATTCCACATAAAATTTCAGGAAAACTGTGAAATATAGCTAGGTATTAAACACATTTTCTAGAAATATTAGTCTTTCTACAGAATGATTGCTTGTATAACTAATATTTCTGGTGACAAAAACGTTCCTAAGCAAATAAAAATAGAATACTTTTAGAAGAGAACATATAACAAACATCTATTAATGGGTTCTTTTAAAGAATAATATTTGAACATCATTAATATAAAGTAAATTTGAAACAACAAGACTATTAAACACACTGAAAAACTATTTTAGGACCGAAACCGCTATTCGCATTATATAGTTATCTTTAGTATAAGTGAAAAACAACAACATTGATATTGGATTGTCAATTTATCATCAAATCTTTTAGCAACATATCAATAAAACTGTTTAAGTTATATTTAAAACTATTAAACCAAATCCGAGTATCATTTTTGATTTTTAAAAAAAAATCCAGGTTTTGTTGCTGTTAAAGATATACATTTTGTGAATCGATAGAGCAATTGGGAAAACTTGACAACAGTGTCATAGTTCTGATAAAATTTTTATTGTTGTTTATCAAACTTGAATGCACCATTGCAATAAAATGAAAAAAATCCTGAATTTTGAGACTAAAGTTCTAAATCAAAGGAAAAATTGTAAGTTTGCTAGGATTTGCTATGATATCCCAATTGTTTGCCTACTATCTCAAATAACCAATGATTTTATTTAATCCTATTGCAATGACTGCCTGCCTAGTTGGTACGAAACATATTGATCTTTAAAAATAAGGAATAAATATTGCACATTACAATATTAAGTTTATCAAAGCTCACTTGATATTCATAAAATGCTCTCTTTTATCGAATTGCGTCAAAAAAATCATTGTGGATCTAGCAGGGGTAAAAAAAGCAGTGTAAAAAACATGAAATGATATTAGTGCATGTTAGATAAACGAAAATGATATGTAACTGCGATAGTACATGATTTCATTCCATCCCTTATTATCTTTTGTTGCAAATCATGTTTAGTTTACCTCTAAATTCTCTACAATTTCATTTAATGAAATACTTTTCTAGATCATTCAGTTAAATACTTTTCAAGACCATTCAGTTAAATTGGGACAAGCAGTTTAAAATTTGCCCTTGACCACCGGTCATTTTATTTTTGTATTTAATAACCTGAATTTTTCTTTCCACTGGCTATAAAATTTTCATTTACAAAATTAGATTGTCCCTAAGAGTGTGCTTCTTTGGCATAGTACTTCTCAAAGAAACTGCCTTTTGTCTTCTATTTTGTAATGGACAATGATCATATAGGTCTAACTTGCCCTTAAAATTTCTTCAATGTCAATTAACGGAAAACGCGTTTTAAGTTTGTTTTGTTATATAGTGACACCGCAACAGTCTTTTAACTTGTCCTTGATAACTAGTCATTTCATTTGGTGTCCAGTAACCTCTTTTATGGTTCACAAGCCAGGAGAACAACAAAGAAAATGAATTCTGCATAATTTCCACAGCTCTACAAAGAACGATAGAAACTGCTTCTTTCCCGCGCTGTGAGAAAGGGCAAATGCCCTAGGCGTACACGCTTTTGCGTGGAAGGATGGTATTACGATCGTCTTATGCCATAAAATCAGGGCTAGAAAAAGGCTGTGTGTAGTTTTTATGTGCAATAACAGTTCCTATATTTTAATGTGAAAAGTCCTGCATTGTTATTTATCCTTCTAATGAGGTCTTTGGGACCGGAAATCGTCAATAATACCGGCATCTGTTAAACTTTAAGGAGAATTTATGCATAAAATTAAATCGGGAAGATTTTTGAGTGGCTTTTTTGTTTAAAATGCAAGAAAGACAAGGAAAAAAAGGCAATGAATTAATGTAAGATAGTCTGTGGAAGAGAATTTAGGTATGAAATGAATCTTAAGATGATTTTTCATTTGTTTCTGAAATATTAAAATTTAATTTGATAAATTATAAGTAGAAAATTTTTATTATTTTATGATTATATATTTTAATTCTGGTCGTTGAACCAATGAAGACATCAGTTTGAAGGGGAAAAAAGTATATATTAATCTCAATTAGCTCATACGAATGGATTGATACCTAGTTTTGCTACATCAGGTACAATTTAATGCATACTCCATTGTAACTGATACAATTAATAACCAATTATTCTCTTATATGAATGAAACTGGGAAGTCGGCGGATACTGATCTCTTTTCCTTGGCTTTGGCATTGATCGAAGGTTGAATGAGAAGAGAAAAAGAAATGTAATGCTAACATAATTAGGATAGAAAAAGGCTAGGGTTCTTCAATGATATGTGCACCTTTACATAGGATAAAGGACACTGAGAGTAAAATATAATATAGTTCACCAAATCATCAAGCAGGCTCATGCGTCGCCAAGACAGGTCGGTGAACTAGGCTATACAGTCTTAATACTCTGTACCAACCTGAATCCAACTGAAAACAAATGAGATCGTGCAGATTACAAGTTGGTATCCATCGAGTCCAAATACTGATATCGAGTACCTGATATTGTTTTGTGTACCTGATAATTTTTCGTGCTTCATACAGCATGTCAGGTTGATACACTATTATGCAGTCTTAATGATTAATACAAGGACTAATTTTAGATCGGCTTAATTCGTACTGATGTAAATTATAAAGTGCAACTTTATATACTCCTTCTCGTTAATGTTCGGGGGTAAACTACTATCGTATTGTTCGCCATTATTTTTCTTCTTTTCTTTCATTGAAATATGGTCTCATGCTGATCACATGCTGAATCTATGAATATAATCTTCACATCAAACTTGATAAGCATGAAGAATCCAATAAAGCTGCTTCAGATCGTTTCGAGTGTCCAAAAAGATTTAAAGATTTAAAATGTTGATTATTGTTATACACTGATTTTTCTAAATTTCTCAGTAATGATTTGTTTTTGTTGGTTTTTTTAAATTTCTCAGTAATGATGAAAAAGCGTTGGAGGAATTTGAATCCAGTCTCATTATTCGGAAATTCATGCCAGTTTTAACGTTAGTTTCAAAGAATCGAAAGAAAATGAATCAAAATAAAGCATTTAATCACTATCTGATTCTTTCAAAACGAATTAAGGTGACACCCTCTTGAAAAGTAACATGAAAATTCCGAAATTAAGAGAATATTTCTTTTGAGTGAAAGGTAATTGCAAGATTACGAAGAAATTGTTGTGAATTTTAAGCATTTTTAGTTCGTGAAAATATACTTTTGTTAAAATACAGGATGAGTACAAATAATGGACTCTATTTTATAAAATCATATTTTTAAAACTACTGCACATATTAAAATATGTGATAAATGAATTTAAAGAGAAATATACCAAGGTGTTTTTTTTTAATGGCGAATGTCTGATACGTGAACCTCTTGTTATACAGCATATTTTCAATCTGTAATCCAGTTCAGTCCAAATAATTTGTAGCATTTTGTTTTGTCTGTTATCTTTAACATTATCCCACAGAAAATAATCATTGAGATAAGGCATGGTTAATGTACCACCAAAGCCTTAAACCCGCCCAGAACTTAAAGAACGCATTTGTGCAGCATTCAGAACCATTGACAGAATGATGTTACAAAATGTTCGGAATGAACTGGATTACAGATTGGACTTATGCCGTTTAACAAAAGGGACATACATCGAACATTTATAAATGGAAAAAAACTTGGTATATTTCTCTTTAAATTCATGTATTTCTTATTGTAATATGTTAAGTAGTTCTGAAAATTTTCCATCATTTGTACTCACCCTGCATAATAATAATCGGTCTATTCCCCATTGAAATCCTTTGTTACACTTCAATGCAGAAATAAATTGACTTTTTCATTCATGGTAATGCATTTAAAATAAATTAATAATAGATATTAAACTTCCTATATTGATTTTGATAATATAAGATGTCTTGCTTACTTTATAAGCTCAATAGTAGCTTGAAATAAAACTATCATTATATACAATGGTTTACAAAGTTCTTGGCACCAGAATGAATTGATTATTATCAGAAAAATGTTTTCGAAGAGAAAGCCAAACATTCTGTTCATAACTGAATGGTGAGCAAATGATAAGCATATGTTATTATATTTTATTTCCTGTTGATATGGAAAGGAAAAACAGGAACTTTTATTCATTTATTTTTTGTGGAAAAATATAACACATTACATTTTAAATGTGACAGAAAATATAGTATTCATTTATTTCAATCAATAAAATTTAAACTATTTTTAATGAATTTAGCATTAACTTAAGCAATAAGCAGTAATGACAGAATTATGTTATAAGAAAATTGCTTAGTTAAAAAATATCTTCCTGCTTTGATAAAACGTAGTGAAAGTGTTAATATCAATAAGTGTAAAAAGAATACACAAATGTAATCGCATTTAAAATATTTGAAGCAACCAAAACGAAGTATATTTTTACAAACTGGTTCCATTTTGTACATATGTAACGAGAAGAAAATAAATCGATAATATAAATAAATTTGTTAATATAATTCCCTTTCATCTTCTGAATTCGATTTAAAAATGTATGGCGTTTATCTAAAATCCAGTCATTTCAAAATAGAAAATTAATATAAGTTAGAAGTCGTGCATTTCGATTTTTATGGAGAAATATGTATTTCATAAAAACTGATAATTACAATAATATCTTAATAACAGAGGAAAGCTTAACCAAAAACGATTATAAACTATTATAAATAACTAGCTAAAGAGATTTAGAATTATTAATCAGCGGATTATTCTCAAACACATAACTAAACTCGTAGATGAATAATCTTTTAAACGCTTCTAGGAGTCTAATTTGGCCAAACGTGCAAAAAATTAATGATCCAAAAAAAAAAAAAACGTGATGAATAACTGATTAACATAATTAATGACTCGTTATATTCTAAAGTAATGGGAGGAAATCAGTAAAAACGAGTTGCGCAATTGTACCATTTTAAGCAAACCGGTCTTGACTGGGTTAATTGTCTATAAATCTCAACAAAAAGTGTACACTGATAAAATAACGGCTGGTGACTAGAAAAAAAGAGAAAAAAAATCAGCATGGAAATCATTTAACATTCTAAACAATAGAAACATTTTCAAGTACCTAAAAGTTTTTTTTTAATTCAGAAATATAGATTTGTACACTTGAAATAGAAATTCGATGTATTTCATGTCGTTTATTTGAATGTACATTAGTTTTTGTGCACTAATTTCTCAAAAAAAAAAAAAAAAAAAAAAAAAACGTAACTTAAAACTTTGAATTAAATTTGTGTAATTGATAACTCAGATGGTTTTTTAAAAAATAATCATTACAAACTGTTGGATCGCATTGAAATTTTCTTATTTTTAAATTGAATTCTTTGTTATTACTTTCAAACACAGGAAGTCATACCCTTAGTGTAATTTTGTTTTTCAAAATGATTTAGTAATTAATTATTGTTACATAATTTTAAAATCAAAATTATTTTATATAATCTCAAAGTATTAAAGTTTATTGCAATAAACAAAGTTTAAATACTTCTAGAAATCCAAACAGAGAAAAATTAATTTCATGGTATTTTATTAATATCTATCGAAGCAGTACTACTTTCATTTGTCTTTCAAAATAGTAAAATAAATAAATAAAAATAAATAAAATAAATAAAGATTAAATTTAAGCTTATTTCAATTTTTAAAAACTTATTTTACCATGATTAATGGCAAAATATTAATAAGTTAAGATGATTAAATTTCGAACTGAAATGTAAAAGATTGTGATGAATTTAATACAAATCAATTATCGAAATCGTTCAATTTGATTTCAAATTCAAGAGGAAGAAAACTTTATTACTAAAATTATTTCGTTTGTGCAATGACTTTTAACATTAAAGTGACAGTTAAATAAACAAGTTCAGTATGATATTTTTGTTAATAACTAAACAGTAAAGTTACTGCGCAGAAAAGTGTATTAAAATAATAGAAAAATAGAGTGCGTTACAGCATTGATTGAATTTTAAAATTTCTAATTTCAGTGCTGAATCCATAATGGTTAAAATTCGGGTTTTTTTTTTCCTACAAATTTTTAATCAATCCTTATCCGCCACTTTCTCTAGCTTTTTCTCATACTTTCTATCCTTTATATTAATGTAACGTTCTCATTTTTTTTTGTAGCGTTTGTGATTGTTTGAAAATGATTTTCTTATTTTGAAACAAGTGGGAGACAAAGTGAGCAAATGAGATTTCAGTCAAAAATTTAAGGGTACAGACTTTTAATCGTATGCATGGCGGGAAAAAGAAATATTTAAAATATAAGAAGCGGGTAAAAATGAAGACATAGTTATAGTCATGATATCGCAATAATTCAATTTTTAGTCAATCAAGCAATTTATTGCTCAAAACAGTGGCCAGAATAACCTGGTTGGTTGGGTGTTGGATTCGCATCACTTGGGCTGCTAGTTCGAACCCCTAGGGCTGAAGACTGTGTGTGGTGGCTGGTGCATCTATAAATCTCTTTTCGTCACAATGTCCTCCATGTCGTGGTCAAGATACTGGGGGGTATTGGCTCAGAACTGGTCGTTCTCTGATTCAGGTCTAAATTGCAATCTGTGGATGAGCAAATGAAATGCATGAATGAAGACCGCCCCGTAAAAAGAGTTGTGACATATGAGTAACTATGTCGTACTCTTGGCCCTATTTGGCTCAACAGAAAAAACAAGAGACTCATAAAGCATATATCACTGAAACTTAATTGTCTTGTTTGTGGGCTTGCAAAGTTCTTAAGTCACAACAACAACATTACTCAAAACTATCTCAAGCTCCGCTCATATATTGATCGATTTCCCATTAGTTCATCTTTCACAAATACGCTCTCTAAACATGCCTAGATAAGAATCTCATTATCTAAAAACTTCAAACTAATTTTGTAACTTCTGATATCGATCGAAGCAATTTTTCCAGCATCACAATACGGAATAGGTCTGAGATGGATCTTAAAAAAATCCGACTGCTATAACTTACCAACAGAGACTTAGGTACTCCAAAGCTGTTTCGAGATTTTATTCAACCAGAATAAAGGCCCACTGTTTATAACAGCCTAGTCATGAAAATTCTTAGTTTTAAAACGTTCTCTAACTTGTATATAGCTGTAGCTTTGACAAGGGGATATTGACTTAGGAGCTTTTGTTATCACATTCAAAATTACAAAATCTATTCTCATAAGTCTTTATATAGTTTTTTAATGGGATACTGTTCTAACCAATCGGATCATGATGACTAGTTAGAAATATATAAGCCAACGAAAAGTTATTCAACACAGAAATAATCATTATTGTAAATCACAGCAGAATGTGCCGATATATGGCTTACAAAAATAGATTACGTCTAATTTTGGAATATATAGTATTACAAATCTTTAGGCTCACAAAACTGAGAGGAGTTTAATATTCGGTTTAAAAAAAGTATGGTGAATTTCTATTTTAAATCAGGAAAAAATTGTACCCGATTATCTTATGTGATCAAGATAACTTCGAAATATGGGCATTTGCTTATATATTACAATAATAAATATTCAGACAACCATGAGCTTACAAGTTTTCTATACTTTTTATGAAACCATTGTTTTCACACAATTTTAGAACTGCAAGTTGAAACAGTAAACCAGTAGACCATTTCAAATGCAAAAATAATAAATGTTCCTCACAATAGGAAATAAAAGAGATAACATAAGATGCGTAGTACATTATGCACCAGACGCACTTTCTATCACGCAGAACCGATGCGCATTTGCATATGTACTCAGGTCACTGCCCAAATAGATACCGCTGAGACAAAATTATGGTTTTATGTTGTTGTTGCTTTTTTCATTATATATATAAGCTTCTAACTACTGTGATAGATTGGTAACTAGCATTGTTCTATTAATGTATGGTGATTGCAACTCTAATGTAATTGACATTTTGATTCTCTGATTGATGCGCATCAATAGGTGGTTTACCATAATTTAAAAATATGAGAACAAAAAATTTCTAGCATGTTTGCAGCATATTCATTCTCTCAAAACTACTTTCGTACAACATTCTGCCAAAAATCAAATCTTTAACAAAACCTGAATCTAAATCTATTACATATGCTCTTATAAATATAAATCTTATTACGATAACATGAATTTCAAATTTGCGTGCCCTGGTTCAAAGTAATTGGCGTTCCGACGAAATCGTAACTAGGAATTTGAGCAACTGTGGTCCAGTTTTTTTTTTTAATCCTTATTTTTAAACTTTTTCTTTCTTTTGAAATTTCTATTATTAATAAAATGAATAACAAATATTTTTTCATTTATGGAATGTATTTCAATTGCATATAAGCATTCATATCAAATAATTCTGATTGTTATTCGCTTATAATGCTTTGCAATGTTGTCATAAGTAAAATAATACCATTTTACTTTATAACATATATTTTGCTAATTCTCTTATAGAACATATAATACCCTTAATTATAAAACTCTTTAGTGTGATTAGAGAACTAGTCAAATAAAAGGGTTCTAATCATCCAGTCATTTAGTCTTTTTACAAACACAGTACTTCATCGATGGAAAGAAAGGATTTTACTTTCATCCTAATCAATCAGCAATATTTCATTTTCCATCTATTTCGTTACTAGAAGAGAGCTCAAAACTAATATTTAAATATAGAGTCGGCCAAGCTCAAAACTGATTAGATTAAAACTGCATTTCTTAAACAAATATCCTTTGTATGCTTATTTGAATTTGCCTCATTAAATAAATATCAGTTCATATTGTCATTAGGCTTAAAATAATTGGATTAAATTTATTTTCTTTAAGTCTTTAAGCTTTCTTCTCCTCTAATCTCATTTAAATTTGAGATGTTATATTATATTTCTTCAGAATGCCGTGAAACAATGAAAGAAAAGTTAAGAATTATTTTCGCCTCTTGTTTCTCTAGAAAGCAATGCGAAAAATCATTGGACACATCAGTTTTCAATTCAACTACGAGAATAGGCTTACTAGAGAAGCAAGTGGATGTCAAATTCTTTATTAATATGGACAAAAGAGCTGCTGCCATGTAGAAATTTCATAATATCTCTTTCAGGACTGAAATTCAGTTCCACGTTTTCATACGAAAAATTTATTAAGTTTAGAGAATAAAAGAAAAGCTAACTAACGTGTCGAAACGAAGTCAAAGAAATAAAATACAATTTTCTTGATTAAGGACTTGCCAATTGGCGGCAAACTTTTATCGCATTGTGATAAGCTTTCCGAATTTTGATTCTTGTAACTTGTGCAGCAACGTTGCTTTCTTTATCCTGGTTATAGACCACACACCAAAGCAAATCTGCAGAAATTATGCATAGTTTATCTCCGGAGGTCTTAACAATCCTCAAAGTATTGTGACTAGAAAGATTAGAAAGGAAGATTAAATACCAAAATATGAACAATTGCCTGGTTACTTAAGTCACTTATGAATTATACGGCTGTTTAAATAAAGTGTGAGGCTCAACCATCATAGACATAATAACCTTCTCATAACTTGAAAGCGGACCACCTAATCTACAAAAGAAGATGGCAAACACCGAAATTATTCATCTTGTAATAAAACAGCATAACTTTTCCTTTGGAAATCTTTTGCTTATAGTTTATTTTCTCTTTAAAATATGTATTTGATGATTAACAGCATTTCAACAACTGATTTTTTTACTTCTTCGCATATGAAGTATACAAAGATTTTAGTTATCGTCAAAAAATTTGAACTCGAAATTGTGATGAATCACCACTTTTCAGACCTCCACGAGTCCGAAAGATACATTACGTCTGTCTGTCTGTGGATGCGATAGCTCAATAACTCTCTGAGCCAAACAGATAGTTTAGAGCCTTTACACTAAATTTGTAAATTTTTATCAAAATTTCAACAAAATTCATTCAAAGAAACCTTGTCAATCAGCATACAAGTTGGTGCGATAACTAGAAAACGAAGAGAAGTACATGGATAAAATTCAGTACGCAGATTTAAATTCCAAAGTATAAATTTAGAAGTATGGATCGAAAATTTTAGCCTCGTGAGTCAACGAGTAGGCGTCTGAGCTCGAAACTCAAAAAGCAACTGAGAACTCAAAAATGCCATGATTTAAATATTGAAATTTGGTATGTGAATTAATGACAAAATTAATTAAACATTAATCTTCCAAAAATCGCAAGTTAATAGGCTTTTTCGTTACTCGTATTCGACAATGGTATGCGATTAATAATATACTAATACTTTTATTAGAGCATACTAGAAAGTTTCGAGGCAGACACTCTTGCTAGAATTTTGTTTTCTCTTGTTTAGAAAGCTAATTAATCTAGGGTGAAAAGGTTTGAAAAACTGTATCCTCAAAGGCATTTTTAAGATAAAAATTAGGTTAATATATACACTTCAAAGAAAAATATTCATTTTGTGAGAAACTAATAACTTTTTTACCTTTGATCTTTTCTCAAGCGTAGTAGAAATGGCGTTATAAGACATTGACATGGACATAGACAATAATAGATAGGCCAATAATTTTGATTGTTTCTGTAATTCTAGTGTTAATTCTATGACAGAAAAATAATTCTGAATATTCAAAAATCATGTTCCTTCGATTCTCATTGTTTTTTCGAATAAACACTTATTTCAAAATTAATGAATTAGTCAGCATCGAAACATCTTAACGAAGTATATAAAGAGAAAGTATTGTAATTGTGAAAAAAATCGAGCTCTAGATTTCACGAATTTTCACGTTCCGTCCTCTTTCTGCGATCACGATCTCTCTCAGCTGAACTAAATAAATGTGATAAGCATCAAATCCGTCGATTTTTAACTTCATTTGAACGAAATTTATTCATAGAAAATTTGTCTGTTTGGTTGTTTGATTGCAAGTGAACACAATAACTACATAAATAGCAAAGATAGAAAAAAAATGTTGCACAGAATTAGTCTCTAAAATCTAGATTCTCATTAAATTTGACCAGAATTGTCGGTCTGTACTTTCAAATACGTGTTAACGCACATTTACTAAAGAATACAATCACTTAAATAAATAAAATTCGGCGAGTGATTTTTTTTCTTTAATTGAAGCTTTCTATAAAATTTTGTTCTCAATCGTCCAGAAAAAAAGGAATCGATTATAAATATTCAATTTTGAGGTACTTGTGTATCAATCTCATGCTAGCGTTTAATCGGAAAAAAATGTCAATAATCGCACCCTATATTCCAGCGGAAGATCAATATTTCATAACTATTGTTCACTAATGCCAAGCTATTAATGCAAAAGTGCCGTCTTTCTTCATTATAATACGAAGCGTATAATTCTCACGTGGGTAATTAACCTTTTGTCAACACACTTATTTGAAACGACTTTTGTATTTAAAACGCATTTAATGTTTTGAACATGTGAAGACGGCAGATTTTACATAAGAATTCCTTTATTTCTTACTATTTACAATTTATACCGTATCGTGATATTGAGACAAATTAATCTAATTAGAATTGCAAAAAAGAAAAGAAAAGAAGAGGGAACGTTCTGATACGTGGTTAAAAAAATTAAGCCTTCGTGGACAACCTAGCCAGAAGCTCATAATTTTCAGCGCTGAAAGAACTTAGACACCTTTATCATAAAATACATGAAAAATTTTCGGGGAGACCACGTCCGTTGGTTTAAAATAATGTTAAACAAATATATTATGAAAAACATTTCGAGCATATTATTCCAAATCCTGTTTATTCATCTTTACTATATTTCTTACGGGTATGCAATATCTGATTAATCGATACATTAATGGAAATAAACCAAAAATTTTTGTAGAAAAAAGAAGAAAAAATGCAAAAATCCAGAAATTATTTCCCTGGAAAATAAACACAAATACAAAAGAATATATTCACTTCAATATCCGTTGGGAAAATATTCAAATGGGAATCTCGGAATAAATATTTTGATTGAAAAATGTATTGTGAAACACAAATCAAGAAAAAGAATCGATAAAACACAGCAGCTGATATCCTTATGTTACTCTTGAACGGACATGTAACTTAAATTACAGTTGATACGAACGTTTCCCGATCTATGTAATTGAAAGCACGCAAATGTTCGATTTGCGCTTTGAGTAACCAACAGTAAACTCGAGATGTTTTTGATTTTTAGAACAGATACAAAAATATGTAACTATAGAAATCACATATCGTAATAGTTTTAGAGAGTGGTAAATTATTAGTTTCTCAGAAAATACGAATTCAGATTTATTGAAGCTCGAATATAAATATCGCTAGAAAACCTTTTTTAAGGAATAAAATGGGAGGAATTTAATGTAAAAAGCTGGAAATAAGCCTCATGCATAATTTAAAATCAATTTTTAACCCCAAGGATTTTTATTATTGTTTATGGAGTACATTTTGAAAAATATTTACTTGTTTTTTTGTTTTTTTATGGAAATCAAATTCTTATAGTAATCAGAAGAATAACTTATCAAAAAAATTGCAATTTTTAACATTGTTCCGTCTAAAGAAATAGATTTTTATCTTCTGAGAAGGAGCGAAGAGATCCTAAAACTGTTGCCATTTATATATTAAATAAGTTTGAAAATTTAATGATAATTATTAAAATAGTTATTAAATGCAATTTTATGCAATATGCTTTTAACTTCATAGTTTGAGAATTCCTTCCTAGTTCTAACAAATTCTGAAACATCATAGTTAAAAAATGCTTGAAAGAAATGAGATCTTGAAAATCTCATCATTTGTAAGATTCTAATAATTTACATTAAGTTAGTTAATCATTGTTTGATACATAAATTTTGCATTTCTTTGCATCTCAGTGTGTTTAAAAGATTTCCTTAATTCCATAAACTCAACAGTTTCAGTAAAATAATTGAATTATAAAAATTGAACTTGTCCAGTGCAAATTGTGTAATAATTTGAAAGAAACTTGACATGATATCAGGCATTGGAGAATCTTTTACTCTTGAACAATGTTTTGGACACTTTTTGTAATATTTTTTTAATTGAAATCTTAAAAAAAAAACCCTTATTTTTTGTTTTTGCTTTTTTTTTTTTGTTCCAAATGTGCTGTTTATACATGAAAGTCCTTAGGCAACCAATTATAAGCTTTCAACAGTTGAATAGGCTTTTTCATAACAAAATGGCATGACTGGTGGATATAAAGACGTCGGTGAAGCATTTCATTAGCTTAGAGTGGATCAAATAGTTACTGAAGCTTGAAATAAATTTCTAAGACCATTTAGGGATTCAAAAATCTTTTTTTGGTCTTAGAATAGAAAGACGAATTTCTAAGGCGGTTGATTCAAGCATTGTATTAAAAATTTTCTGCTAAGCATTCAGATCAGTTCAGATATGTGACGATGAGTACCTAAAACTAAAATAGAAAATTTTAATTTTAGCATTGCTTTTATAACATAGCATTGAAAGTGCAATGACATGATCAAGGCAGTTTGTTTCAGCTTAAGAAAGAAATAAGAAATTTGAAATATGCTTTTATAATCGCTATATAACTATGCTATATTGCTATATAAATATGCTATGTAACATTCTCAGAGATACATATTTTGTAAATGATTTTTTTTAATTCCTAATAATTTAGATACTGAGCATTGTCTTTTCAATTTGTTACTTATTCTAAATTGATGCTCAATATCATGAATATATCATACCAACCAGTTCTCTTAAACCATATAAATTTTTATCTGTCCTGTCGTTTTAGCACTGTTGTTTAGAAAAATAATTAACTCATTACAGTTTTACAACATATTCATCCAACATTATCTATAAATCTGATTTTTACGCTACACACACGCACACACACATTCACACTTTATATGCGTGAGTATGATCCTTTCAGTAGGTGGAAACTTGTTCAACTAATTAACAGTAAGTTTTAAATAATGAAACGACAAACGGAAATATAATCGGGCGTAAAACATGAATAAAAAATTAAAACTTTCTGAAAATCTTACTTCCATCTATGGTTGCAATAGGATCACAGAACGTACAAAAGAACTTGCTTAGAGTCATGACATTAGTTATTGCATCACCCTTTTCTTAATCTTTATTATTACATCTCTCGAAATATAAGAGCCTAAGTTTGATCTCGATGAATTACAAACTCTAAAATTAATCTTACAAAAAAGGTGCTAAATATATAAGCCTGATCATGGACAAAACTTCATGTTTGAAATATCCTCACGTTGGAGCTGCATGGGAATTTTGAAATGGCGTTATTGACCCAAGTTCGTTCTTCGTTATCTCACTATGATTCAAATTTACAAATTCCATCCTAAAACAAACCTCGCGTTTTAAATGAATCTGCTCTTAGCGCGTCCATTCGAAAGTCTACTATTTTATGTTACGCCACAAATTTGCCCGTTAAATATAATATTCTACGATTTGGCTTCAAAGCAAATATTTAATCGCTTTATTGCTTCGTATACATAATTTGTTTTATTCTTTTCATGTCTAAACTTTAAATAATCAAGAACAAGTTAAATATCCTTTTTTGAAGACTTTCTGAAAGGTATTTCAGAATTTAACCTGAAAAAGAAAGGTAATAAAAGCTAATTCATAAATTGTACCGACTATTCATAGTCTAATACTTATGTTGAAAATGTTGGATGTATAAAAAATCAATCGACAGATGAAGTATTTACTTGTAACATCTCAAGTTATTACTAATTTAACTCATACAATCTTTCTTTATTAAATAATAATTAACAATCAAAAATGTTCTTTAAAATATAGTGGCAGTTAATAAGAAAAAATTGTTCTTTTAAGGTGAAAATAATGATTACAAAGATTCTGCCATGATGTGATATTTTCTTGAAATAATCAGCGAAGCAGTTACACACACAGTTATGAGATTATATTTTTTATATTTTAATAAAATATAATCTCATAACTGTGGTGTCAATTTCATTAGGGTTTATATTTATAGCATCCTATTAACTATTTCAAACTAATTTCAACTCAACTATTTAATCAGGGGGTTTTCCCCCCTGAAGGCTGGTGAATATTTATAGGTTTTAAAATTATCAGCCTCCCCTTCACCTATTTTGTAAATATTCAATTTTTTTTCAAGAAAATATAATTTGCAAGAGCTGCTAAAAAAAAATTCGAACTTGCATTTTTTTTCTATTCAGTTCTCTCTCTTTCTCTTTTGTAAGTTTGTTCTTTTTGTACTTGCTATTATGAAATTTGCTGTTATTTAGCTAGATTGTTCAGTATTTTCTGGAAACTTTATAAATCCTGTTTTAAATATTATTTCTCCTTGCATTTGATTTGATTTCCTAGATTCAAAAGATTTAAGAAACGAATCGCAGGATTTTTTAAAAATAGAATTATTTATCGTCATGCAATTGCGTGAAGTATAGGTTCGATAACATTCAACTACCATTGTCATATCTTTTAGTATGACAAAAATTCCAGAAAAAAATTGGGTGATGTTTGTTTAAAAGTTAAAACCATCAAATTCAATAAAAAAATTTCGAAACTTTTTTACTTAAATCTATTTAAAAAGTGAGTGACCGTTGCACCTTATAATGAGTACGTATTGCCCTTTCAAATAACATTTTTCTATAAGTACTATATCTGCAAATTGCGTTTTATTCATAGATACTATACCTGCATATAGTGTTTTATTCATAGATACTATACCTGCATATAGTGTTTTATTCATAGATACTGAACCTGTAAACAGCCTTATTATTTTCTGGTAAAATGATTATTTCTTTTATTTTAATGAATCAATGATTTTTATTCACATCCTACAACCACCGTTTGACTGTTATTCATTTTGAAAAATCTCAAATCATAGCAAAAGTGCGTTTCGAGGTTTTCCTCGAGATCAGCTCAGAGCTGTGATGTCTTGATAGTAAGGCTTCTTTCTCTGGACCATTTGATTTCATATTCGAAACTCGGTTCATCCGAAAAATTATTTGCAAGCTAATAGTTATTCGTTTTAAGGCTTCTTTCACTAAATCCGTCGGGGACATATGGCTCACCACTGGTATTGTGTATAGTCCTGCAGAGGGCGTTGACGACTCACATCTCAACATCTTTATTTGAACAAAGATCATTATTGAGGGTTCGTATTAGAATAATCTCGGTCTTACTTGAAAGTGTGATGTATAAATCAATCGATTGCAACTCATTATCTTTCAGAAAATTGGTCTAAGACTTGCATAAATTTTCAGAAAGAAAAAAAATAATAATAACAAAATAAAAAATAAGAATCAGAGGCAGGAGGAGGAGGAGGAACGATAATATTGGGGCTACAAAGCTGCATAGCTTATTCTTGATAATAATAAAATTTAAAATAATTTTTTAAATATTTTGATTAAGTCTTATTTATTTTGAATCTTTTTGTTTTATCGCTCCTTTAGAAAAAAAAAAAAAAAAAAAACATAACATGGTGCAATATTGAATCCAGCGAATCCATTTTGAATTTTGAATGTGCCACCGGATTCAATTACTCAAAAACTTTAAAAGCTGCTCATTAAATACTGTTAAATTTCAGAAAAGTTAGAACTGGATTTTGAATCAAATTTTCGTCTTATGTAAATGGATAATTTTTTGGACATGTTTTCTTGCACTGCTCATTTCCTAATTAATGAGCTACCATTGAATTGAAAAGAATATTGTTCACAAAGAAAGAAGAGCGTTTGTAGAAATATATTTGTGTGTTAACGGCATTTCCAATTAATCTTTTCAGTGTTATTCATTCGAAATATAAATCGAGAAAAATAATCTGGAAGGCATAGATTGTTTTGAGAGCTGTAAACATGTGTGTGTGTGTGCATGTTGTAAAATTTTGTGTACTAGTTTTCATAAATGTTATTCATGTTTTGAGAAGTTTTTCTCTCCAATTTTTCGATGTGAAAAAAAAAGTTCAAATGTGAACCGTTTAAGATTGTGAGGCACAATTTTTTTTTTAAGATTTCATTTTTTAAAAATATTTATTCAGAAATATTTTCTTTGAAATACACATTCTTTCCCTCGACAGAAAGAAAAAATAAACTTCATATTTAATGAGTTAAAATGTTCCAGCAAGCGCAATATTAACACCTTGTCAACAAAGAATTACGTTTCTATTGGTAACTATTTCGGCACAATTGTTTAAAAATCTGAAGAAAAAAAAATATCCGCACGACATGCTAGCTTTTTTCTTCATCCCATCCTATTTCTTTTCTTTTCAAAGCGTATCTTTGAAGCTTCTATACGGTAGGACGCACATCACGCGAATATATCGACCACGTGTAATAGGCGTGGCAAGAAGCAGAATCTGTCATTCAACAGTTCGTTTCCATGGTGACTGAGAATTTCTTCAGTCAATCACCCGCCTACGAGCCGGGTAATCAACCTATCGATCTCGCACGTGGGCGTGCCGCCAGTTCTGATATTGCAAGCAGAAGAGACAGCGCATTTCTGGAATGTCGACCGTTTCGCAGTACGTGGGGCGCCACTATGTGTTGAAGCGAAGCAATTTGCTTTTATTTTCCCGTTCATTGAAAATGAAATCATGGGAAAAAATATTTTGTCCATTTTTCTTGCCCTTCAGAAATATCTTGCGGAGTTTAATGGCCTGAAAGATAGTCGAGGCTTCCATTTTATGTAGAAAATATGCCATTTATTTTCTTCACAAATTCTTTTCCCATGTCGAAATTTTAGATCTCCCATCATTTGTTAAACGAGCGCAGAGAAGAGCATTTTCCATGCGATGTTGGTACGGTATTACACTTGCTTAGAATCACAATTGGTACATAAATTGCTGAGAAAATTATCTCAATATTTTTGTATGAATTTTTAGTTACCTTTATTAAATATATAGTGAATAATATTAAAGAAAGCGCAAGTATAAAAATTACTATTGAATGCCTATCATCAGTTGTGGGCTTTTTTAATCAGTTACTTGTTAAAAAAAAGTCCTCTATCCTGGAGAAAGGCCAATTAATAGCAGAAAGAAATTTTCTCAGATTTCTAATACATATTATTTTATATATATACTCAATCTCGATTTACTATTAAAAATAAATGTAAATAAATAAAAAAAAGTGTGCTGCTTAAATATTTTTAACAATTCTTGGCAATTTGAAGATAATATCAGAAGAAATTCTCGGATGGAAGCCAAGTTGCGAAATTAGCTGTTCATTTATTTATAACATATTTTAATAACATAATAATAACAGCTTTTTTTAATTTAAAAGTTTACCTTATTAGAAACCGAAAAACTTTCATTATTCACTAGAGCATACACAATTTTTAGGATGTCTGTTTGCATTACAAAATTTGTGTTTAAACAAGGACAAAATTCAATAACTTGGTATTTGTATTGAAATTATGAGTTTGCAAATTTTGAAAACAGAAATCTGCACTATGATGTTACGCTTGGATAAGTTAGCAAAAAAAAAAAAGAAGAGAAAATTTATATATATATATATATATATCCGCATTTAAAGTTTTTTTTTTTTTTACAAGAACAAAAAGTGATTGAAAAAAAAAAGATTAGGCCAAAACAGGTTATAAGCAATTAATTTCAAAAAGTTTTCCAAAAGTAGCACAAGGATTTATTTTTAAATATTTTATGGAATTTAAACTTATTTCATTTTTTAAAAAAAGGTTAAAAGATTTAAGAGGACGAAAATAACTCTTTTTTTTTTAATTCACTGTTAGTTTAAATGCTACTGTGAAAATGTTTGCAGTTCACTAAATCATTTGCTAACTTATTTGAAAAATAAAGTAAACATAATCAAGTTGGATCTCAGCATTTTCTCGACTCTTTTTAAACAACGATTTTCCTCTCTCCCCCTTATAAAGCTGAATTCATACTTTTTAAAATCAATAAAATTGTATTTTATATACGATTTTAAACAGCATATGATTTTAAAGTAATACGCAACAGGAGCAAATAAAATATTTCATCAGAATAGAGCTTCAAAAATCACTGGAATACAACTATGTATAATAAAATTACTATATAATAAACTTATTTTAGTTCAACGTTATTTAAATGAAACATTTAAAATAAAACTTCAAATATTTCTACCATTATATCTTACTTATGTATCAGGTATTTATCATTTTTGACAACTTTGCAGCAGAAATAAAATACATTTAAAAAAATATCATTGGATTTGGCTTATCACTTCTAAAGTATCAAGGAATCATTTTAAATAAGTTTTCAAAAGTTATTAGTTCATGGGAAGAATGGCCTTCATTAAATACTACTAAATAATTCCTGCATATTTTTATATGATAATTTTTGATACAAAAATTCTGCTTATTTGTATATATTAATTTTAGATGCAAAATCGCTTCTGATTTTGAATCCGAACTATCGGGAAAACGAAAAATCTTACTAATTAGCAGAATAATAGCCGAGGTACCAAAAAAAAAAAAAAAAAAAAAAAAAAACTGTATTAAATTTAAAAAAATTATATATATATATATATATATATATATATATATATATATATATATATATATATATTGCTAAATACTTTTTCGTAATATTTACACACATGTAATACTTTGTTAAAAAAATTCTTTAAATGTTATTTTAAAAAAGATTTCCTCGGTAGAATGGATTCAAGTCTTCTTACAATTTTAATAAATATTTGTCCGATATTTCGGAAAAGTCATTTTAATTATACACATAAATAAATAAGCTTAATTAAGAAAAAATTTGAGAATTATCTTATAGATTGCAAATTAATTTAACTAATATATGATTTGCATTTAAAATATTTGTCTAAATTATTTTTTCCTACTACTTTGTATTAGGATAATTACTGGTAATTTTTTTTCAAAACTTATTAACCTATTATATAATTTTAATTTTTATGGAATTTGTTAAAATAAATGAAGAAACAAAATGGAAAAAATTTACCTTGGTAAAACGATTACCAATCTATTTCCAATCTCTGTAAGAAATTCCCTATTTTACGATCATAAAAAAATGACTGATAATGTATGCATTTTCGAATTTTTTGCAGATTGAGAATAATTTATGTAGCAGGGATTTTTTTTTAAAAATTGCTTTCTCATCATTTTGATCCGCACAAATAAATAAATCGTGAAATATTCGTCATTCTTAAATTATGTTTAATATTCAAATTTTTGTTATACACGTTTTATTGCTTTAAAATCTATATTTTGTTTAAGTTACTGTAAAATTTAGATAATTCTCACATATTTGTCCCAATTTAAAATAATTTCAATAAAATTTACAGAACAGCAGACTTGACAATCCTTATTCGTTATAATTTCATTAAAAATAGGTAACACAATCAATGTTTCTAACAATAATTTATATTCGATTAAACATTTATATTCATTGGTCATTTACAAAAAAAAAACTTTTTTAGTTAATGCTTTGATAACCACAATGAAATTTATTTTTTCCCTAACTTATTTACTTTAATGAATCCGTCCTTAGTAAAATCCTTAATGTAGTAATAATGTTAGTAATCCGTCCCTTAATAAAAAGCACCTCAGCTAAAAAAACAGTGATGATTAACGAATTTAAGAGAAAATATAGAAACATAAAAAGTAGTATCTACCCTACGTTCTCGCAGAAAAAAAATATTTTAGTGAAAACCAGGTAACTTCTTTTCTGAGAAAAAAAATTCAAAAATGAAGGAGAAAAAGTATGTTTCTACTATTTTCTAAATGCTGTGCTTTTGTAGAGGCTCCTAAACATATCCCAAAAAATCCTAATGTTCAATAACCACATTTTCATTATCAAAAATAAGACGTCAGAGTAAAACTTTTCAGTTGAAAAATTTGCAGTTATAACTGCCACAAAATAAGATTCATTTATTATTTCAAGCTGATTCCGTTTTCTGAAAATGGAAATATAAAGCCTGTTGTAAATTTCTCTGTTTATTTATTTATTTTTTTTAAATACAGACATGAAATTTATTCTTTTTCTTATTCTAAATTTCATAACTGTAATATTTTATCATGCAAAATTTTATATAAAAATTTCATTTTTCTTCCATATATGTTTTAGATTCTGAACTTTCATTAATAAGATTCTGTAATCTCGAATTAGATATGCAAATTTTTTCGGGCTAGATCCCTTAAAGATTATGATATTTTTAAAATATCATGACACAAAAATAATAGAATATTATTTCAAATTTATTTCCTTATTCGATTCAATTTTCGAAATGTATATCTATCAACTTATTAGGAACGGTCTCCAGTATATTGTTCTAAAGCTTTCGCTTTCTCCAGTATATTGTTATCTAAACGATTTTATTTTCTTCCTTTTTTGTATTAGCTGTTTTTGCGTCTGTTATATATTGATTTAAGATCAAATGGGATGGATTATAATTATGGGTAATAATAGAATTTAATGTTTCCTTTTAATTCTCCAAGATAACAAATTATATATACTTGATGCGCTTTATGCTGACATAAAGTATTGCACTTTGAAAAAACTTTCGAAAAATATTAGGAGAAATTAGTAAGAAATATTAGAACACTTACTAAAATACCCTCAAATAAGAAACCAAAGACATCTTAAAATATCTTAAGTGTATTCTGACGTAGGTTAAATAGGGTTAAAAAAGAAATTAATTAATTCAAAAATTGAAGCTATGTTGAAAAATAACTTTTATCCGGAAAATGTTATTTCAAAATGAGATTCAACATGATGAATGAAACTAGCCCAGCATAACCAGAAATAAATGGTAAAAGCCATCATATAAAATGTAATGTGTGCATATAAAAATAGTAATATTGTTCATTTATTAATAACCTTTAAACTAACCTTTGTTTTTTGTTCCAGTACAGCTAAAGAATCAAGATAAGTATTGGAATGCGTGCATCGTTATCAGCCTTATCCAAAATACTTCTTTGTAAGTAAACAAGTTAAAAAAAAAAATTGGTGAAAGTTTGATAAATTATCAATGTTTCAGGTATTTGTTATATTATGATTTGATTTGTTAAATTTAAATTTGTACTTTATACAAGTTCAATTAATACATTCACAGGTACTAACTATCCTCATATACCGACTTTTGAGCTTGAGTTGAATATATTTACTTTAAAACTTTCATTCACAGTATATCTAGATTTGATCACACTGATGTTTTTGAAAAGCATCGAAAGCTCAATTTTATGCAGGTTCTATCGACAGTTATTAGAGTCGTTAAGGAAAATTTGTATGCCGACTGATCTAAAACTAAATAAGCTGCAATAAACAAAATTAGATATATTTTATATTCTTAAAACTTCATTTTCTTTTATTTTTATTGTACATGTGCAATGAGATATATATTTATTTAATGAGAAGCCGCCATTTTGATAGCTCCCTTATTTTGAATCTTTCAAAACAAGGGAACTGTCAAAACATATCATAGGACTCTTTCACAAGTACAATCTTTTTTGAGGGGGGATATAAAATTTAATAAGGCTCAAATATGTTTTGAAAACTGAAATTTGGTCATTTTTCAATGTAAGTTTGTCTGAGTGTGCTGTTCAACGTTTTTATTTGTTATTCAGTTTTCATTCTTGATAATATTTTATGTTTGATGTATTTTCCATTCGTTGACATATATTTGCTTTTCAGGTGCATGGTGTTGTAAAAGTTGTGATATGTGAAAAAAATGTGGGACACAGACGTAACAAAATCCAGAAGACGCTTGAAGCACATCAATACTATTTCAAGACGTCTTCTTGCAAGAATTTTTGTATTTATTCAAAGTACAACTGAATAATCAGGTTAATAGTGCAATGGAATGTATTGCAGCTCATATCACATGGCATCAATAAATATTTTCAACCAACGAAATGTGCTTGTTTTCGCTATTTGATTGACGCACCTGTAAAAAATTAAAAGAATTTGTATGATTAACGTCCATTCCTCAAAGGCTCACAACAACATTTTTCTTTTATCAAAATAAACAATATATATAGTTCTTAATTAGATACTTTCCGTAAATTGCAAAATGCTTGTTTAATCATGTGAACTATATTAAGACGTCTTTGATTTAAATCTTTAAAGGAATGAAAATCTATAAATAAACATTATAGTTTTATTTGAAACAATACTGTCTTGTTTTTCTTTCAAAAATTAAAATAAAATAAGCTAACTTCTTGAGTTTCATGTTCTTAGGCTTATTTTCATTCTATTTTTAAAAACTGTGTTTTCTAGAAACAGTATTGAAAAAATTAGTTATTAACTTTTTTCAAATAAATTCGTTTAAATCATGCAATACTTATAAATATAAATTTTTTAATTAAAATAATACAAAAAGTTTAATATAAAATTTTAAAAAATGAAGTATGCTATTTTTATTTAAAAAATAACTAATTAATGTATTATTTTGTAAAATAACTTCTTCTCGTTATTATAATATCCATATATAATCATTATAATGACGAAAAAACTCTCTCAAACTGAATAATTTGACTTAACATCCATTATAATTAAATGCTTGTATGAAGTAAATTAAAATACAAGCATGCAAATTTTAGATTACAAAAGGCTGGAATCTTAACATACTCTTTCATAACTGTTGTTTTGACCAGAAAAATAGGAATAATATGTATCTTTGGACTACTTATTCCTATCTTTCTTAACAACCATACATTTATAAGACACAGACATTATCCTCTAAAAAAAAGAGCAAGTCTATCTAAAAATATGGAAAGAGAACGGACAAACCAGTTTCTTGGAAAAAGAGAATTCCTAATGTTTTAAATGGTACGTCATCGATACCAGATATATAATGTTATTTAAGGCTACGTATACGAGAAAAACGTCTATTGGTAAAACACCTATACCGTAAAGAAAGTATAATCATTGAAAATCAACTATTCAGTTTGAAGATGTCTAATATATTTGCGTAATTTCAGTAGTGATAGGAATAAGATTAAGAAACTTACAATGAATATTCTATTTTAAAATCTGTTATATTAAAATCATTGCGTAAAATAAGCAAAAATGGAAGCATGTAAATTTTAAATTACAAATTTTCATATTCCCAATTTCATCCATAATTAAATGATGCTGCAGTGAATTTCGATGAATTATAAATTCTTTATTTAAAAAAAAAGTTTTGATTTTTAAGTTAAGTACAACTGATCATAAGAAAGGTAATTGTGTCTCAAGCTCTTAAATAAATTTTATCTTAACATTGATACTCAGTTCAGATAATTT
>JAPMOQ010023642.1:13885889-13898363 GCA_026543055.1 Argiope trifasciata | reverse complement strand
AGAAAGTTCAAAATGGCTATGGATTCCACATTAAATCTAGATAATCCGATGTACATTACATGACCATATTTTGATCTCACTAATAAAGAAAAACAATGATTTTATAGAGAAAACACTCTACTTTTGTGGCACTTTATTCATCCATAGTAGTTTTACATTCAGAATTGCAAATATAGAAGAAAACAGTTTTTTCACCCCTGTAAATCATACGTTTTCAATTGTAGCTGCATTTCAAAATATAATTTAACTCAATTACAAAAAAAATGTATTTAAAATGTATTTTATGCACGTTCAATTTAAAAAAAATAACTTGTGTACTTCTTTCCTTCTAAGAATTAAAAATATGAAAATTATGCACTAAAGATAAGCATGGATGCTACAGTAAATTCATTCCTTATGACGTCTATTATTTTTATTAATTTAATCTGGTTAACAACTAGCTTCTTTTGTTTATTTGTAATTTTTTTTTTACAAATTTTAATTTTAAGTATTGTATATAGAAATGATATCCACTTACACCGTATCAACAGGATATTTTTTTCCTGAATATTCAAAAAACATAATTTTGAAACGTACAAAAATGTTTTTGAATCTGATCAGTTATTTATATTATTAGATTACTGCTAACATTTTTTAATAATATTCAATGACAAAATGTCCACATGGAAGATATTTTTAATTAACAGTTTTTTTTCTTCAAACTTTTTAAGAAAATTCTTTAAGACATTTTGAATACAACGTACCTTTCAGAGAATATACTTAAATATTCAAAGTACATTACGGGAATCCTTTGATTTAATTGCTCTAGCTGTTTTTGATAAAAGTTGTTATTTTTTGTTATTTCTAGTTATCTCCAAAATTACAAAATCTTTATTGTAATAAGACATTAACGTGCTTAAAATTGACCAAAAAATTATATTGTTTTGAAATTTTGGTTATTTTGTTTTCCTTTACTTGAAAACAAAATTACTTTTTAACATAGTCTTTTTATTTATTCTCCTCTCATTGCAGATTTTAGATATCGTCGCATTTAATTTGTTTGCTAAAGGAATATATATATATATAAAAAAAAAGAGCTTTGCAACAGAGTATTTTTAAATTATTCATGCTAGAGCATAGTAGTTGGTTAGTAAGTCAGATGAAATACTTTTTTAAGCAATGCAACAAAGTAAAAGAACTGATTTATGTGATTAATCCATGAATAAAACATTTATTCGTTAAGCTCATAATCACTATACATATGCATTGTATTCAACACTCTATTTAGTTTACTAGAAAATTTCAAATATTGTAAAGCTAATTCCGCACGATTTTGAATTAAATACACTTTCGCATGCATATATTCTTCACTATATCTCTATATCAATAGGTGATAGGATCTTGAATTCCGACGAAGGAAGCCGTCCATTGTTATTTGCAAGTGAAAATTCAGCAAAGGAAGAAACAGACATTAAGAAAAACTACGGACAAGTTCCCCTTTCAACTGATCGGTGTAACTTCAAGCAATAGCTGTAATTAGTGAATCGCGTTTGTGTAATTATTACGGCACAAATAGGTTTTAACGTTTATCTATTTTCCTTAATTGCCGACACGCCAGCTGCCTATTTGATAGGCCAGATGGAGAGCCGGAAATTTGAGTCTCCCCGCCACACTCCAATGCCTCATAATCGGACTCGCGAACACCAAATCATATTCAGAACAGGACACATTTCGCTTAATATGTCTGCCTGTTTTATTTTTTCTTTCTCTCAGTGGAATTTATTTTCTGTTTCTACCACCAGAAGGTGCTCGACCCCTACAAAGAGCCAGAATACGCGCTCTACTCACACCTGAGGGGAGAAATTATTATTTAGGAAGGGGAGTATATTTTTTCACTAGACTGAATTAAAACAGCAAAAAGTATCGGAGTAAGTTAAAGAGAAACGCTTTGTGTTTTAATTTCTGATTATACTTTCGAAATATCATAATACGTTTTAGATTTTTAAAATATTTATTTTTTCTTTCAAATCGGATAATTTTTGTGTATGCATCTCTTACTATATCAGTAACATGTGGCACAGAAAAAGGAATAATTTTTATTCAAATAATTTTTTTAATGCATGCTAATAGTACAGGACTTATTTACGCTTTAGTGGTAAGAGATAAAAGATTACAATGCTGAAATATCTTAAGATTAAATAAATTTAAGAAATTATAAACATGGAATTATCAATCTCAAAAATAGTTTAATTGTATGAAATTGTAATTACTATAATACATTACACACATGCATGTTCAATTTTTCTGAGTTTGAAAGAATAGGTTCTATTACTTAATGTTGCTAAGAACATTTTATAAATTGTCATTCATTTTAAATTTTAAAGTGACTTTTAGTAGGAATGTAAAATGGTTAATTCTGACCTCGAATGAAAGGAATTTCTTGATCAATTCATTGTTTCATACTATTTCCTAATTACCATTGCTTCCAGTGTATTCAATGAAAATACAATAAATAACAAAAGTTACATTACTTTAACATATTATTTTTTTCTCTATAAATATTTTCTCCCTTTCCCATTTAACTAACAGGGAATGTCTCAGGTTCGAGAGTATATGTGTTGGATTTTTTTAAAATTAAATGTCACTCCTTTTTTTTTCCCCCTTTTTGTTTTCGAAGTTATAAAAACTAAGAAACAGTCGCTAGAAAAAGTTCGCAGGAATAATTATTTAGAGAGCACGACATGAAATAAATGAATAAAAATATTTACTGTGTTAAATTTTAAAATTAAACACAATATTTCAAACACATTACAATTTGTTATAGCTAAAATTTTCCATGCAGTAACAATGATTTTCACAGAGTGCTACGTAATAGTTTTTATTTTTAACTCTGACAGTTAAAGATTCTTCATTTCTTTACTTACTCCTTAAAATCATTTACAATATTTCCATTTTTACTTTCTTGTTTACTAATTGTACAAAGAGAAAGCCCAGTATTCGTCAGAAAGCTCAAATTCAAAATTGTGACGAATATAGAGGTTTTAGGCCTCGCTGAGTCTGAAAAAACTTAAAGTTTTTGAATTGAAGGGCCAGATGGATGGAACTTGATACATTAACAACTTCAATGTTCTAGATCTCTATCAAATATGAACAAAGCCACTGCCAGCGTCCTAGTTTAGGGATAGAGCGTCTTCCCCGTCATCTGGGCCGTCCTGGTTCAGGCATGGTTGCTCTTCCCTTGTGTTCTATCTGTGAGGTGAGTGAATGACTCGAACCCCCTGTAAAAAAGAGTCGTGCAAGCAAATGTATGTGTCATCTTCATTTGAGATAAAAGTCAGACTTCTGCCTTAGGGTGCTCAGGGGTCTTTACTCTCAGAAGCTACTACTCCTTTCCGTGTCAACATGGACACGACATCGACATCAACAACGAAATCCACTCAGAGGAAATCTGCATGTATAACAATCTGGCTACAAATGAACACGATAACTAGAAAAAGATAAAAGCAGGAAAGATAAAATCTCGCAAGTTAAGCTCATTGAAATGTAGATACGTCTCAAATTTCGAATCCTATCCTTCAAGAGGTTATACGTCTGCCATCTAGTATTTTCACGAGCACTTCAAAGCGATAACTCAAAAACGCAATGACATGAATACATAAAAAAATTTTCTGTGAAAGTTTGACTATAATTATAGACGTATGCCAGTTTTTTCCAATCAGTCAGAAAAAAAGGCTTTCAAAATAAACATTCAGTGCTCTGATACTTGCTCATTAACTTATGCCAGGGATTAATCTCTAAAGTTCGTTTATTAGATTCAACAGAAAGCCTAGATTCTGTCAAAGATCAACATTCCGTAACTATTTTTAATTTTTGCCTCTCAAGTATGAAAGTACAGGTTTCCTTTGTTATACTATGAAGTATACAACTCTCATTTGTGGAATTCTGAAAATAAAAATGTAAGCACTCGTTGCATTCCGAACCCTGTCCAAGGCTCATTATTTTGAGCTACAAGAAAAATGACAACTTCTTTATTAGACAACTTCCAAGAAAGTTTTGGGGAGATCCCTTCCTCTGATTTAGAGCTCAGTTTACCTGAGTGTTTTTGTTTGTTTTAAATAAGAAGTTTCAACTTCCATAAGTATGTGATTCCTTAAATATTTTGTTCCTTGATATTTACATCATTTTTATAAAAAATCCGTAAATATTTAAACAAATGACTCATTTTTACATTGAATTCCTGGTAAAAAAAAAACATTTCCTCTATATTTCTGTTATGTTCCTTCAATGTATCATCCCTTGAACAATGAATTTCATAATTCTATACAATATAGCCTGAAAATAAATCCTCAAAATGTTAGAGCCTAATGTTCCTGTTTTAGCTCTCACGTTACGAACAGCACCACACATTGGAGTTCAAAATAAAATGAAGCTAGTCACGCAAAGCATCCGGTCTTCGGCTTCAAAGAATAAAAAAAGCTAGCATTTCTCGGGATGGAAAAGATTCAAAATCTTTTGAAGCACAATTAATTATTGATTACTAATTATACAAATGCATCGCATACCGTGTATATTGCATTAATTTTCATTATTTTCAGTTAAAATATGGCAACTCTGTTATTTGTCTGTTGTCTTTATGCTTTCTCTTGAATATAAGAAACAAATCCTTTTTTCATCAACATTGCATTACAAAAAAGTTGGTTTTCCGTCGTCTTTCCTTTCCACTCATAATTCCCTTTCAGGTAGAAGGGAAAATTTCACGACCCCCTTTTAATAAACTATTAATAATGAATTAAAATATTTTGAATTTTCAAATCCAATTGAAAATAGCTGTTCAGACAAATTTATTGAAATTTTGAAATAAAGACGATATTTTATGCATTTTTGATTGAAAAAACTTTAAACAATCTGAAAAGTAACTGTCTAGAGAATTTGCGCCATTACGATACTGTCTGACATGATCTCTTATGGGATAGATTAAGTTGCTTTACTATATTAGCACTGAATTGTTTTGAAGCTACGAGAAGCTTATTTCCAGATGGGCCTCATAATTTTGAACTTCTATAGGATATTTTGCAGTCTATTTCCAAACTTTCGTGTTTTTGGTGCATCAGTGGGAACTTTCTAATTTGCATCTGGCTCGTATATGCCGCACATCTTAAGTTTAGTTTAGTTATATTAACGTCCCGTTTAAAGCAACACGAGGGATATTTTGGGACGGACCTCGTAATTTTGAACCACGGTCAGATGATAAGGACGACACCTGAACTGGCACCCCCATCTCCACACCACGCTACACCAGCGGGGCCGCACATCTTAAGAAGAATCGGGTTTTGAATCTAGTCCTTCGGCACCGATGCTTCAAGACTAAAGATTTCGGGCAAAGCAATTCAAGATACCCTAAGTAACAAATTTTTTCTTCAGGTAATTATTAGCTGAATCTTAAAAATAAATTATGTCGAAATATCAAAATTCTTTAACAACTTTCAGATATAGCAGGGTTTACAACAATCATAAAAATGATAGTAGGTATAATAGACTTCACAGGCTTTTGAAGAAAGCATATGTTTTAATTACATTAAGTCTAAATGGGAGAGGAAAATCAAAATTACACGAATAATTTGATTGAACGGTAATTAATGAAATCCTTTGTCCTCTCATAAAAAATGCTAACTTTTGAATTACAAGAAGTTAATTGAAATTTACTAAAAATATAGGCAAGAATGAAATATAACGCTTTCAATTATATTTTTACTATAACATTTTTTAAATATTATTAGAATAATTCTTTCAAAATACGAGTGACTCGAAAACGATTTGGTCAGTTGCAGATTATGTGACCATTTGGTGGTTTGAGGGTTAGTTTAAAATTTTACCGAGAAAAGGTTCTACCATCTAGAAAATAAAGCTAAAAAGATGATAAAGTAGTGCGTTGAGCCGAATTAATCCATTTTTTTCTGTAGATGAGATATTTTACATTTGCTTCCTTTCAAAGTAGCTCTTTACACTTTTTCGTGTACTTATTGAAAAAATAACTAAACTGTTGAACAAAATAAGATTTTAATGCTTTTCAGTGATGTATGAAGAGTTCTTGAAACTAGTGCAAGAGGCTCACAAACTTGAATATACAGAAATTAAACAACTGATGGTTGTATCACAAACCTCGCTCTATTATTCTTCTGAAATTCAGGAGCAGTTTTTGTTCTGATTCTATTCAACTTCAAATGTGTTGGGCGAAGATTTCAAAATTTTTGACCGTATAATTTTTTGACAGTATTTAGGAAATCTTTTCAATTTTAATATTTAAAGCTCTTGACTGCTTCAAATAAAAATAAAGAAGTTCATCTCCAAAAAATAGTAAGTTTGAATCCTTATAATTACTTTTTTTAATTCAAAATAAAACATGGTATAAATGGATTTATTAAGAAATATGACCCGAATTACCTAGACTGGAGGAAAAAACATTAAAAAAAGTTATTCTGGGAATTTTAAATTCAAAAAAGGAAATAATAAGTGTAAACAAAAATTCTTTTAAAAAATAGAACGTATGCTATTAATAATTGCGTTTAGTTCGTTCCCAATATTGCCTGAATCGCCACAATTTTATATTGAAACTAGCTGGTACCAGGTGCGTTGCTGCCGCCGATGAAAATACTATTAAGTGCAATCAATCAATAATTTGGCAATGTTTTATCGAAATAGGATGAACGGTACGACAGTATATAAAATACGAACAAACAAATATTTATTTTTATATATTAGATTTGTGTATTCTTTTAGAATTGTAAATCTTGCTTTTCTTTCAGAATGGTAATGAAGGAAACTATTTATTGTATCTCGTGATTCATTTGATATTCCTTCAGAATTCTTTAATTTAATTTTAGAAAATGTGTTAAAATTGATGAAACATAAACATATTTATACCATAAAATCGTTAATATAGTTGAAAAGATAATTTTGAAAATTAAGATGGTGCAAAATTATGTGTACTACAATACTTTTGGCAGTTAATACAAAAAACGCTAAAATATAATTAAAATTTAAAAACAAAAGGTTGGTCTCCCCAAAACTTTCTCGTATAATCTACAATAAAGCTGTTATCTCTGAGAATGACTTGCATGAAATTTACGTTCTATAACTACAAAATATTAGCCTTTAACTTGGATTTAGCATTCCTACAGAGTCTATTGTCTCCTCGGCGTGTTATTTGGAGATTAATCCTTGGTCAATAGATGCGGTTGTTGATTCGAAATTTTTTGTTTAATTTTAGATAATTGTATCCCAATAGCCATCCCGTAGGTGTAAACAATAAACTGACCAAGTTTCATCACAATCGGAGGACCGGTTTAAGAAACCATAAGAAACATACTGATAAACATTCATTTTTATTTATATAGATAAAAGTATTATCTTCAGGTTCCTAATATATATATATATATATATATGTGTGTGTGTGTGTGTGTGCGCGTGCGTGTGTGTGTGTGTGTAAATGCATATGTATAATTTGCAAGTTATTTTCTTATTAAGGAAATGAATTTAAACTCTGTTTTAGTGTAACAAATAATAGAACACAGGAAGAATTTTGTTTTATCTAAATTAATTTTAAAATCAAAGTTTTCTTCATGAATGTTTACAATGTATTTTGCAGTATCAAAAATGCATCCAAAATTTACATTGTTTATACTCCACTGCCAAAAATAAAGAAGTTCTCACTATTCACAGTATTTTCACAAAGTATGATGGTCTTTCCCATTTCCATTTTTCATCCATTTTTTCTTTGTTTTTAATAAGATTTCTTAACTTTTTTACAAAAAAAGTTATGTGTTGTAGTTTCGGATGGTCATATGGTCAAAAACAAAGTTTTCTAACCGAAGAGTAACAATTTTAGTGTTAGTTATATAAATATGTACTTAATACAAGAGCTTGATTATTGTTCCAAAAATAAATTAATATGTAATTGTTTTAAGTTGATTTTCACCGAAAATCAATATATATATATGTATATATATATATATGTATGTGTGTGTGTGCGTGAGTAAATGCATATGTATAATTTGCCTTTTTATAAAAAATGTTTAGTTATTTTCTTATTAAGGAAAGAATTTAAACTATGTTTTAGTATAACAAATAATCGAACACAGGAAGAATTTTGTTTTATCTAAATTAATTTTAAAATCCATCCTTTTACTATCATTTTTTATCCATTTTTTACCATCATCCATCATTTTTTACTGCGCCCTTTTACCATCCTGTCGACATTTTTAACAATCAAAATTGAAAAATAAATAAATAAAGCTTTAAATTGATGCACCATCTTGAATGGTGCCCGAGAGACATCATCAGAGTGCAAAGGATTAAAATCCATCCTTTTCTTTCAACACCGACTTTTGAAATACAAACGAAATTAAAAAATTAAACATACTTTCAGAAAATACATAAAACTTGCAGTACTGTCTGCCATTTATTTAAAAGAAAATTATGTGATACAATGTGTCAGTTTTGAAGAAATTTAGCAAATCAAAAGACATTGTTATGTAACCGTCGTAAATTTAACAGAGTACTTCCTATTTTCTTAGCATATTAAAAAATATATACAATCAATTTCATGTTAATAGAGTTTGAGGAAAGGAAAAATCCATTTCTATCCAAAATGATGAAAGTTTCCTCTTCTCGGTGAAGGAAAAATTCCTCTCCTAAGAAATCATTTCTTCTCTATTTTACTTTCTAGTCATTAATCAGGAATTTGAGGGGAGCCTTAGAATGAGAAGTATTGTGATATCGAAACAATGATGAGCAAAATATGGCCAGTAGGTCTGTTTAGTAACTCTATTCGTCACATAGTGTATTTTAAAATAATAATACAGTAATTTAAAATAATAGCATAATCTGTACTCTTTGGTTCAAACCAGATTATGAGGAGCATTTAGAAATTTTTGTTTCACTCATCGTTTTTGTGTTAAAGAATTTTCCAATTAATTTTTCATTTTTAATACGTTCATAGAAGAATTCTTTGATCCTTTTCTGAAAACGATCATACTTTGTTTTGTAATGATTATGATTTAATTCCACTAATGTAAACTTTCGAAAAACTTCTACTTTAATAAAAACAATCTATATTACCTGTGCTCTTTTATCAACTACTATATTTTTAGCAAATAATCACGCTGACACCCTTTCACCCTGAATTTTAAAAAAGTATCCAGGAAATTTTTTTTTTAAATTTTGGTTCAGTGTTTTATGTTGAGATCATGCAATTTGACTCGTGTAGAGATTCTACTCTTCTAAAATTCTCTTCTAGAAATCTTTCCTTCTTCATTTCACTTTCCTGTCATCGATCAGGGAGTTGGAGGACACCGCAGAAAGGTAAAATATACCATCTATAACGATTACGCTCCAACTCCCTCAACGCACGCATCGTCAATTTCCAACATTTCTTCCTGTTCCCAGTAGTAAGGACATTTCTTTGCTTGTTTTTTTTTCTATTTCTTTTTATTTCTTACATGCTTAGAGCTTTTGGGTAGATTACATGGAATGCCGCAATCCGAAAGCTCTGGAATGACTGTTTTATGCATCTGTTTTCGCAGCAATGAAACATACTGAGAACGGATTCCTTTTGTAGGAATTAGTGTAATTGCTGCTAATCCTTCGGCTGAGCAAGTAATCGGTTTGTGCGCCAATGTAAACATAATCTCAATAGAAAGGAAACATTAAGAAGCTTGTTGTGACAGCTTTAATGCTTATAAATCGATATTTCTAGCTTTTTATGCCTACTGATGATAAAAATTTTCTTTCGCAACGCTCTTTTTTTTTTTTATAAAGCAGAATTGAATAATAAAGAAAGTAAATAATTTTTTTTAAATATTATCTTTAACTTTTTATGATTTTCAGTTGGAGCATGGGTCATGAAAAGAAATTTTTTAGAGAAATATAAGTAAAAGTTTAAATGAAAGTAAGCGAGGTAAACAAGTATTTAGTGCGTAGGTCTTTATAGCCCAGTTTCTGTACGATTTTTTTGTTACAAATTTTTACTTGCTACTTCAGACTTATTATTTTGATTTAAAACAAAAGTTATGCCCTACTAAATTTATGCACTCTCCTCACATTCAGCATGCTGTTATTTCGAATAGTTCTTCGAATTAAAAATAATTTTGACTAAATTCTAGATATTATGATTGCAATAAAGGTGCAGATAATTTCTGTACAGAAAGAATGAATAACAAATGTACTTCATAATGTGCAACAAATTACTTTGATAACTGTATATACATATGATGACTGTTGCATTCGTGCATATTTTCTGCATCTTCTGTTCCCTGCAGTGCAAGGGATTTGGAAAAATATTTTTTAATTCCAAAATTAGCGTTTAAATGAATATATGAATAGTTAGATGTAACTGTATAATCTTATCTCTAACAACACGGGACGGGTTTCGGATTTGCATTAGCGAAATATACCTAAGAGCATGAAGTTTGCGGAGTTTAATCAATTCCATTATATTGTACAACAGAAAGCTGATGACACCATTTTTTCAGAAAGCCACATCTTAGAGACCTGTTCTGCGATATTATTGAAATATAATATATCCAAACTCAGTTATATTAGAACAAGTCAAAATGCTCATATGTATTTTGAAAACTCTATAGGAGAAATAAAAAATTTTTGACAGGATTTACAAAATTTAACGTTAATAAATTCAACACAATAATCTTAATATAGATCAAAAGGCATATATTTGGAGAGAAAGAAGACCAAAGAGGTAAACAAATTTAATGAATCTAAAAAATCTTAGTGTAAGTAAAAATAAATCTACGAGCTGTTAATTTTTTATAGATGAGATTTTTTTTGATGAGAAAACAATGTAACTCATTTTTTCTTTTGCAAATTTTTTTTGCCCATATAGACAGCTAATGGTAATCTTTTCTAATCGACTGATTTGGATGTTTGAATCAAATAAGACTTCAGGCGAAAAAAATATATAAATAATAAAAGAACTCCTTTGTTTGAGGGAAAACGAAATTTAAATATTAGATTCCAATTTTTGTTTGTTTCGTGCAGATTTTTCACCGGCACTGGACATCATTATACGTAACGGTTAATATACGGCAAGTAGTTATTTCGCGATTCCTTTCTGAGAGAACTTAAGTAGAGAACTCGTGTCATTTGGGGAACACACCCATAACTTGAAACATAATTTACGAGCAAGTCAGTTAATAAGTGTACGAAAGAGTTTTCTGGCTTCATTTGCATTTAAATGCGAAGCAAATGACCGACGCTCCACGCATTTCCAAAGTCCCCAAGAAAATTTGCATCTTCCGTACGACTTCTGTGTCTATGCCCCCTTCCTCGCCAACCCTAACCCCTGCACTGGTAATTAGTACCCCCTTTCAACTAGCGCTTAAGCTTTCTTCCCGGAGAGAATAAACGGAACATCCGTTTTGCTTCTAAGGCATTTTTCTTTTTAATTTTGCCTTTGAGTTGAGAAAGTAAAAACGTTTTTCTGCTTTTTTTTTTTTTTCTTATTTCCTGTTTAAATGGGACGGCGTTATTAATCATGACATTTTGAAAAGCGATTTGCGTTTTTCCATTTCCTACGAGAGATATATGCTTAACAATCTATAGTTACTCAGTACATTTTGAGAAAGAGTAACATTCTTGAATTTAAATGTAATGCATTAACTGGCACAAACGAAAATAGTTTCATTAAAAAGCTCATATCAGTGTTACTTTCAGTCTGTCAGCTAAAGATATGATTTGAAATAAAGGCTTATTATTTTAAATAATATTTAACTATTTCCGATAACACTAGTTTATACATCATCACACTGCAATCGATTCAGTTTCCTGGTTGCTGCTACAAAAGTGTACCTTTTTTTTCTGAGAAAATATATTTCAAAGAAATGACGTTTTTATTATCTCTGGAAAGGTTCCAAACATTTCATCAATTATTGCATCATAACAAAGATTCAAAAATCCTACTGGGACCAATTATCTTTTCTTCATATTATTTACAATTTTCTGTTTCCAATCCCAATGTTCTATTACAATCCTACATTATCTTTATTTGGTAATAATAAAATTATGAGGATAGTTATAGTTAATTCTCAAATGTCGATTAATTTCTTCATCCATTATATCAACGTTCGTACATTAACGTCTGATTTCAAATGATAGCTACTTCTATCATAAATCTGAAATAATAACACATTTTACCATATAATCAATAATGCTTCAACACACACACACATATTAAAAAAATACTGTGTCTGTGCTGACCACCGCTGTCTAGCCTGTGTTATCAAATCCATTCACAAGTATAAGACGTTTCAATAGAAATATAGATATAGCAAGTACATGGAAGTGGATTATTTTAAAGAGAGAGAGAAAAAAAAAGACAGCAAGTAAAAGAAACATAGAGAGGGGAAAAAAACACTCAATATTTTTAGATTATAAGTAACAATGAAAATTGACATTACTTTCATTGTTTCATTTTACCATCAC
>JAPMOQ010023642.1:13839186-13885879 GCA_026543055.1 Argiope trifasciata | reverse complement strand
TATAAATAACAATGAAAATTGACATTACTTTCATTGTTTCATTTTACTATCACTAATTATTTAATGAATTTCAGATACACAAAAATATTTATCTGTCATTATATGTATAATAAATTTATATTCGAAATCAAATTAGGATCAACTAATGATTTAAAACATTTGAAATAATTAGAATAGAAGTAGAATAAATAAAAGTTGAATGAGAAGCAAAGAAATGAAGAAGAAATCAGACATTACGAGATTATAAAGAATATCATTTGAGAAAGAAAAATATCGATATTTTCTAATGAAAGAAAATAAATAAGTGATATCAATCAGAATGGAATAATTAATTGATAAGTAATCACCTGTGATTTAGTAAAAATTCAGAGAGAATTTTTTTCAAGTTTTCTTTAAATGAACATGAATTTAGTGAAATTAACGGAAACTGAATTTTCGGAAATTAAAAACATAAATTTGCTATCTTTCTTTTTTAGATATATCTTTGAATAAGATGATGGATATTTTACTTTTAGGAGTTTAAATTACTTTTCGACTTCATCGTTTAAACTTAATTCGCAATTTTTTATTCTGATTTTCTAAATGATATCTGTCTGTATGAATTTTTATATTTAACATGAAAGGAACAATAATCAGTAAAGGAAAAGATTAAGATTTTCACAAGCCCTTCCAGCCTATCAGACTTTAAAAAATACAAAAAAATTTCAATTAATACTTATAATGCTTAATATCAATTTACACACTAAATCTTAGCTCGCATTTACTGAAAACTGAATTGAAATTTTACTGAACAACTTTTTAATGGAAATAATGAATTTTTCTTCTAAGCATTACATTTCAAATTCTTTAAAATTTAACAAATATCAAACCTACAGCTTATTATTATGATTTCTTTCTAATATAATTCTTGAACAATTTTTGTTAGTTACCCATTTCTTTCTTTTTTCAATTAATATTATTAGTTCACGCTCACCCTATATATATATTTATATTCGTTGTTGAAATTTTCAATCGTTAATAAAATGCTTTTTATTCATCCATTTAAGTTCAAATACATTTTTTTAAAACTTGTTGTGGATGACCTTTGATAGAGTTAATACAGTTTTTTTTTTCAAATATTAATCCATTAATTAAATGTAATTAATTTTAAATGCTTTCAATAAAATTTTAGCAGTTTGTAATGAAAATAGACATCAATAGGCAGTGGCTCAATCGGTAAAAGGTAAGGATTTCAATATTTTTCACTTGAAGGTGAAGAATATGAGCTCAATTCTTGCAAAAATCAATAATTTTTATACTTCTCTTTTGATACTTAATAATTTTTTGACTATTATTTAATAAAAAGTAACTAAAATAAAAGAATTCTTTTTTTGACTAAGTAGAAATTAAATTGAAATTATTTTTATATCATTTGTTTTACATTCAGTTTTCCCCTTTTAACTTTCTTCATTCGTTTATCAAATATATTTTACAGAATAAAAATAGACAGCTTTTTCAGAACCATTGTTTTAAATTATCTCGAATTTCTACGGTCGTCCTGATTCAATTAAAGTTTAAATCATGAAAAAAAAAGTTTAAAACACGCTCTCACATACAAATTTTCATTCGTCATTCACTGAAAAGAAATGATAAAAAAAATTCTATTAATAAGTCAGAAATGTCTTTCCTGCAAGAAAAGTTCGTTCATTTCACTAAAAATTTTTCCCCACCTGAGATTTGACGCACTGGATCGCACGGACAAAAAATAATTTCTCATCGCATTAGCACCCTAACTCTTCAGTTAAGAGGTTAATAAGCAAGTGCCTGGCACGCGTCGGCTCTCCCATCGTCGCAAAAAAATACCACAAAAGAAAATATGGAAGAAGAACAAGATGATAAAAAAATCATTATTTCACCCTACACTTAACGTTCTAATCAATAGCACAGATAGAAGAAATTTTGAGCCAAGGAAGGCTTGTATCCACTCACTACATTTTAATAAGGGTTTTCAGCCACACGTTATCTTTATAATTTTTAAAAAAATGTTTGAGGATTTTCTGCAGTTCCATTAGTGGTGCTACTGCACGCAAATAGCCTATTACATGCAGACCCCCCTCGTCTTTCTATATTTCACCTGATGGGCCGTGGAACTGAATACTAATGTTTAATAGGCTCACTAAATGCACAGAATTTACCTGGGCTGGTACCTAAGCATAAAAACAAACACAATAGGAGTTATTATGAGCACTTTTTTTTTTTTACTACAAAGAATACTTTTTTATTTCATTCTTTTTTTGGAAATAATACGGCTAGCGTGGAACGTGAGAAGATTCGACAAACGACTCATAAAGTGGGTGTCTCCTTTTTTATTTTATTGTTCTTCAACACATAAAGTGAGATATATTATCTCCCTACAAGAATTAAGAGTTTGAACAGCTTGATCAAATTAACTTGACAATTGGTAACGTTTCGCTGTTTTATTTGGTGCGCTGAAACAAGCTTTGTTATGGATAGGTGAGCATGAGAATTTTGTAATATGACGGAATTGCGCTCCATGTGTAAATATTGGATAAATCTATTAAATGGAAATAATTGTAACAACAACTAAGCATAGCTATATTTTTGATCGCTTTAATTTTTTTATGGAATAGTTAAGGAATTTTAGTAGTAAGTGCACTTAAAATAAAGCCAGAAACAATAAGAGTAGTGAGATAATTAAAAAAAACATGGAAGGTGATGGCCAACGTGACCTATAATTGAATATTATTTTCCATTTTCTGAATAAATGTTAATTTCCCAATTTAATGACAAAATTGTTTTTTAGTGACAATAAATGAATTTTCATCCTATTTAGTCACATTAAATATTTTTAATGAATTTTAATTGGTAGGTGGAAAAATTCTATGCGTGAATATCAAATCATCGCTATTTTTTAAAGATGAGATTAGATATTGAACATCATGTTTAATCAACAAGTTGAAATCAATGTGTAGTAATGTGTAAATTATTTCTTTATTATGGTAATAAATGGATTTTAATTTTATTTAGTCGCATCATGCAGGGTTTAATACATTTTACTAAATTTTGGCCGATAAAGGGAAAAATACTGTATGTGAGTATAAATATATGTATGAGTTTTAAATATAAGATTAACTAATGATGTAACCATGTTCGATCAATGTACCTTAATGATTACAACCTCTATTCAGAATTTAGTTTTTTCCTCGATTTCTTATGAAATGTGAAGAAACGATTCATTTTAATTTTTATGAAGATAAGTTTAATTTTTTTTGAATAATAGATAACATTTCCGGAAAATGTATTATTTGATATCTAATTTCCACTTTATATTTAAATATACCTTTTAAAATGAAAGAAACGATAATCAGCAAAATAAAGGGACAAAATAATTAATATTTTCTGTATGTTAAAGTTTTAAAAATTAAAGTTTTGAAAATGTTATCTTTATTGGTAAATAAAAAAGCTTTTAAAAGCATAGTAAATTTATTTTAATTTCTCACCCTTGTACTTAGGAAATCATAGCTTTACCATAGAAGAAGATCAACTTTCAAATAATATGTATATTTGTAAAGAATTAGATATTTTATGAATTATTTTTTTTCTTAATGAATCAGTTTAAAATAATATTTTACACAAGATTTAAACCATAGATTTTCCACCAGTTAATATTTTAAAATAGCGTAAATCTTGAAAAGACTTGTAGAAAACAAACATATACCTGTTCATAATATGCCCAGTTTACTGAGAAAAAATGAAAACGTTACTCACAAAGCAATTTTCAAATGAAATTATTTATAACTATAATTGATTGAACGAAATTGTTAGTTAAAATGCACGGAATTCCATATGTAGCTCGATTAATATTGCACTATAAATGATCTTGATTTTAATTCAATGAACTTATTATTTTATTACAAATACGTTAATTGAAAGTATAATAATTTTAGAATATTCTAATAAGCAAAACCTTGCAGCAAAATAACAAATCTAGTTTTTTTCTGAGAATTTAAAAGCAAAATCTTTATCTTATACGAGACATTAAAACTAAATTTCGTATAAATATGGTTACGCCATAAAAGCAGGATTCACCCATTTTTATTTAAACCTATAAATTACAAATTTTACTTGATGATATTTTTTGCACAAAGGTATACTCATTTAATTGCATTGAATTATACACCGAGCGCGGTAACGTTAACGCCAAAAAGTGCTTCTGCAAGAAATGGAGATGAAAAACGCATACACTGCACGTAATATTTTTGTGTTCACAGCTGATCTTAACATAGGTTTGTCCTAGAAAATTCCGCGAGTGGAAATTCGTGGCATTCAGCTGCCTCTATTGAATATGCAAGGTATATGGCAAGACGATCTAAGTCCTAGTTACATTTTTATTTAAAAACCAGCTGGTGCATTAATTAAGTGTAAAATATGGAGCATCAAAAATATACGATTTTTTGTATCAGTTTTTTGTTCAGAAAAAAAATCTGAGCTATCTATCATATGGAGATAAAAACAATTTTATTGCATTTTAATTATATTACAGATATCAATGTTTTACGTCTGTATTATGAATAGTCCAAATTGGATTTGGTCAAAAAAGAATTCATAAGCCACAAAACAAAAGAATTTAATGTTTTTAGTTAGATAGAGATATAAAATAAATATAGAAAATTTTTAATGTTTCAAATTGAAAACTTAGATACTTTTATAACTTTATTAAACTCCAAAAAATATTTAATTTCTTCAAACTTAGCAGTAATTTTAGGAATTAACCTCAAATTTTTAATATTTGTTGAAGTCCACGAAAAACACTTGATAAACAGAACTAAGAGTCGTTGCAAGTCGGTGAAGATACTCCAAGATTCCTCCTTTAAATTTGCTTCTGTATATTCAAAGTTTAACAATAATATGAATAAATTTCTATAGCTAGCATAAAAAGCACAGTAAAATTTTTTTATGCTTTTTATATAAGATTTATGAAAATCTTTTATGATTTACCTCTTATTCAAATATCTAATAATTAAAAAAACGTTTATTATAAACAGTGATAACTCAAACCATGCAATGTATCATTATGCGTTGTTAGATACTCATTGATAAGATTTATACTATTTAAAAGTAATTGTTATATTCCAATGGAATTTAGATTTAAGAAATACTTGTACATACCTTATAAAATAAAACTCAATGTTTGAGACTAAATAAATTTCTGAAATTCTTTCTATAATATTAAGATATGCAGACCACTTACAGATTTTTATGCATTTTCACCCCGAAGTCATTAGATTTATTCTCTGTGGAAACAACACATACATATTTTTTCTACATAGAAAAGTGCTATCCACCTATTATTAATCTGACATTGGTCTCACTCACTGCAGTAATCCACAGAAAAACAGAATGTAAATTTATGACTATCATATATAATATATAGTGATATTCATGGCTGAAACAAGTCTCCATTGAAGATATCGTTTCGGATGAGCCTTTTCCATCAATCATATTGGATCAGGATAGAGCAAATAATTCGCAAATGTAGTATTCATGATTCGACATTATCATGCTATGAACGACTCTGAAAATAAAGAGAAATATAGCTGTATTGGGGAAAAAAAATAAAACATTGAAGTATATTAAATAAAAATTTTAAATGAATCATCGAATAATGCAATATTTAATAAGATGTTTAAATATAAATAAGTTATGGTTAATAATAATCTCATTGCATTATGTTCGAGGTCTTTTACGTGCGAAAATATTTTCCTTTTTTTTCTATTTTTTTAGCTCTGGTATTTGTAAATTTCACTTTCATAACAAAATACTTTGCCAAATGCTTCGATTGAGTACATTATGCATTAATTCCCATTTAGTCTCAGTTTAAAGATACTTGATGAAAATTAAACTAGAATATTTTTGACAGCTGTAATTATTTAATAAGCTAATTTAATCTACATTTACTGTTGTATTGTACATTTATTGTTGATGTAGATTACTGCTACATCAGTGTAAAGGCAACGATTGTGCATTCTAAGAAAGAGTAGAAAAAGTTTTGAATGTAAATTCCAATAAGAATTTAAACTTAAGCAAAGAAAATTTCACATTGTCGATTCAACCGATTCTCATCTTTTATGAAATAGTTATTCGATTCTTTTTGAGAATGTTCTTTATTTAAAATAGCTTCTGCTGATAAGTAGCTAAATATAAATTTTCATCACTTTAATTTTTCACATTTAAGATTTAAATGAAAAATTCTTTACCTTAAATTAGCTTGTTTTATTTTAGTTTTAAAAAACGAAATACAAGCAAAATTGTATTTACAAGGATTGCAATAAGCTCGTGATCATAAGTGAATTACTTGAAAATGTTATCGTTCAATCGGGGGAAACAGTAGATAATTTGAGGAAAAGATAATGGATAATTTATTTGGGTTTCTACTATATTATTGAGAATAACAATTTAATTGAGGATATCTTTAAATGGGATTTGATTGCATTTCCTTCTTTAAGTAATTTTTGCAAAAATTTTCTATTAATTGGTAAAAATTATATCCTAATATGCAGAAATTGAAAACATTCCAAGTATGTACAAAAATTCGTGAATATGAGGGATTGCAATGAACACTAATTATTTCGTATCAAAACAGATGCACGTAAGTTTTCTATTTAGAAAAAACGTACTTAACACTCCTTGCTATTTTTAACTTAATGAAATGAGCATTTTTATAGAAATTTTCATTAAATACCATATGAATTACCTTTTTTTTCCTGAGAAATTATTTTAGATTCATTTATACAAATATCTTAACAAATCAAATGATTTCAGTGATTAATAAAACCTTGCATATTTAAAATGGTACAGGACAAGTTTAAACGTATAGGTCCAACGCAAACATAGTTCAAAAAACGATCCCAATGGATTGGAAAAAATAGTGTAATATGTAATGAGTCTGTTCTTATTTTGGCAATATTTAACACTATGACTGAAAAACAGATCATATCTAAGAAGAAAAAAAATTCATATCACACTCAAGCTGACATTTTTGCTGAGAAAATATTTTAGACTTATTCGAGCAGATATTCCCAAAGCTAAAATGCCTCCCCTGCAATAAAAGCATGCGTATCTAAAACGGAATATTTTGGGTTGAAACTAGTCAATTCTTGGCAGGTATTTTCAATTAAAGGGCTGCACAAAACCGAATAGAGAGGCAGAGACTCGCATTTGCTTGAGAGAACTCTTTCATCCCACCGCTATCAGTGGCGCATGAGTGCTGGAGGGGTGTCTCAAGACGCCCAATTATGACAAACTTTTGGGAGAAGCAACGAAGTACAGCTTCCTCGAATAAATTATCCTTTATTGAGCAAAAAGCCCGAGGATACAGATGAATCAGTTTACGACATTCCAAAATATTCCAAGCGAGCTCATTTGTTCTATTCTCTGAAGAAAAGGGAAGCTCTAGTGGCTTGATGTTCACACTTCATCACTGAAGCGTATGCTAAGTTCGTCTCTGCAGTGCAGAGTCCGGCCTAAAAATAGGAATTCAGAAGACAGACATACTCCGGCGTGACATTTTAATTACAGCATGGTATGTTGATTTCATGGTTAAACTAATAGTGTTGTTGCACCAAGGATGAAAATGAATTCTAAGCAAAATGCCTATTTTTAAGTTTCGCAATAAGTTAATTTGGAATATATTGACCGGAAGAAACATTTTAACTTTCAATTAGGGAAATTCGACCAGAGCACAGTAAATTAAATCTTTTCAATAAAATTGAAATTCCAAAGTTAAAGAAAAAAGGAGAATTAAAAGGGAAAATATTTAGTTTTATTTATTCTGATTTCAATAGAAAGTAAATTTTTTAAAAAATTCTAGACTTCATATGATTGTTCAAAAGCCTTTAAGAATCTTAATTTATACCAATGAAACAACTTTTCGAAAAATATGATATTTTATACACAATGGAAATAAGGCACATATAAATTTTAAAAAAAACTGAGAAAAAATTAGATCCTTTTAACAAATATGTATCCCAGTTTAAAGCTGTAATTTTGTATTACAAGAATTGATTGATTTCTCATTGATTCTTCTGTCTGACATCACGAATCTATTCGCCGCTAATGATATTTCTTTTTTCATATTACTCAAGTTTCAAATCACCCGTTTCAGCTTTTATTGAAAATAATTTTTAAAAATTAAATTCTTTTGGGGAAATAATATTCCAGTTTAAATTTATATTTCGAATATTGAGCCTCCCCTTGATTATGAGATTTTGCATGGGAGTCTATGATTATGCATCTATTTTATGCTTCATCGAAGTTAAGATTTGATATATAGAGTAACACATGATGTGTGTTTCAGGAAAATTTTGAGTACAGAAGATATTTCTTGCTATAAAATCTAGTTTTACCAAAATTAACTATGATGTGAAAGGCTTCGTTGAAATCTGTAGATCACCTTGTGAAATAAATATCTTTCAAAGGCATGATATAAAAAATTCACTATAAAAGTCGTACTTTTGCCTGGTATTTTTTAAAAAATTGTTTGAATTATTTAAGGTTTATAGAGAGAAACCGTATAAGTCACTATTATAGTTTCTATGAAAATCAAAATATCAATGAGATCTAATCAAATAGTAATGAATAATTTATATAAAAAATTAAATGGCAATATATTCTCATTTCAAAATGAATAGAATTAAATCCAAATTTAATTATTTATTCTGGTTTATTTACTACTTATATTAGGACATTCTTTAATTATTATATTACTTTCAATAAAATTCAGGAATTTCTTAGCTATCGAGTATTATCAATATTTGCAATTGAGAATTTTTACCTTCTAAAGTTATATTTCATATTGATAATCATTCTGTGACGAAGATGTTTACTGAAAATATCTCATTATATTTCTGAAGAACGAAGCAAATCTTGTTTGGTTTCAGTCGAAATATGTTTTTGAATTATTCGTTTAAAATAGCTAATAAATATTCTATATTTGAGAATTTTTCTTAAACGGAAACTTCAGCAGAAAATTTTGATGGTTCTATAAACAAGTGAAGGACTGTCTTTTCTGTTTTAGACATAATATATAAAAGAGAATAAAATAAAATTTCAATAGCCAAAATTAGCTGGAGAATGAAGAACAAAAAGGGATTATATATTTCATTATTAATAAAATAGAATTAAAATTCATACTGAAACTATAAAATTAAACCTATATGAATAAGATAAGTCTTCTCATTTTTCCAGATTCCTCATAGTAAGATTAATGCTTAAATATTAATTGCGATGATGACCTACCACGAATTAAACAAATAATGTGTAAATAAATCACTGAACAAAAATTCCAACAAAGAGTAATTGGAGGAAAAGAACACTTGCCATTCGTGCTTATTTTCTATATCATTCATTTTCGTTAAGATACTTTTACTTCCATATTGCTGCTGCAAGTTACCAAGGATCTTTCTAAATTTCAATAAGGATTTTTTAAAAAAAAATTTCACACTATTGATTTCTTTTATGGTTTATGTTTCTTCCCCCCTCCAAGTGAATTAATTTTATCCCTAATTATATATGTTCATATTAATATTTGCATTCATAACCATATAAATATGTTCTATAACTTATTAGGAATTACTTACTAAGATATTGCGGTGGTAAATAGCCAAAGTGATAATATTATTTTTAATCCCTACTCATAGTTTTTGAAATTAAATGTGTAAAGGGTTCCAGGTATGATCTTTTTTCCCTCATATTATTCTTTATAAAAGGGCATAAGCATACTAGGGCCTAGTCTTCCCCCTAGGCTGGCATCCGGAACATCTATAATCTTCAATCGCTATTCCAGTGACAGGCATTATGATGCAATTCCTAATTTTGAAGAGTTAATATCAAGTATATCCAGAAATAATTGTGACAAATATTTATGATTTCCAATTTACTTTAATGACCTAAAAGTAATTTAATTTTCTTCAGTAATAATATAGATATATATAATAGGGAAGAAATGATTCAAAAATGAATTATCAAAAAAGATGGTTGCATACAAAAAAAAATAGCAATTCTGTTTATTGCTCAGATATAATTAAATTTTGTAAGCCATTTAAAACATTTCAACTTCAAACTTCGAGAGAATCTTAATTATTACTGCTATGAATAACAGTAATCACTTTATTTTAAAAGCTGAAGGTAAGGACTATATTTTGCTCATAAAGGCACTAAAAAGGCAGAATTTCTAATATATAAAACCTAAGTTGATGCATACAAAAATATTATTTGCATTTAAGGATGGCTTTAAATAGCAAATCGTTGGCAAATAGTAAAATAACAGTCAGTTCCTTCCATAAAATCCATTCATTATTCTGTCATCTTAAATAAAGAACTAATGACATATATTTATGAGTCTCATCGGTTGGTCATTTTTACTCCCATACTAAAAAAAAAATTTAATGTTGCGAAATTTTTTGTTGCATTAGTTGTGCCAAAGCATTTATCCTTCTACATGCTTGATAATAATTTCTTGATACAAGAAATTTTAATCATAATTGTATCATTTCCATTTTAAGAATTCTACATCATATTGGTTTTATTCCCATTTCTCTATCACTTCAATGATTTTTTTTTGATACCATAGCCATTAAATGGATTTTCAATGGCTTAGTTTTAATCACAGTGACATATATAAAAAATGGGGGACTCCAGTTTGCAGTTCTTGGGAAAACTTAAATTGGAATTTTAATTATTTGTGCCTAATTTGCAGAGGTCCTGCTACTCGTGAAAATTATTCCCAATAGGCTTTTATTGATAATTCGCTCAAATAGTATAACCGTAAACTGCGATTCCGACCCGCCTTGAAGGCACACAGAAAAAAAAACTGAATGACTGAACCGCCGCGAAAGCATTAGTGGGAACCTAAGGTTGAGTCCTAAGAGCCGTCACCAGTCGCGGTACAACCCCTCCCGTTGGAAGCACATCCCTTTATCGGTAGAGGGTAGCTGTCCCTTTACAATTTAAGTAATCACTAGGGTGGGGAGAACCAACCATTACATATTGGAAACTTTTTATCCTTATGTTTGAGCCCCCCCCCCATCACCATTGGGGTTATCAAAACCAGGCAGTGTAAGCTTAAATATTGAACAGCTGCAAAAATTTATCTCATGGGGTTTTTTTCTGTACAATTTTCCTTTCTTAATTATCACGTTTACTATACACATACGCTATAAATACACGCATATTGATCTATATTGATTCTGGAAAGTTTTAGTTTGGGTTTCGAGTTGATTTCTAAAATGTAGGCAATTCAAAAAAGAAACCAACGAAGAATGTTTTCGTCGATAATCACTAATCTATTATTGAAACTGTCTGACGATTATAAAAAGTAAACTGAAGAGGCTTACTTCGAGGGTCCAAGTGAATTAGAAAATACATACATATAGAAAAGGCTTTGCTTCTTTTGTTTCAAACATTCCATGTCTTTTTAAAGAATTGAGCATTTAGAAATAACAAAGAAGTCTAGAGACAACTATTTTATGCAAGGAAGCTTCCGTGAAAGCATATTATCAGAATTAATGAAAGAAGAATGAGAATACTCTAAATGGAATGTTTCAAAAAATCCATATTTTCGCTTTATCCAACAGAAATCTTTAAAACTACTTCACATTTACACTCAAGTGTACATTTTAACCTATCTTTCTAAATGAAGTTACTTAAGAACGTTATCTTTTGCCTTATGCGCGTACAACTGTTGAACTAACATATTCTCTGTGGACGATCTGATACAAACATTATACGTATAACATAAGATATAAGGATTTCACACTCATACACATGCAAGCAATATGTTTAACTGGTAATTACTAAATACGCTAAATCCTTCTTTTATACCACGGTGTGTGAAATAACAATATAATTTTTAAAGAGGTAATTTAAGAGTAGGTATCTTCGCCACAATTGAAAGCGACGATAAACCATACCTTACTGAGAATAAAAAGAGGTAGACAGTACGGTTATGTTTCTTTCTTAAATTTTCGTTTGAAAAGTTTATTTTAAGATTTCATCCACCCGTTATTCAAAGGCTATGGACAACCGACAGATACGGTCGCAGACTTCTCCCTCAAAATAAATGGAAGAATGATAAAACGAAGGAATGCTTCATGAATTAGGTTCATCAAGATATTCTTAATCATTTTAGTCAATATGATATAAATCAATAAAACATTTTTATGTATTTTTTTCTTTTTTCTAATATGATACACTTGACATTATACGCAGAATTTGAATAATAATGATCACAAACTGTGTTCATTTTGTTAAAAAAAGTTAGGATGACATATTTCTTCACGTATCACACTTTTAATACATGAAACACAACTTCATTACTACGTTCAAAATAATAATTCTGACCTTCTTCATTTTTCATCTAACTTTTATTCTTCTCAGAACTCTTTGAATTTTCATTGGATGAAATATTATTGATATAAGAATCATTTGAATAAGTCATTCTGTAAGTAATGTGTGAAAAGTTTAGGAAAGTCTCCTTAAAAGTCCTTTAAAGTCTCGAATTCATTGCATTTTAAAGCTCTTTAGGAACGTACTCTAGGGGACGAAATTAGAAACGTTTCTGATAATATTGAATATACATTCAATTCACTGTTTTGAGAAATTGTATGAAGTCAATTCCTGTAACATCATTGTCACATTATTTAATTTAACATCGTTTTAGGCTTAGAGGCAGTGTTATGTCCCTTTTCTGTCTATAAGGTGCTTAAGGTATTTCAGAATTATTTTAGCTCGTGGAACGATGAATATCACATGAATGTTAATTGACCTATTTAAATACCCGTTTTAATTCATTATTTACATGGATAATATGTAATTATTTACATAGAGAATATGTATATTATCTTTAGAATCTCCCTGTTTTAGACTTTCCTGTGAACAATAACTCAATTTTTAAAATTATCTCTGATTGTACGCATGAGGAAACCATCAAATCAGGTGAAATTTTAAATATATTTTTACACCAAAGCTATTCATTTCTATTAAAATTTGGAAGACATCCATCAAAGGACATTTTATCTGTCTGCCCGTCCATTTGCTTGTGAATCCAGTCACTCAAAAATAATGAGGTTAATAGATTACATCTGACATGTAGTTTTATTTCTCGAATTATAGATTCATATCAAAATGTGGGCCTAGTCCAAGATAGGTATACCTTTAGATCAGTTCAATCGCGGTTGATGAAAGTTAAAGCACAAAAACGTAAGTAGATTCAATACTATAATTTTAGGTTTTCCACAATTTTTGGATCCAGTTGATGGAAAAAGGGCCCAAATATATATTTGATTTACATCACTATGATCAGAAGTTAAGCATAACTTATGATGTCGCAACCAACAAAAGAAAATTAAGTCTGGATGATCTTATAATTCCCAGAAATATTTTAATAGGGGACTCCAAAGATTTAAGCATGTTTTTCTTCTATAAAACAAATTTATTTATTTTTCATCAATAAAATATTCTATGCATATTGTTGTATGTAAGCATAATAGACCATGGATAAAAGGTAATGGAAATTCAATCAGTTGATTAAGCTGTCGTTTCGCTCTGTTACTTTTTTTAACTCTCTTTTTCTGTAGAACGAGCTGCAGTTCCGGTTGGGTAATGTTAGTATATTTGATAATGAGTTTAAAGTATGAGCGATATTTCCCTAATTGCAACTATCAATATACCTATTTTATAAATGTGCATTTTGTTTCTTATGGAATCGACTCTAAATTTTCTACAACCACGAATATCTTATACATCAAATTTTTTCTTTAACTTCATTTTTTATCTATAAAGTGAAGGTAATCTAGACAAAAAAAATGAGAAATGTAAACATAAATGTACTCCATAACTGTATTATATTTTCCATGTAACCTTCCAATGATTCTAAAAATACGATAGAATAATGCACTGGAAAGTAATTTGAAATGTCGCTATAGATGAGTGACGTTTACTGAGATCTATTATAGAAGCATTGAATTCTAAAAAATTATAATATAGAGTCATTAATAAAATTGATAATGTTAAGATTAGTCGCTTTTACGGGTTTAACACTTAATTGTTCTCCAAAAAGTTTAAATATTCATATTCTTTAGTAAACAATTATTCAATTAAATTACAATTATTCTTGACATAAACCATTATTCAATCCTAAAGAAATAAAAATATCAAATTTTTCAAGACGTGGAAACTTTTCTGCGTAGTGAAATTAAATAAGGTATTGCTGAATTTTTGGCATATTTAAAAAGTGATGATGCTAGAATAAAGAATAGTTTGCTCCATTGGCTGATTTTTCTTTCCAGCTAAACCAATATTGTGGCTGCGCAAATCAACCTAATTTTATCTGTACCTGATTGGTTGAAAGAAAATTGAACCTTGAGTTTTTAGTACATTGAAAGGAACTAAAGCATTTTATGAGATGTGTATTGAAAAGCAATCCAAATTTTTTGATGAGTAACTCGTTTACTTCCAAGGCAGTGGAAAAAATATTTACAAATAAAACATACAGTCATTTAAAATGTATTGGGATACTTGGGATAACTCTAAAGCAATTTACAAAACTATTTCTCATATTAAAATAAAAACAAAATGAATCAAGAAATGTTTGAACATTTGTTATAGAATTTGCAATTAAAATATTATTGATATTTTAAAATTATAATTTGATATAGCTTTTCAAACATAATTCAAAAGGAAATAGGAGTCAAAGAAGTATTGGGACCCTTTTGAAATGAGAAACTCACCCATTATATAGCACATCAATAAATTTGAATTTACACCACCTTTTGTAGACTATATTTGGCGATGTGCGAAATCTTGCTATGTCATTAAAAAAATGGCAAATCAGTTCATTGTATAAGATATATCTTGAAATTGAGTAAGCCTACTGTTTTTAACATTATTCAAGGTTCAAATAAACAATTAGTGTTGAAAACAAGCAAAGATTAAGGGCTTCCAAGGACATTTAATGAACGTGAAGAGAGGTGTATTTTGAAACAAATTCACTTTAATGCAAAAACTAGTACAGTAAAATTGACTTTACATTGAAAAAGTAAGTTAAAAAAATCTGTAAATCCTGAAACTGTTAGAAATTTTTTAAGAAAACATAAATATTACGGCAGAGTACCTCAAAGAAAGCTCTACAGCAGCAAAGCTAATCGACAAGCTAAGCTGGCATTTTCTAAAAGTATATAAAACAGCCAAAAGAATTTTGGAAAAATATAATTCTTGTACATGAAAGAAAATATGGCACTTTCACATCGGACGACAAGCAAAAATTTTGCAGGAAAGCAAATGACAAAAATGTACGGCATACTATCAAATATGGAGTTGACAATCAAATAGACTGGCAAGCACTGGTGTCTGGAACTTGCATTTTATTGATTATACAGTGAATAAATATGTCTATCTTAACAATCTCAAGAGAAATTTAAATCAAAGTGAAAGTAAATTGGAAATCTCTAGACTTTTTAAATTGTACCAATATAAAGACCAGAAACATAGAGAACCCATTAATGATATTTGCAAGTAAAGGGTCGTCTAGAACTGTCCAAGTCTAGAACTGTCGTGTAGAACTGTTATCAAAACTTCTGAACAAAGTCCAAACCTTAATACCAGTGATCATTCGTGGGATTATTTGCAGCAAAAACTGTATAAATATCAAATTTCGAACAAGCAAAATTTAAGAAAACATTTGGTAAAGAGTGGGCCAAATTCGATGGATCATTTTGCAAACAATTGGTCCAATTTATTCTTAAATAGGCTATGAGAAATCGTAATAAGAAAAGGTGGTCAAAATATATTAACTTTTAAGCTTGCATTGTTTTTATTATTTCATTGAGAAATGTCCTATCACTTTTTGAGCGCATTCTGTTACTTGATTTATTTTATTTTTAATCATAGCCATAATTACTTTAATATGAGAGTTTTGTTTGAATTTTCATTATTAGTATACATCAAAATAATATTAAATTATTTCTTTTGTTTTCATTTGTACATGTAAGTAAAATATTATGATAAAACTCTGTGAACATGTAAAGTGTCCCAATACTTTTTTGACTAACTGTATATGCGTCCTTAAAACTATATTTCTTCGTCTTTAAATCATGTCATTATTAGCATACTACAAAAAAAAACACGAAAGCTTTTAAAAGTCTCAGTGTTTTTTTTTTTTTTTTTTTTTGAATTTCTTCTTTAAAAAAACCTTGTCAATCTTAAAAATTGTAAATATTTTCTTTTCAAATTAAATCTACAATATTTTTAGAAGTGTTTCAAAACATTTGAATCAATTTTTTTTTTCAATAATCTTGGCTGAAGTAACTGAAAGTTGTACTATAATTTACTAGTTTAATTTTTGTGTCATTAACTTCGTAAACAGAAAGATATAATCTTTTACCTGAATATAGGAATTAAAATGTATTCAAAATGTCACCAACCAGTAAGCAGAATATAATGAATGAAATTTAAGACCCAAAATGAAGTATATTAATTAAAAGTATTATACTTTTCCATACTTATTTTAAGTAATTACAAACTTAAAGTAAAAAAAAACATTTATTAATTCATTAATTTTAATTTTAAAGCAGAGTTTCAATAAAAAGGTTAAAAGAAAAATTTTAAAAAAAGCATTTGCTAAGAAATTTATTATAGGTCATATGAATATAATACGATCCTTTGGTTAAGTTTATAGTTCATCCTTAAGCCTAAATACTCTTTCTTTATAAATAAGCCGCTAAAAAGTTTAAAAAAAAAACAATGTTTAAAAAATTTTGGAAAATAAGAAAAATATTAAATATTTGGTAGAAAAATAACTTTTTTTTTTCTTTTTTCAAGCCCTGCTTTTTATTTCCAGTATTTACAACCAATTATCCAAAATGATACTGATTAAAGCACAGTGCTTAGATTTGACTAAAATTGTATATTAATTGACACATAACAGTGAGTGTGTATGACGTTCTTGGAATCTTATGTGTAAAAAGTTATTATTGTCAGTGAACTAGTAAAGTGCCATAAGCCACAACACAGCAACAAAAAGTAATTATTGTAGACAATTAACACTCATTAACCAGAAGGCTATTAATTTTCAGGTGTTCATTTTTTTATTTTTCTTGCTATCTTTCAAAAAAAATTTCATCGTGATAATAAAAGAAAAGACAGTATAATGGAAAATTTGAATTCTCCAAACTATCAATATGTCTCAAGCGTACAGTAAAAGCTCCCCAAAAATGGTTTTTCAAGTAAAAACTTAAGTTTGAGAGGGGTAAATCACGCAGGGAAGATTTTGTACATGTCTGTTTTGCATGTTCAGATTCAGCTTGAAATGGACTCACCTGATTCGATTTTCATCCATGTCGATAACAATCCTATTGTATTTGATCGAATCCATTGTGAATGCACTCTTTTTTCCACTTTTTGGATTTGGAAAACAATTATTATCACTTCTTTTATTTTGGAATAATAATATAACAAATTCTTCCGGAACTAAATGCAGTGAGATTTGGTAATGTATAATCAGTACTGTAACAACTGTTAAGTTATTTTCTTCGCATTCCACAGTACATTCTTCTCATATGGGGAAATCGAAGTTGAGTTAAAGACTGCAATATGACTTTCTTCAGATTTCTATAACTTTTCGTCGAGCATGATAAATGATTCATCGGATAGATACTGGAGGGACATTTAACATGTATTGATAAAACCATCTTGTTAACATTATGAATTGATGGTTAAAGAATAATCTATTTTTATGAAAATAGTTAGCAAGTAGAGATTTAGTTTCTAGTTAAATAAATTCAAAATTTGAAATTGTCAGAAACTGAATTTTAATATTTGATTCCAGAACTTTGAATAATAAGTTATTATCTCATGCACCATTTTAGCTAATTGCTTTCTTCAAGTATTACGATATATTTTTTAATCATCAGATTTTATTCAAATATAGATTTGCATGATTTTGCATAGCTTTAAAAGCCTTTATGACAGAACTAAGGGTGCTTTTTTATTCTTTTTTTTAAAAAAATAAAGAAACAAAATAAAATACCATCATTTATTTTTTAAATAAAATGCAAGTGTTTGCTTCTTATATTTGTAACATCATAATAATTATAGTTCTTAAAATGTTCAATAAGTTTACTGAGTACTTTTTCCATAAAATTCTTACATCAAAAAACAAATTTGATAGAATAGATGAAAAAATATTTTAACCATTTAAGGTTCTCTTTTTCATATCTGTATTAACAAAAATGCAACATAATTTTCCACAATTTCTTATGAGATTATAGTATGAAAAGTCTACTGATTTTATTTATATAACTATTTTTGACTCCCCTTCCTTCTGTTATATAACAATTTTTCACAACATGAAAACATATGTCACATGCATTCTTCCCAAAATTTGTAAGAATTGTTGCAACATTTTGTTGCATTAACTTTAACGAAGTAAGCAGCTGGAAACGAATTTGTAGTTATAATGTTTTCTTGCGTTCTAATTTATCATGAGACACTTGAAAGCTTCGAATGATTGAGGTCTTCAAGATTTATTGAGTAAGAGTGGAAAATAACCCCTTATGTATACAATTTTCAAATGCTTCCCTGTTTTCTTTCCTAGAAACAATGGGCCGATTACTGCATTATGCGTTTCTCAAGGTTCGTTTATTGTCTTTAAAACAATTTAAAAAATTATACATGCCTTCAATTATTATTTCGCAATATATATATATTTATTTTTTGCTTTCATTGATTAGTTTTTAGGATTTTCGTGTGAAAAAAATATATATAAGCTTCCTTTCTCAAATTTCGTATATAGGAATGATTCAGAATCCATACTTTACGAATATTTCTTCCCCTGTTGTTTACACGCATTGGTAACAAATATATACTAAATAACTCTCATCGCATTCTGTTTTCTCACTAACTACGTTTAATCTAATCTTACCCACTCTAGAAGTAAAACTTCTGGAAATAATAGCTTGTTTCTAGAAATATATATTTAAGGCTTTCTATTTGCCTTTTTTCATTTATAGTTCCGGTGTTTATATAATATCTAATAAATAACTGTCGTATTACTTGCGTTAAATTAAATATAATGGTTCAGATATTTTTTTCTCGTAAATAGAAAAGATTTATCGAGATTTTAAAAAGTGCTATTTTGCAGTAAGCTTAGGAAATTGGAAGATCGGAGGAAATTTGCTTTTATTATGATAGTTTGTTCTAGAATCATTTGTTTTTCATTATACTTATGCAAATTCTTCCATTTACTTTCAGTAATTTAGAACAGTACTATCATCCACCAGTTTGCTAATATAATTTAAATTAATGACTCGTTTGGAAACGACTTGAAGAATATTAAACTGGATGTCATAATATTTGTTCATGATCTTATAACGATAACAGCATGTAAACTCGCATTACCATCTTTAAATTCTTATTACTTTTGAATTTATGACTCATCAGTTCTGAAGTCGAGGTATTTCAATGAGATCATTTTTGCCATAATGCAACGCTGTAGGCCTAAATGAAGGCAACATTTAAATTGAGGATTAATATATGTATTATATAGTTCGGAATGTTAGTCATTAACCTGTTAACTGGGGGATTAACTTAAAATCAACTTATTTCGCATGGAAATATTTCGTCATACCCGGTTAAAAGGTTAGCGAAAGGCCAAGAAACCATTATAAACTTAGCCAAGCCATAGTGGCTCTCGTTGTAAAGCCTCTGCTTTTTGGCCAAATGCCAACACATTGGCGTGGCGTGGTAGTTTGGAAAGGGGATTTTCAGTGACATTCTCTCCATTTGAACACTATTTAAAATTATTATGTTCGCCAGAAAATAGTCTTAGTTCTTGCTTCTAAATGGAAAGTAACTATAAACTAAACATCTAATTTAATTATTCGTTATTGAAGTCTATTCCGATTCTTGTTTCTTTTAGCGCACAATGAGGAAAATTTAGATATGCTTAATATGTTAATTTGGACCTGTCACTGGAATTCCAGAATATTTCCAATTTTAATGTTGAGATTGATAAAAAAAATTTAAAGAAAATCTTATTAATATCTTGCTTTCCAAATCTTTTACATGCTGGAAAGTTTGGCTTCCAATAACGATTTAAATTTGTTTTTAAATGATATTCTTGCAAAAGATGAAAGTTAAAGGGGAGAAATCTAAAACAATTATAATATTCCACAAAAACTAAAGAAATTATTTTGATTTATGCACAAATATTTTGTAAAGATGTAATGCCATTAATCATATTAAACTTATATTTCTTTGAATTTTCATCTTTTCCCTACAAGCGAGAAAATTAATTTCCGGTTCTCTAAAAACTAACCTTTCATTTAACTTTCTTTTTAACTACAACAAATTCTTGTTTTCCACATCGAAATTTTTTTAGAGTTTTATTTATATTAAATCTCAGCGATAATAGATGTATTTAGGAATAGGCAGAACATGAAAAGACTCATAAACGTCTATACTGCAACATGCACGCACACTTTTCGAGCCTTATACTCAAAGAAGTTAAGTTTCGAATTATGCATTGCGGCGACTAAATGACTCGCTGGAGTCAAAATGTACACTTTTTACATAAGTAAAACCATGAACAAGAAATAACGGATATTTTGTACTTATCGTTGTATTATATTCTTAAAACTTTAGCTCCTACAAGATCCAACGTTCCATCACAAAAAAAAAAAGCATATAGGAAGAATTATTTGAATTTTTAAAAAAGATCTGAGGAAATAAACTTTGCAAAAATCGAATGATGAGTGTTAAGCAACACTGAGAAATCTGTACCTCATTTAGAAGATAAAAAGGTTTAAGAAAGGGTGCACCACTGGAAACAATTTTTTATAAATCTATAATTTTGAAGAGAAAAACAAAATTGCTTCGAAAACACTTATTTCTTCTTCAAATTATTCTTCCAATTTTTAGTTACATTAATCGTTAAAGATTAATGTTGCAGGTAATAATGACAATAGGCTTTAGACTTACCTTTCATTCGCTAACGTAATAAATGTGAATATCTAATGGATTGTTCCCATCTATTCCATTTTCCTCACACATATTTTATAGTTATATTAGATTACATTATAATACACATTTCTATGTTAAATAATCTGAAGAGAAAAGCATGAAACAATTTTTCTCCATTCACTATATTTCTCATTTCGTGATTACAAACTCTAAAGAAAAGCTTTACTTTTAGGCGAATTGCGACCAAGTTCAAAAGCGTTGTTTCAAATTTAACGTAACAAATATTATTGTTTATTCTCCCTTTTTATAGTTTAGCTTCTTTAACAAGCTATTAAATATTATATAATTATATTTTTGAACGTTGAATGACAGATTAAATAGCGTTAAAAGCAGGAGCAGATTAACTTCGTTGAGGGCAGCTGGAACAAAAATTCTTCGAAGCCTTCTAAAAATATTCCACTTATGTGATTATATATTCCGATATGTAAGTAATTTTACTTTAAAATGAAGTAATTTCTTGTAATTTTAATCATTGTAGTATATTATTTAGTTAATTAGCTAAATTTATTTTTCTCAATAATTAGATGCCTTCAGTTAATTGAAGTTAAATTTTTATACATTCAAAGGCACACTAATGTTTCCAAATGTGTGTATATGTATATATATATATATATATAGCAAGTTTTTGGTGTAAAAGAAAACGGAATTGAATTATTTAAAGGATATTATTATTGCAAAAATTACTGTAAACGAAAAGAGAAATTTCCAGGAATTGTTTCCTTTTATTGCCCAATACTTGAAACTTGTAATTCTAATAAAATTTTAGCATTTTTTTGTTGTATGTTTGTTAAATGTTAAGTAAAATAATAAAGTTACAATGTGTTATAAAATATAGGCCTCATATACAAATAAGAGTCTAAGCAAATTCAGGTGCCTTAAAAAATTATTTTTTTAATTATTTCAAATGAGTCAACGGTATTTATAATTTTTGTTTCAAGCACAATAATTCCACACTATTTAGCATGCTTTTTAATACGGACTTTTTTCCGTTCTTCATGACTCGTCATTAATTCAATTTTATGGTAATATAATTAAGGCATGTAATCAAGTTATGAATAATGTTGGCTGAGAAATCAATCGTTAAATGTCTTTGTTAAATACCACGTGTCCATTGTTAGTTTATTGCCATTGTTAGTTTCCTCACATTATGGTGAGTTGCCGAAATATAAAAATGTAAACTGATTGTTTATTTCTAATTCAAAGGAATTAGTAAAATTATTAATTAGCTATTTGTATTATTGCAAAACAGTATTATTTATGTTACTACAAAAACAATAAATAAAAATAGAACATTGATCAATAAACTTATTTTTTTGTTGAATAATAAAGATATTTAAGTGATTTTAAAAATTAAATGTTAAGGAATTTGGAAATATTACTTCAAAATTATGAAGATGCTGAAATTAGAATGGGGTACTTTGTTTCATAAAATTATTATTATAGAGTTAAACTTCATTATATAAAAATATTCCAATTTTATTAAATTTGTATGGTAAGTACAAGAGCCCATGTATTTATTACTTGCACTCCATATATCGCTCATCAATGATGCATCGTGATTAGAGTTGATATTAGTTGGATACAACTGGAACTAAGAAGCATGTCCTTTCAGTAGGTTGTGGAAATTAGATGCTCCTGCGGATTTCTCTTCTTCTTTCCTCTGGGAATGTAGGCATTTTTTCTGTATGATGTTTCAAAAACCTTGTTCCATTCCTTTTAATATAATCGAAAAGGTTCAAGTGATGATGTTGCATCATTTTAATCAGTGATAGTAATTGTAATATATCGCATTTTGGTAGGGTTTGTTTTGTGATATGTGACTCGATTTCGAATATGGAGGTTGCTATATGTAATAGTTCCATTGCAGCACCCACTTGAAAGTTCCCATTTACGGCTTAGTCAATATCAGAAGCATTTCCTAAGTGGTATCATCTTGCTGTGAGTGTTAGTTTTTGTTAACTTTTCGCTAATATTAGTCGTAATCGCCAGAAAAAAAGGTTAAGAGCACGAAATCCTCTTCGGACTGTTTCCGAATATAATACCTTGGTGTAGATTCAGTCTAAAGTCCTTACCAATAGGATGAATCATTTTATTTCATTCCCAAGAAAGAAGATCCTGCAGCTCTTATTAAAAATGGTAATGTTATTCATTGACGCATCATTGATATAATAGATCTTGTCCATGAAATTTCTTTCTCTTTAATAAGTCTAATCCCAGCATTCTTCAAATTACATGCCCTTAGACAAAACATTTATGGAGATCTTCAAAATGTATTACGGTTAAGACTTGTAAGAAAATTCTACGTAGGAAAAGATACAACTTTGGTGGATAAGGAAAGAGTTTTGCTAAGACCTTTTACTGATATATAATTGAGTGCATCAGTAATCTTTGATTCAAAAGAAGCAGTAAAAAATAAACTGTTCTGAAGGGCGAAATTCTCCTATGCAGCAATCTTACAATTCAACACCGTTGATATCACATTTATCTAATATCCATTTCCACATTTCTTGCCATATTAAATATTTTAAATCAGGGATGTTGTTCCTGTCAAGGGGACTCATTGAAAACTTTTTAATGGAAAAATTGGAAGTGCCCACTTGAAACTAGTGGTAGTGGTTTCTTCCAAACTTTTTCATATACTCTCTTATAAATAAAGGCATTATTCCCTTCACCATACAAAAAATTGGGACTTTGAATGTTTTGCATAGCATTGAGGAGCAGTATTGTAAAATATTGATCTCTGGTGTCAATTTAGCATTTTTACTGAATCTGTCCTATGATCCTTGGTGATTAATCCAATGCTTGCAGTTATTAGCATTCGAAACGGAAGTATACTCCAAACACATATTTCCGAACCGATTATAACTAAAATTTGATACAGAACTACAACTGTAGTCTCAAAATCCCTTACCAAATTTCATATTTTTAAGTCAATTTGGTTTTGATTTTTTACGTTTATATTCTTGCGAAAGTACAGACTATCAAACCTGTGGTCAAATTTAATTTCAAATTTTATATTTGCCTACTCTTAAGATATTAAATCTGTGTACCAAATTTTGTTTATCTAGCTCTCTTTATTTCGTATATGTTATATTCAATTATATACGGACAGTCGGGCAGACAGATTTCCTCTTAATTGATTTCTCTCAAAATTTGGTTTAAATATAAAAAATTGGTGTGAAGATCCTAAACCAAGTTTTATCCATTTAGTTCAAACCGTTTTTTAGTTTGATCACAAACATAATACCAAAAAAATGTTTTGATGGTTACAATACTCTCTCTGTACATCGTATACGAGAATGTAACAAGAAAGAACTAGCAATTAAAGACCGAAAACTTTTGAATAAACGGATAAATATCAAGAAAAGATGTAAAGAAACTATCTGACAAAAAACATAATCTGAAGAGGTTATCAATATTATAGTTCTTGTGTAGCTTCAAAATCAAACATTAATATAATAAAACTAAACTTCTGCTGCATTTGATAGAAATCAGTTATTCTTGAAATGATAATTAGCTATAAGAAAAAAAAAACTTTTCAGTAAAATACTTTACAGACTTACAAATATATATCTCCTCTAAATAAAGCTTGTCAAAATTTTCAATTTATAATCTCAAAATGCTACTCAGGGGTAAGGAAGACAATTTCTATCCTAAACTTCGTAAGGCTCAGAGAGATTACAAATCGCCTTTTGTACAAGATTCAATCCAGATTTCATGTGTATACCTAAATGGTAAACGACCTTAATTCACCACAGGCTTAATAATTTTGAACTATGATTAGATGCTAACTAACTATCACTTCCTTTTCAGTTTTTTTTCCCCATTTTAATATGAGGATGCTGGACCAAACTTATTGAATGCTGAATACTTCTTTTGAAGCGGAATTCGCGATCCTTTAATATTAATCCTAAAACCCTTTTTAAAACGTAATCTTCGAGTTCGCAAGCGATCTTAAACATTATAGTATAGAACATACACATCAATACTTTACTCAATTGTTTCTCGAAATATGAATCTATGTATTTAATTCATAATGCAGATGCATTTTTGACATATTTTGTTTTATTTATTTAATTCTTTGAATAAAGCGATGTTTATAAAATTGTAAAAGATACAGCGTCCAAATGTTACATTTTTTTTCTCCTAAGAATAGCTTTCCAAATATATCTCATCAAATTTTCTAGATGGTAGGTAATTATAATGATGCAGTAAGTAAGTGCTTGTAACTAAAATCTTTAGAATACAGTGTTTAATTCTTGCAAGGCATAAAAGAATATTCACATTGAGGAATATTCATGTGGAATCTAAGTATGGTGGAGATATTTCTTTATTCATACAATGAAGAACTGCGGTTTATGAAGTTGTAGCTTGAAAGTAACAGTAATTAATTAAATCTATATATTAATCGAAAAGGTATTTATTATTATTTTTTACTACACATCAGTCATGAAAGTTAATAATTTTTTTTCGTGATATTTATTTGCAGTCTTATTAATTGGTTTGCAAAAATATTTATTTGTATTTTGTGCTTGTTCCTTATGATATTTTATTTACATCATTATTTTTGTGTTCTTTTTTATTAACTTTGTGAATATGTTACAGAATTTTAATGTTTTTTTTTCTTTGTATTAAATAGAATTTATGAAAGAGATCAACTTGCGGAGTTTTAGCGCTTTATTCAGTTGGGGAAAGGAATGCGTTCTAATAATTCATAGATTTAAGCAAATAATTTCTTAAACTTTGATTTCTGAATAGGGTAGGGTTACTAAAAAAGCAAAGTATTAAGTTACCTACGAATCCCTACAATTTAGAGAGTCCCGAGTTCTCCCAATTTTTTAAGGGTATTTTCAAATTTATTTAATTTTTTGGTTTCTTTATTTATAATGTCTATGAAATGGAATTTATTCAAATGAAAATCAAGTTTTATTTAAATTTTGGAACATTATTCTAGGTAAAAGAATTCCAATTAATTACCATTCCTAAGTTATGTATTATATTATTTTATAATTTTGAAAAATTGTGGTGTTCTATTATTTAAAAATTAACCGGTTCTATGATTAAATATTATTTAGATTGTGCTAGAAAAAGTTTTGTCAGACTTTTGCCTTGAGGTTTAAAATTACATTTTATTTATTTATTTTTTTCTTGCTATGTAATGAATCTAATTCATTTAAAAGTGATGAATAAATGCTTTGTTGTTTCAGTTGGTGAATTTTTTTTTCTCAAAACAACTCAAATAAAGATTATAATGAAATAAAAAAAAATAGTGTTGAAAGTTGAGGGAAATATGTTCAGGAATGCTCTAGGGATCCCTAGATAGATTCATCCTACCTTGGTTTCAGCTCACAATGAAAAAAATTGGTAGCACTAAAAATTTAAATCAGGCTTTAAATTTAGATTCCTTGATATGTGTGATTAAAAATAATTCTGCTTCATTTACAGAATTTCTCTAGAACCATCAGACTCTGAATTCCCTAACAATTAATAACCTTGCTTTTCATAATGATTACCGATGCGAGAAACCAAAAAAATCTTCCACTTGGAAAAATAGTTGCTAGAGAAAAAGTTTTAAAATTCTAAATGAAAATCCTTCAAAAACAATCACTAAGTATCTGTATTTGTTGTTGGTTTATTGAATTTATTTTTCATTCTGCATAAAAAAAAATTCAGAATAAAAAAATCCGAGAGATCCTGATAGATATGTTGGTTATCATCCCAATGAGAAGTTATGCGCCACAAATAATTACTGTGGTTACATTTCTTGAAGTTCCGATAAAGAAAGGTCACAGTATAAATAAATAATACACTGCACTTTATTCAAGCATTTGAGAAAATGATCAAATGACATTTAATTTTGAAATCATTTTGGCTTTTCATTAGACTGAGCAACAATTTACGAGCAATTTTTTAATTTAAAAAATGCACTAAAAAGTAAAATATACAAGAAAAATATTTTATTCGTCAGGATAATGTCTACAATGTTGTCAAATCAAAATACATGATAGATTAATTTGGCTTTTAATTTATTTATTTTTTAATTTTGCCTACTTTCAGATCATTGAAATAAAATGTCAAGTAATCAAAAATGAAAATTTTTGACTCCAATTTCTTTAGCATTTCATCCAGTTTAAAGATTCTCCAAAGCTACTCGTGATTATAGTGCTGCGCATGGATAGGGATCAATGATTCAAAGTAGCGCACACCGTTGGTTTTCGTAATTTGTTCCCCTTTTAAATCAAACCAATTTTTTCAAAATTTGAAGAAAGATTTAAAAGAAATTTGAAAAATGTGCACTGAAATTTTATTCAAACCGATAGCTGTCTTGGAACTATACAGAAACGAATTAATATTCAGTGTCACCTCATTGGAAATCGTATATTGAGAGCAAGCAGTAGTCACGAAATGGAAAACCAAAAAATGTTCTTTTACAGTTTAAAAATATCTGTAGTTGATACATTTCTATAAAAATGCAAGACAACTTTCTTTCTGTGACAAAACTACAGAGCATGACAGAAAAACGATATCCACCTCTTTTTTTTTTTTTTTTTTTTTTTTTTTTGTCAAGGAAAAAGAGGCTACAATATACGACTATATGTGTTTTATTAATACATGACTCATATTATTATACATTGAATCAATTTAGTTAATTTCTTTTGACTGTGAGATAAAGGATTAATCATTAATGATCTTACATATATAACATTACTAATAGTCGTGTTCAATTCATAGAACAGAGAATCGATTTTTGTTTTTTGTTCTTTGTACCCTTAAAATAATTAAAGGAAGCGTGTTATCAATATTTATCGGCTGTATAATAATAAGTAATGAAGTAAATATTTTTAGAGAATTCTTTATAAAGATAATTAATAGTTAATTATATTATTTCATTACTCCCAACCGTTGACCAAAAATACTCGCCGAGGAAAATCTGTCTGGTTTTGTGATATCGAAAGCTGATCCTAATTATATCATTTTTCTGAGAAGTAATTCTTTTTGTAATTTTAGAAAAATGTATAAATAATATCTACATTTATTTCTTATTTCCAGGCCTTAATCTAAATCCATTGATAACATCAATAGAAAAAAATTAGTAATTGGTAAACAAGAAATTTTAAATACTTAATTTTAAATAAATTTTAAAAATTCTTTTAGTAATTTCTAAATATATATGCTTATGACTATTTCAAAATTTTAAAAAAATTAGTAACAACTAAAATATTTATTTAAGAGTTTACTAAGATTTATAAAGATAGTAAATAATTGTTAAACTTCTTCACCGAGCAGTTAAAAGAAAATCATTACAAAGAAAAAAAAATATTATATAAGCAAAATTATTTTACTAAAAATTTGTCCTCCCGCTACTCCAGAGTCCCCTCCCGCTGCTTCAACTCTCAACATTCTTTCGAACTAAAATTCAGCTTTAATCCTTCCGATTTCCGGCAGCCAAGTTCAGCCTTTCCTCACCGGATGGCGCCGCTAACGCCTTATGTCAACGTCACCCACAATTTGTTCCTCCCATTGGACAATGCAGCGAATTGCTAAGGCGTAGTCGGTGGAATGCCCGCCTCCTCCGAAATGCCAAACATCAATCAAGGAACAGATCTGGCTGCTGCAGGAAAAAAACGCTCAAATGCGAATATGAAACGGTTGTGTGATAGGATCGTTCGTAGGTGGAATTTTATTGTTGTAAGGTGAGCAGTAGCGGGCTGTGAGAGCTGCTTTTTTTTCTGCAGGGTGAAAAGTCTGCAGGTAAAATTGAAACACAAGGGCTATGAGGCCTTGAGTTTTCTGTGAGGAATTCTTTTTTTTCTCCCGCCGTGTGTGTGTCTTGGTTTCGTCAAGTATCTGGAAAGTTATGAATCATTTAGGGACTATGTATGCTACGAAGCGCCGGCGCCGGAATAGTAAGAGGTAAGCGGCATGCTTTTGTTATGTTTTGTTGTTTAACGTTGTCGTCATTCCTGCGTTGTTTTATAATGTTTATATTTTGGAATGAAAAAAAATCGAAGACATTCTTGTTACATTAAACAATAAAACATTTCTAATTTCCACATGTAAACAATGGGTAGTGTCAAATTTCACAACCATAAATGAATATCATTTTATGAGAATACTTTTTAAATCATTTATTCAATGCTAAGACATTTTAGTCTTAATCATGAGAGTAAAAAATATTTAGTATAAACAATGAAATAAAATAGTTAGAAAATAACAAAATTTTCTTATATTGAATATCAAACCAATAGAAAACTTCAAACTGAGATGACAGATTCATAAATAGGATTATGATATTATACTAATAATAATTAAAATCTTATAATTGATTTAAAAGTTTTTGGGTTTTTATGTTCAGCTAAAATTTCAGTACTTTTTAGAAATTATCTTTCGAAGTATAGAAATAAAAAAATTATGTCACAATCATAAAGAATATTATATATTATCTGTATTTTGGAAAGTATTTGTATGTAATTTAATAAATGAAGTTTTCATACATTAAATTGCATATGCAAGGAATAAGTTAAATGCTTTCAATGAAAGAAATAAAATTAATGTCTGTATTGGTAACTAATTTTTTTTTAATTTAAAAAGTCCTTCTCAAAAATATTAGTATTAATTATTGTTAAAAACAAATTTCTATAGCAATATCTCAGTTTTTAATCAAGTAAGTAAAAATTGAATTTTATGTGCAGAAACCGTGATTAAAGTCCTTTTTCATTCCATTAATTTATCTTAACTGACTTAGTTACTCTAAACTCTCTCATGCGCTGCTCCCCTCTCCCTCCAAGAATGGAGGGAGAGGGGAGATAAACAAGTAATGCAAAAATAAATCTGAAATCAAATATATACTATTTATTAGAAATAATAGGAGTTTATTAATACAAACCACCTGTTTATAAATAAGCAATTATTGACCAAAATCAACGTAAAAAATATTTACTGTTTAGAATACTGTTGATAAATGTCATGAAAACAAAAATGCCGTCTTAGAAGTTGACGATTTATTGTATAAAATTGCGATAGTCAATTCATTATAGAAATCCCATAATTTGTATTGATAATCCATGACTTGTTTCATTATGAAATATCTTAATTTAAAAATAGTTACGAAATAAAGTTGCAAACAGAATGATTAGATCAGATCAATTTTGAAGCAAAAAATATACTTCTCTTCATGAGACTGCAACATTTGAATTTACTAATAAAGATTATTTAATAGCGAGAAAGAAATTGAGTCAATTTGAAACTTTACTGTCAATTTAAAAAAAAAATTAAGTTGGTTTATTTTTATTTTCTTAAAAATTTTGTTTAAGTTTCACTTTTTATTTTGAATGAAATTAGAAGAAAAAAATTGAAAGATGTTTTTTATTTGCAATTTAGTTTTTAGAATTGGTTTTTCTCCTAAAGTTTAAATACCTTTTCAAAGGTGAAAGAGAAAATAAGAAACTTTTAAATTTATCTATGAAGTGATAAAAAGTAACGCAGTTATAAAATTATTTTTACATATTTTAACCATACGTCAAAGTTGATTCCAAATATTATGAATCATTTTTAAATGGTTTGTTTAATATCCCTTTTAAATGCATTTAAATGTCAGAATATAACCAGTAAACGCTATAGATTTCACTATTTTATACCTCGCAGCTATGTTAGGTCACCTCATATAAAAAATGAGCAAATTTTTCTTACACCGTCAAATGTCAGAAAACATATTAACAAATAAGTGAAATCATGCACTGATTTCCCCTGATCATTTACAAATATGTAAGTTTCAAGTGAAAAATAGTTGAAACTCATTGAAGAATTCATTTCACAATCCAGACAAGTATAAAATAATTACAGATAATTTAATAGTTTTTAAAATATTTTTAAAACTTTTTAAAATCTACTACTATACAGATCAAGCTGCTATGATGCGTAGAGAAGATGTGTTTGACACGCTTAAAAACATCTAAACTTTTATTTGGATATGAATTATTGAAATTGCGTAAGAAATTTAAATTGTTGCTGTTTAATTTTCAGTATATAATATTAAAGTCTCATGATTTAAACATATATTGATTTATTCCTATATTCATTGGATGTATACACATATGATTAATTTAGGATGTATATAATGTTACTTATTAAATACAAATAAGTCATCTTCAAGTGAATTCAAACGTCAAATATTAAATGCCTGTCTTTCAAACAAAGTAATTCTCTTTATTATTGTAATTATAAAATAAAAAGTATTCAATAAATGATATTAGAAACTATTTAAAAATTCCTTTAAATAAAAATAAAACCCTACATCATAATAATAGAAGGAAGTAATTGAATTTTCATTCCCTTTATGTTTCTTCTAGTTTGAAATTGGGCTGAAAAGTGTATACTATCTTATTTGTAAATCTGAATACTTTGGTATATTGATGAAATGAATTTCTTTTAAAAACAGATAGGCAAAATTCTGAAGAAACAATTATTTACTAAGAAGCATGCCTTTTCTAAAAATTCTCCTTAAAGATCATGCTTAAAATGAAAAGGCAGAAAAAAGCCGATCTTGTACGCGAAAACAATTGTCTTTCCAAACCTTGAAGTAAAAGTCACCACATACTCTACTACCTTACATCTCGGCTATTCTGTTTCGGACTTGGAATTGTAAATAATGAAACTGAAGACATAATTATAAAATTCGTTAACCAGCGTGCTCTACGATAATCCGGTTCTTTCTTTTCGTGGAATTATGGAGTCTTTACTGCATATAAATGAAGCTAATGTTGATCTACGAGTGTTAAAAAGGCTTCTTTCCCCATTTCTGTGGCAATTAATTTGACATGTTTGTGGCACGCACAAGAAATAAATATATATGTGAGTGTGTATATTTCCGTTACTTCGAAACACCTCGGGAATCAAAAGGAAACCGCTTTCCCAAGTGTCTGGCTTGTCTTGCAAGCACCGCGGTAGATTCTGACGTTAGGCCAATATATGGGCAATAGTCTTTTCCACCGGTTCGTTAGTCACTCTCAATACCAGGTAATTCGACGTTGCTAAGTCTAAGCCGATATTATTAAATTTAAGTAAGGTGAAGTATAAGCAGGTAGGGACAAACAATTTTATTGAACAAACAGTTTGCTTTGACTTAATGTCTAACACAGGTAGTTTCTCCAAAATTTGCATGAAAAGCGTCTCTGTGCATTGAAGAGATTTGGAGTTATTCATCTTTATAATTGGTTTTAAGTAACTGACTTACCAGAAAGGTAGTTACATTCACTATGTGCTTGGATTTTTTTCTTCAAATCTTTGCGCTTTTGATGCTTGTAATTTGAACGCTTGGATATCAATCGTCGTCTTATGAAACTATAAAACACGGTATCTTTATGAACTAGGAATTGTTTCCTGGATATAGCAGCATTGTAATAAGAAGTTTTTTAGTTTAGAAATTGGCATTTGGCTAGTTATTATATTTGGCATCTGAACTACAATTTAATACAAGTTGTCATTGAGAATAAAGTGTTAATTTAAGTGCCATCACTCTAAGGATTTTTTCCCTTTCTTTTATTTATGCCAGAATGGAACAGTTGTGAAGGAAAAAGGAGAATAATAGGGACTATTAAACTTATTTTGGTGCCAATGAAAGTGTGTTTTGCGGAGGAACATATTTTATTATATTCTGACGGCGGTAATGTGAACAAATTGAAAACACAAGAACTACGATTTCAATTATTCGAATAAATGAATTAATACTTTTACATGGGATTAAGCGTAAAGTTTTGAAAAAATTACAATCTTAATAAAAGGAAATCATATTTAAAAATATACTTCCGAAGTTTAATTATTAATCACATGATAGAAGAAAGCAAAAACATCACATAATGACGTAAAATTATCTTTTTAGCTAAAATATGTCAATTTCGACATAAACAAATCTTGAAGGGTAACTTCTTAAAAAAGTCTACGATACCAATTTTGCTTTTTAATATTCATGATAATTATTCCATTCAAATAGTCAACGCTAGCTTACAGTGAACAAGAATGATTTTACTATATTAATACGAATAATCCGGAATTTGAACAAAGAAAATCGGCACAATATTTCATTGCATGACTTTCTAAGAAATTCTACAACCCAAAACTTAACCAATTTTCCCCCTAAACTATAGAATGGGCCATTCTCGTTACCATTTAATTTTATTATTCCAAACATAGTTATCAGAATAACTGTCAAATTTCAGATTCAATAAAGTTATTTTCTCAAATGTTTGTAGATGGATTGAAATGCGGTAACAATGGAAATTTTACATATAAGTTTTATAATATTTAATTATTAAGTCTGTTTTCGAGTTTTTTATGTTAACAGTTTTAGAATCGAAATTCTTCTCTGAGAAATCACTTGCAAAGTCGAATACGAAATGTTTTGCTCTTCTTTCCCATTCTTTTTCCATGAAGACGTTTAATCCACGCTCGGAGAGTTTGTCGCCGGTGCCTGAGTGTAACTCGGAGAAATCGCATAAAAACCGAATAAATTCTTCCGTGATCCAGTCTGTGATTATTTATTGTCGCAACGTCGTCAACCTAAAAAAACTAATATTTTCGTCGAAACCTTCGGGTCATCAGCTTTTTTCTCTAGAAAGCCTTTTACCATCTAGTTCGTCCTTTTTATTTATGAGTTTTGAACTGGGTCGGCCTCGCACGAGGAACTCCAAGAAGCAGTTCGCCTCAAATCTCACTCCATATGAGAGCCATATATTTTAGAAACGACTGAACAATCAAGTTGAAAGAAAAATGGCTCAAAAGGTGCTTTGCCTTGTAAAACTAGAATTCTCGTCCACAACATATTTCTACAAGCATATTACGCAGCCCAAAAATAAGTATATCGTTAATAAATCCATCGAAAATGAATAATAAACGTGTTACATTTTGAAGGTATATTATTACGGCAACGACTCTTCATTTACGGAGATCTACTGAATAAAAAAAATTTCACAAGTATCTAAATATTAAGGAAAATTCAAGGGTAAGTTTCAGAAACGAATTAGTTTATTTGATCATTTTATCGATGAGGAAAATGAGTTCTTAATTTTTTGGTTAATAATTATATTTAAAAGTTTAAATTATTTAGGATGGATGAAATTTAGGGAAATTGTGGAATTATATATGGATTCACAGTTTTTCTATTTGAAAAATATGTGAGACATTTAAAAAAAATCCCCTGAATTCTGAACAGTAATAACGTCTAACATTCTGAAACATAAGTTCTTTCTCTGCTTATTTCTTAACTATTTGCAATTCTTTATACTATAAAATAGACTGGAAAATGTACAAATTTTACAAATTGTCGCAATTCGAAATTTTTCACGTTTGCCATCCTAAACTTGAGTTTGTTTCTATATTTACTTCGATGTTATTTTATCAATATCCCTATAATCTACAGCTCGTTTTTCTTTTGAATTAAAAAGGTTATGAATGTATTTATCCAATTTTTTTTTGCCTTAAAGCATTCGAATTTCAATTGGTTCTGAATTATATTAAGTTATTACACTGGTTTTGAGTATTGCTCTTCCATTTATAAGAAAGTATATTAATTTGTTAAATGAATGGCTTTCTATTCTACAAAGTATGTTTTTTAAGTTGATTGCTTAAATAAAATATAAATTATTCCAATCTTGCTCATTATTTATATTTCCTATGAAAATGCATGTTCTATCACTGTCTTAAAAAAGTATAAATCTAATTAACTTTAAAAGGTATGAAATATGCGTATTTTAGTTTTAAACTATTAAAGATACTTTTAAGATTAAAGACAAATTAAAATGAGAAATAGAAGTTTCATCTGACAAAATGTAGTTTACCATTCTAGAGTTTCGGTAAAATTTCTATAACCACCGAAGATTTCGGATTTTCGTTCCACATAAAATATGTCAGTAAAAGAGCTATTTCCTTTTAGCAAGATAAATACTACCAAATGGTTCGCTATATTGAGGTGAAACAAAAAATTTAGCATAATTTTTACTTTTTGTCGATGTAAAATAAGTTTGAAATATCTTACCCATAACTTATACAATCGCCATTTTCCTGTTTTAGTTTTGAATTGAAAATATACATATTGAATTAAAAATATTCATTGGACGTAAAATATTTTTATAAAACGCAATCTGAACTATCAGGATATGATATTTTTATAAAATGCAATCTGAATTACCATTTGTAGAAATTTTCTATCATCATGGACTTCAGTTCATTATCAAGTATGTTTTTAGTGAACGTTTCGTTGTAAAGTTGGATTTTTTTTTCCTTCACCACCCTTTTTAAAATTTTTTAGTTAATGTTTTAAGAGGAGATTTCATTTATTCAGCAAAATCTGAACGACTTTTCTTATATTAATTTCAGTCGTAGACTTGATTAAAATGTCAAAAATTTCAAATCCCACAGAGAGTTACAGTCAAAAGGATTGAATTTGAGACCAAGCAGTGAGGGGAACCGTCGCTTAAATAACATTTGTTCTTTTTCAAATAAAGCGATGCATGAATGACCAGTTGAATAATTTTGAGAAAAGTTTTTGAATCCAGTGTATTTTCTCAACTCACCGAAGTATGAATTTTCTTTAAGTGTGGGAATATTTTGGAAGAAAGGGTAACCAGTTAATCAACAAATGAAAATTGCAATATATCAATTCATATTGTCTTTCAGAACAGGATACGGACTCTAGAAAAAGAATTTCTTGCAATTATTTAGAGATTTATAAAGTTAATCTGATGTCTAGATACATTTTTATAATGCTTTCAACCGAAGTTTTATTTCGACTTTTAGCTGATGTTCTTAATAACTTTTATATGTATTTTATGAGCATTGGATTCTTTCTTGATGGATTGGATTCTTTCTTACTTGTGGTTATAGAGTTTCTTTATGTTTGTATTGAGAAAATGATATTTTCTTAATGAAAGTAATTGCTGCTTGTTTTTTTTTTTTTTTCCTGAAAATAAGGCATTTTCAGAAAATATTAAAATCGCTTCTTTAGAAATTTCGCCTTTATTTTCAATTTGTTAAACTTTAGACTCGGTTTATTTCCATTGAAGATTTTTGAAAATACATTTTTTCCCTATTTAAGTTAATTTTTAAGCATTTTATTACAAAAAAATATTTAAATTTGTTAACGGGTTTCGGTAAGTTGCTTTCATGCTTAGAGCAATAAAATTCTCCAAAACAAATTATTCCACCTTCTATTTACTCACTTCATTTCAATAAGTATAGTTAAAAACAACAATAATTGAGTAAATGCATTTTCTTTAAATAAAAACAACTATTTTTATTTCGTAGAGAGACCATAATGTTTGTAAAACAGCGTTCAGTTGCGTTTCAGAGCCAGAAGTGGTTCGACTATTCAAAATCATTCTTATTTTCATTGTTGGTCATCTATTTGTGGAATTAAGATGCGCGCGTGTCATGTTAAGTATCTTAAAGAAAAGCTGTTAATAGAGAAAGCTGCAGGCAAAAAAGTGCTGCTGGATTCCTCCTAGTGGTATCGAGCGCAATCCATCGTCAGAGCCGTGCGGAGAGCAGCGGCGTGCCTTAAGGCATTCCTCCTACAGAATCTTAGGCACGAGAGTTTACGTGCGCAAGCTCTTCTATAAGCATCATAGGGAGATGAAGAGGTCCATGAATGTGATTCTACGGTAGTCACGTTTTGTCCTCATGCAATGCTCTGTAGTAAACCTACTAATAGATTCATTCACAAAATTTTTCGAAAGAGATCAGGAGTAGAGTAGTTTTTTCTTACACTACATAACCGGTTTTCTATCGCACAGCGAGTGGCCCTGTTTATTTATTTGCGTATAATATTAAGGAAGCCTTTTTTTTATTTCCTATAATATATAAACAGTTTGATTTAATAAAGAGCTGCATATTTTTTACACGAGGTAAGTTTTTAAAATTGGTTAATAAATACCTTGGTATAGATGTGATATATTTTTTAATGATGTCCTAGAGTTTAGAAACTTCATTCATGACTTATTCAATAAGAGCTATAGATGAACTAATATAATTTGAATAAATTAAAATCAGTTTATAAATGTACACCAAATACAATTTTTTGTTTTTTAAATATTTATGGAATAATAAACAAATAAAAAGCGTCCTATTGAAATAATTTTATTTGACAGACAAAAAAAATTTTTTTTTATTTTGCTCATGTGGCATTTATGAATATCAGAATTCCAAAAAGGATATTTAGAAATATTCTTGACTCAAATTTTCGTATTTGCTTTAATATAATTTGTTCTTAATAAGAGAGAAGTTTGTACACAAATACTTCATAATTGAATATCTCGTAACGGTAAATATATATCTTAGAAAGCAACTTTATTTGAATTAAATCACAAATATTCATTTATGAAATTATTCACAATTTTCCGTGAATATGAAATTATGCAAATCTTAATAGGGAAACTTGAAGTAAGTCGAAGAACGGAACAAGATAAAGAATGGATTATTTGTGTTCATATTATTCAAACGTTACCATCCTATGGGAACTGCTTCGTGCTTCACAATGCTAGTCTTTAAAAATTCGCATAGTGCCATTGCCATCATTTCGTTGTTTGTTAGATAACACTGGCATTCTTTGACTTTGTTTTAATTTATGGCCTGTAATATATGTTCTCACTGACGAGCAGAGAATATATTCGGTTACTGTTATGCATGACTACCTAAGACAATAGCTTTTTATAATCACTACTATTTATTTATACGATGTTTTTATTAATCCTACAAAGAGAAAAATCTAAACCTTCCAATGTTTCCAACTGGAACAAGATGACCGGAGTAAGTCATCCTGACATCTTGGCTCAAATGCTATTCTTATTGTGTTCTGTTTGGTGATTTACAAATTCAAATCATACTGTAAATCGTATATATCTACAGATGTTTTAAAATTCTGACCTTAGGAAGATATATCAATTTCGAAGCAAATATAGAAGGCACAAGAAAATTTAAAGCAACTTAAGAATAAGGCAGGAAATAAATAAGAGTTGTTACAAAGAAGCTGAAATTTATTTCCTGATATTCATGTCATGAGGTGAAATTTTGAAAGAATGCGCAGTGCAACTGCTGATTGTTATAAAATCTATTTAATCTTCCACCATGAATCTAATATAAAATGTTGTAAAAGCTACATATTGTGGCACAAAGGATGCTGATACTTAAAAGAGAAATTTGAGCTCGGTTTTCGATGATAACAATAAAAAACCCCCACCAATTTTGAGTTATATTTATTTACTGTGGGAGAAAGTTGTGAGGATAATAACCTTTTCATTACATATTATTCTAGAAAATATAGGACTTAATTTCTTAATGTCGATTTTTATAGTTCAAAAATTTTTGTAACAGCCAAACTTTTACAATTAAAAGTTCGAATACATAATTCTAATTAATTAAGAAGCACTTTTTTTGTCTTTAATAATCTTTTTATATCTATTGAAATAGAGCAGAATTAAACAAGCGAGCAGCTGAAATAGAATAACGACAGAACTACTTGTCGAATAGACATCTTTAATTTGCTTGTTTCTCGTGAATAGTTAGTCAAATTTGCGTTCTCTTTTACTCTATATTAACATCGTATGAATCAGAAATATGTTGAAATTTATAACATTCATCGTTTCATGAAAAGATATTTCAAACGAGTTTTAATAAAAATATCATGCCTATCTGCTTTTGCATTATATCTCTCTGACTGCTAAATTTCAGAATTCATAAGTATTTAAGTTATGAGGAAATTAGTTTAATGATAATATTAGGCACAGTAAAAAATTAAATAAATTCACGTTGTTTAAAAACAAGTTTACGAATTCAAATGCACGCCTATAAAAATCATTTTTATCATTCCAATGCTGATTGTGATTAAAAATGTTGATTTAAAAATAAGTTAAGAATGCATAAGTTTTTGTAATTTACTTATAGATGTTGCGTTGCAATATTAAATGGTACTTTAAATTAAAAAGAAAACTCATTATTTTAGCGTACCTTAAATGTTAAATTAAAAATATACAGCAATATTATGCTAGTTTCAAAAATTTTGCATTTTGAAATCGTTGGAATTTTGCTGTGAAAGCCTTTCCCTTTCTATTTATTGTTTTTTTACCACTCTTATATATCTATAAATTAATTAGATAATTTTAAGGAAAATATTAAAATTAGCAATATTATGATAGTTTCAAAACTTTGCATTTTGAAATGGATAGAACTTTGTTGAAAAAGTATTTATATTTCATTTATTATTTTAAAAAAATACTTTGATATATCTATAGAGTAATTAGATCATTAGAGAAGTTAAAATATCTTAAAACGTAAATGGAACTAAAGATAATTTTTTAAAATAAAAAACTTCGTTAAATGAAGGATTGCGAGATTTTATGTATTAAAATGCGTACAGTAATACATAAAAAAAAGAAATTGTAAAAGTTATAAATTTTTACAGATAACTAGCAAATAACAAAGAATAATTCTTTCTTATGAAAATGAATTATATGTATCGCAACCCAAAATTTAAAGCATCGTGCATAGAATACAGAAGCTCAACAACAACAACAACAACAAAAAGACTAATTTACTTTAATTCAAAAATTGGAAGTAAATCTTTCATAGAAATTCTTTTTTAACTTTGAACGGCCTTGTTTGATTCTTTAGTGTGAAATGTGATTCGTAACTGTGTAACAAACGAAAATAACCTTCAAATGAAAAACAGTTTTTTAAACTTTTAGAAAAGGCTGTCAAATAACTCAGTTTGAAGGTCAATATGATGTTATTATTATTTTCTTCAGTATTGTCTACTAAAATGTATTTCAAAATAGGTAACTATTTGAATTCGATTTACGATCAGTATAATAATGATGATGAACCTATTAAGAATGAAGGTAATAGTTGTTTTGGGCTTTCAAATATACTCCGCAGTTGTAATAAAATAAATTATATTTCCTAGTTTTGTTTAGTTTCAATTTTCATCTTTACTAGTATTTTGTGAAAAAAATATTTTTGAATTCAGATTTAAATAAAAGATTAATAATAATTTATAGTCAGAGTAGCTCTTTAAAATAATATGGCGTAAATACGAACACAATGAGTTATCTAAACGGTTATTCTAAAAGCAATTAGATTTATGATGTATCATTATATTTTTATAATCTTTGGTCATTTAACCTCTGAAATTATTTTTATCTACTGAACTCTAATGGTAAACATAATCTTACAATCAGAAATGTAATTTCGAAAATGCTTTTTAATGATGTTTTTTATAACTATCTCTCCATCATCATTTAGATTCATTGTTATTTTTGGGGGAACTATGTATCTATTTTTCACTATTATCAATCATAAAACCATCTTCTTTTATGTGACGCGAAGTGCAAATCTGAAAATAACTCCGACAATAGCATCGGAAACCGTATAAATATGTTTCAAGTTCAAATGCATTTCAATAAGGTAACGAAGCATTCATCAACCAGTCAATAGGATATTTAATTTAAATTATGAGAAAAAATTGATGCAAATTCGTAAATTTCGTGACAAGTTTCATAAGGCTTCGTCTAATACAGTACATTCCGTTCGTGCCTGCACGGTTTTTAATCTATAGCGAAAAACTGGTGCGCGTGCTTAAAAACAAGCTCGAGTCACACCAGCTATCCACACGATAAGTTACGTGTCTTGTGCTTTGATACTATCGGAGATCAGGAGGGCCATGAATGAAATTTTAACTGTCACGTTCTACACCCATGCAAGTACAGAATAGTCTACACGTCTACGCTTTCATTCATAGTTCTAATGATAGTAGATTAGCATTGACATTGATTGTCTTGAAAAAAAAAAATGGTTGACATCTTACTTATTGCCTACCAAAAAAACGACCTCATTCCAACGAGTCAAGATATTGGTAAGATGGAGCAAAGGAAAGTAGGAGAACGTGACAATGAAATTGGCTGAATAAGAGTAGAGCGAAGTAAAAAACTATCAAAAGCTCATTGGAATTTTCGAAAACATTTTACGATTCCGAAATCATTTTGTTTCAACATTAAAATAACTTTTTCGGTTAATAGCATATAAGGGCCATATACAAAAACAGTTGTCACCGCATAAAATAATACGATTTATCATAATTAGTTAAGTTATATAGCAATGGAAAGCTTTAGTATGTGAACAACTTTTAGAATTTGATGAAGAATTTTGAATCTTAATTTTGTAAGTAGTGTTTATAAATTGAGGAATAAAGTGGTCTTGTGAATCAAGAAAGATTTATATTTTCATTAAATTAGAAAAAGATAAGACTCGATAAATTAGAAATAGATTAGATTAAATCAGTAAATAAACTATTTACTGAAAAACAAGTTGAAATGAAAATTTCATTGTGGAAAATCGATTCGTTTTCTCCACTCCCATCGATGTAAAAACAGCACAACTCTGGCTGTCAAACATTGAAAAAGGAAATAATTTGGCCTCAATAATTTATACTAAAATTCAAAAGAGTTTTAAATTATGTGTTTTATCTATTTACGTCATTATAAAATTATTTTGAAAGACTAGTGAACTTGTGTGCTATCACGTTACAGAAGATTCGTTCCTCTATTTCTAGTCTTGTATGTGAAGTTTCTGATGAAGTTAACTGAAAATTGGCTAAGCTGTCTGTTATAAACTAAAATAACGATATCATATTGAACACTGAAAGAGAAATTTATTATCAAAACAAATATCCGGTATAATTTTAACACTATGGAAATGAATTAATGTTTAGACGCTATAGACAATCTATTAAATGTTTCCATTTATTATAATTTTTTTAAGATAAAATCTCAAATTTCTTTCATGATACATTATTAATTCAGCTGGAGAAATGGAGGTATTTTAGTTTATCATTCAGTTATTTAAATTACGTTACTTTCATTCAACGGTAGTTCATAACGATTAATAATATTTCCACATATAACAAATTTTTAAATGCTTAAATAACAAGTCTCCTTTTCTCAGAATAATTCGATTTGTGTGCTCTGAAACAGTTTTAAAGTAAATTTAAAACGAAACGTCGAGTACTTATTCTATATTAAATATGCATTTCAAGATTAAGAGATAAATAAATTATTTAAGAGCTTCAAATAATTTAAAAGACCTCTGTCGTCCGATCGAAGCCTAGAAATCCTTATCGAAATACTACAAAGTCAAGTCTTGATTCTTCTTCGGGATCTATGGCAGTTAGAGCATGCTAAATCTATGCAATTCCAGGATATTTTCTAGGTGGCGATTGGTAGTTTATACAATAAGTCCGAGTCTTAGATATATTTATTATTTGCTAATTAGTCATAACTGTGCCCTTGAAATGGGATATAAAATAAGTATTATTAGAAAACTAGTTGATATATCCAACTTTGTTCAGGTTTCATTTTTTTTATGTATAATATTTTTAACGTAAAAACTGCTTTTATATAAAATATTATAAGATATATGCTTTTAGGCTGCAATTGTTTTTTAATCAAATTTCAAACAACAGTTTAACCATGTGATTTTTTAAATGACTGATTTTCCCCAAAAATTAATATTTATTGTACTAATACCACAAACTTTAAACACAAATGAAGTATAAGAAGGATTTTAAAGAACATTTTGAGGTGATAAGTAAATAATTTTTTGTTAATAAAAATAAGAAAATAAATAGAATCAATTAATGTTCCTAGCACAAATGGCCTGTTTCTAAAATTTTCTGTCAGAATTTTTGACCTGTTTTCTTTCATGTTCTTCAACGATAAAAAAGATATCCCATTTGCCCACAAAAACTTTACTTTCTGAACATACGTTGATATTTAAACAATGAACTCAAGCTGTCTTTTACGTATCGTTAAATTACAACTTTAAAACTTATAAAAGCATTATCAAAAGACATGCATTAAAGTAAAAGATAAATTTTAAATAATATCTGTAGTGTAATTCAAAATCATTGTTTCCTAACGAAGGTGATCCTGTAAATTTCCTTATTTCTAAATCGTCTGAGTTGATTTTTTTTTAAAATTAATAGCTGATGAAGGAAAAATTTCTCAGAAATAAAATTAGAATCGTTAAAAAGATAAAAATTTTGCATTTTAATATGGTGTAAAAATATCCTTTGGGGGATAATTTCCTCCATTATTTTGGCGAAAAGGCAAAAATCGGTTAATATTTCGTAGCCTGAAGCTGCTGTTGTAGTCAAACATCTGTTTCACTCAGTGGCATAAGCTTTACTTTTCTTGGCTTCTTCTGAATTTAAGCAGCAGATTTATGTTTCCTTTTAGGTATTATTAAATCGCTAATTTAATAAAAATGAAATTATTATCAAAGATATGCATAAAATGAAAGAGAAATTTAAAGAAATAATAGTAGAGTAAATCGAAGATTTGCCTATGTTTAATAATGATATATCTATTAATTTAATTATTTCAAAATATTATATATTAGTTAAATAATAGCAATAATTGAAGGAAAAATTTCATAAAAATAAATTGGTATAATTAAAAACGTAAAATTTTGAAATTTAAATTGGCGCAAAGATATGTTTGGGATAATTTCTTTGAAATTACTGTGGAAAAAATACAAAATTTCATTTAATTTCTAATTAATCAAATGTTTAATTTATTTTGGTGCAATGAGAGATACACAGAGTTCTTTCTTTTCTTTTAAATAAGATTTGAAGAATTTTGTTGAATTCTGTCCATTTGTTTAGGAAAAAACATGGAGCATATATATTTACATATATGATTACAATTACTTTCACTCATGTTCAGATTATTGAAGTTAAATCTAAAATAGCACACGGTTAATTGTTTTTAGATTTTACAGTCAAAGAAATAGTAATAAAATAATATTCGTAGTTAAATAATGAACGTTAAGGGAGCCTATTAAATTGAAATAATGTCCGTTATTTAGTTTTTGTTAACTATGTGTTATTAATAGCCCCGATTTAAAAGTTTATAGATACCTATGGTGTAGTTTATATCATTTAAATCATATTTGAATTTATTTATAAATTAGTTTAATTAGCAAGCCATTGTGAATTTTATTTCAAATCCATTTTTTTCTGTCATACTAATTCATCTCAAGTGCTGGGTGAAAATATTTTTTAAATATTTTTTTATTTATTGTTTATAGGAAATTGCATGCATGCTTTATTAAAAATCAATACACACAATGAAGTCTTAGTATCTCTACATTAAATTATTTTAGTGAATATTTTGAAGTAACTGGAAAGCAAAAGGAAAAATAATTCAATGATATGTTAGTAGATATAAAGTATTAAAATAGTAGAGTTAAATAAATTGAACTAATAGTTAAAAATTGAACAATCATTCTCTCAAGTTCCATCAATGAATTAATTGCTGACGACTATATTTATATAAAGAGAGGAGATGCGTTTACTGAATCAATTTTATTTGTTGGATAAATAATTGTTAGTATAAATGTACAATTTTTATTTGATTTAGTGTATTCATACAATCTCACCATGATTATGGCTATGACTCACCATGGCAATAACTTTCTTTTAGTTCATTTTGAGACACATTTCGATAACGACAAATAAACAATTTAAGTATGGTAAATATTCTGAAATTCAGAAATACTGAAAACAAATATATAGAAGATATATAAAAGAAACGTAGCATCTTCAAATAAAACTATGGATTATCATTTTTTTACTATGAAAAACTATGAATTGCCATTTACATTCAACACAGTGCCATTTCCTTTATTCTGTTCTATGAATTGAAAATTTTCTCATTTTGAGAAGCAAAAATTGTTTAGTCACAGCTATTAAAAACATGTAATAAAGACGACTAAAAAATTCAAAATGATTTCATGGTTTAATTTTTTTTCTCTTCATTGTAATCAATGGGTATGACATAGAAAGCTGTAACTTTTAAATTATAGTTACTTCTTCGAATTTAACGCTGCTACTTTAGTAATTAAGTAAATGTAAGACTTTAAAGGTTTTACTTTATTTCATTGTGAAGTTCTTAATTATGTCTGTTGTTTAATAAGAGCTCCGTTTATTTTTAGGATTTGAGAGCCAGAATTTTTAAAATAGAGATTGTAAGTGATGAAAAAAATTCTTGTGAAGATAAATGACCCATCTTGCATTTATTTTATAATTAATGCGTTACTTTACGCATTTTATGATAAGTATATACATGGCATTATGATATCAAATTGCTATATATGTATCATTACGACATATTTTTTTCAGAAAAATAAAGAGCGTTAAGATTAATAATCGACGAAAGGAAATTATACCTTATTTAACAGATTTTCAATAAAATAATCCCTTAGTTTGACTCAATAAACTCATGATTATCCAGTCATTTCTCGATCAAGTTTTAGGACATTCAAAAGCACTCGCCTGCAGGTGAAATACATCTCTTGCAAAGTCTCGTCTTTCGATCAGAGTGAAAGTCATAGATTATAGCTTTGTATTCAGATAGAAGAATGGAGAAAGAGGAGGGCCTTCCTCAGTTCCACCTTGAAACATGTCATCTTTCAGTTTGAGTGAAAAACAAGTCAGTTGTGAAAGACGATGAACTTCAAAGCTGGTTGACATGACAGTGATGACTGTATTATCAAAGCAATGCATAGAATACGCTTAAAAACGATAAACTTTCTGAATTTAAAAAAAATTCTTCCAGAGTAATAAAAAATGGCTCTAGGACACTTATTAGTAATCCAATTCGTTTTATGAAAAGTAGTTGTAGAAAATGTTGATTTATATTAGGATGAACTTTGTGAATACGAATTTTGTCAAATAATGAATTTTAGTATTCATTTTAAAAATACATTTAATACTTGTTTAAGGTTCAGTTATTTGTTAACTAGTCTATTACTTTCTGTATTGATTAATATAAATAAAAGTAGAAGGAAAATTCAAAGCCAATAAAAATATTTTTTCAAAGAGAAATTTAGTTGAGAAATTACTTAAAGGAAATATTGATGAATACTAGAATGAAATTTAAAAAAAAAGATCTCAGTAGAATGATAAATTTTAACGTCTTTTGAAATACTTCTAGTATATTCAGTTTTGTTAACTTTCCAGTGAGTAACTTTTGTTAACTTTTCAGTTTTGTTAACTTTCCAGTTAACCTATTGCTTCATGTACTGAAACAATATCAGTAAAAGATATCTCAAGTTTCTTTACTGATGTTGAAAAATTTCAATATATATTTCAGGAAAAGATTTTGGATTGGGTTATGGATGTGTATTATTATGCGAGATATTTTAAATCAGCAAACATCGTCGCTCTGTAATTACTCATTACAAGCTTAATCATTATTGTTTAATCCTTTTTTCTTGTATATACAGGGATTAAATTTTATTGATGAATAAGTGAAGAAGAGGAATTCATATAGAATAATCCCCATATATTTTATTGTTCATGAAAAAAACATACAATAATATATTAAACATAAGATCATATTAAATTGCATTCAAACTTAGTGAATTAAAATGCTAAAACTGTAATAACTACTATGATTCAAATTTTCAAATATTTTGCTTAAAATAATTTACTTGCAGTTATTTCTGGAAGTAAGCGGCAGACATAGGTTCCTTAAAAATATTTTAAAAATTGAATCAAATTTTGAACTGGTGT
>JAPMOQ010023642.1:13789306-13838786 GCA_026543055.1 Argiope trifasciata | reverse complement strand
TTTTTAAGAATGAAATACAAATAACAACGATTAGGATAAATTTTTTATTAATATTTATATCAAAATGTAAAAAGTATAACACTTCGCTTTCGTGATATAGAATCGTTTTTTGTCTGGTTTTTGTTTTTGGCAAGAATGATCACGATTAGATGTCAATATCTTGTGACGTGTGCGACATTAGAGGCACAAAACATTCTATGGTCAATATAAACATAATCATGTGAATAATGGAAGGTGATAGTATGTCCATTAAAAATTCAAGACAAGCCAGGAAAGTTTTACTTCAAAAAAAAAAAACCGGCGTCCAGCATAAGTGTTGAAAGATGATTGAGTAAACGCTTTCATATGTCATTTTTATCCATCTCCCTTTATAATTTTAATTCTAGCCATTAAGAGGTGATGTAATTGTAAAATTTAGTTAGTTTTTCTACGTTTTATGTTTAAAAAATTCTAACAAATTTATTGGGAAAGAATAAATATAGGGCGTGAAGTCTCTGTATTGATAAGCTACCATTATTTTTTGCGGCACTCAGACAATTCGATGATACTTCCTTTTACCCTTTCTGCCGTAAGCTCTTTTCTAGTTGTTTTTGCTTCCGATTTTTCCAACGGAGATTTGGGTGCTTTTAGGCTGCGAATGCATGTCACGCCTCTCTCTGCACACGCTGACTGTCACCGTCCCTTGACAAATGGCAAGCGGTACCACTTTCCCAGCACTTGAAGGGCAGGAAGAGGAGGGGAGGGAGGAGGACAAGGTTTTACCTGCATGTTGAACGACATTTATGGGCCCTCACGCTAACGGAAACTCTACAAATCCTTAGGTATGAACTCTTTGATCTCTGTTTCCTCGAAGCACTTGGTGAGATCCAAAAGAGCACTTTATGTTGTGATGGTCTTAAAGATTCAGCTATAAGGGTTTGCTACAAAATTATTGTTTTATGAAAAATATTGGTACTTTATGATGATTTTTCATGCAGTTAAGGAAGTTATTGTGTTTTACTTGATGTTCATTTTTGTAAAATGTGGTAAATATATTGTGGAACAGGAGATAAATTGCATACAGGTAAATATATTGTATACAGGAGAACTAGGAAATGGTGATCAAATGACACTCAAGTTCCCAAAAAATCACACATTAATAAAATATCAATAATATTTTGTATGCATCATTTCCTTTTTCTTTTTTCGATTTCGAAATTCATCTACCTGTTAATAATGTTTTTTTTTCAGTCAATATAAAAATGATAAAAGTGAGCATTTCTTATTTATCTTATGTTCTTGAAAATTTTTTCTTGAAAATATTTACAGAAGTTATTTGTTTTAAGAAAGCGTTCAGTTAGCATAAATTTTATTGAAATAAAATCCTTTTTTTTTAATGTTTAAAATGCTTCCTATCATGTAATTCTTAGAATCTGTTTAATAATCATGAAATTCTTAATTAGTTAATTAATAATCTTGATGAAAGATATATTGTACCCTGCAATATCAAATTTTCTACAGTAATTTAATTATTTATTTAAAAATGAATGAGTGCTGCCCTCTTATTATTATGAAATTGTTTTCCCAGAGTCACAAATTGTTAATTTGAAATCTCAAGACTCACAAATTGTTAATTTAATAATACATAAACATATTAACATAATAATACATAAACATTAATTTCGAAACATAATGGGCAGAAAAGAAAATTTCTTTGGTTCATCACCAATCAAAGCTTTATTTATGCATTTTATATTTGTTACATATCTACAGATAAAGCCTTGAAAGATCTTTTATTTCCTAATGGAAAGAAGAAAAGGTCAGAAATCATTTTCAGATTAATGTTAACATTGTTGGCATATGAAAAATCGAAGTAACATGATAAAAATGAAAACAAATTTTATTTTTATCATTTTATTTAGATGCGTTTGACCAAAATCAGTTTTTATAATACGTCTTTTTTTCCAAACAATGGGAATAGTAGAGGGAATAGCTCTAAAATAATTTTGAGGGATGAAATAAATTGAAATGAAAAGAGTACAATGGCAATGCAATTGAGTTTTCAGAAAATTTCCTGCATTTGTCCAAATATAAGAACAATTACTTTTTTTCATACCACATGTAGACGGCAGAAACATCTGGTCCCGTTTTACTGTTCCTAACAATTACAAAATTTGAAACCTTAATATTTTTAGTCAATTTTTAACACATTTTCTCACGCTCGTGTTGTTTGCTAGCTCTTCGTTCAAGACCTATAAATATTCCAGATTCGAAGTTCTAGATCACTAACAAAATAAATCAAGAAATAACGTATATCAAATAGCAATGTTATTTAAAGAATACACAAGATAAAGAATATCTCGAGATTTTCAAGCTTTTCCGAAGGTCTAAATTCGTGAGAAGTCTTAAAATGGTTCTTTCTCTCCCTTTAAGACTCCAAAACAAAAACAGTATTACATAGTTTAGATACAGTTTTTCCGAAAAGAAAATGGTATCTCAAAATGGGATTTTCCCACCCTTTAGAATTCCAAAACAAACAATTTAAGCTTATGAAATCAAATTCTGATAACTTTATATGATTAGCGACATTTACGTGAAGTACAAAACAGTGATAAACTTTGTTTACACTTCTAAAATATCAACTCGAATTTGTGTACATGGAATGTTGATTTTATTTATCTTATTTTGAAATCAGTAAAACTTGTTATATTGCAATATTTAGCCCTTTTCATGCATTTCGATTGCAAATTATTTACAAATAAGTGATTTGGAACTTACACAATTCTGATAAAATTATATCTAAACTAAGACGCCGCATTATTAAGATACCGCATTTAACATTTCATTTTCTTTTTCATTCTTTTTTCCTTTTTCATTTTAGCGAAAAAGAACTCTGGAATGCTTAGAATTGTGAGTCATGACAATTTAAAACCTTCATATTAAACCTAATTATTCATACTTATTGGGAGTTTTATGGAAAACTGAATAGCACTCTCTATCATGAATAGATATTACTGTTTTAAAGTAGAGTTATGTCAGCTACCTGGTCTAGGGGTAGCGTATCTTCCCCGTGATTTGAGCGTCCTGGTTCGGGCATGGTTGTTCTCTACCCTGTGCTGTATCTGTGAAGTGTGCGAAAGAGTGTCTCGGTAAAAAGGGGTTGTGAAAGCGAATGAGTGTGTCAAACTTCTACACTTGGGTGATCAGGGAATTTGCCTCCAGAAACCACAGTGCACCTGGCTTATATCGCTGAGAGTTCGTCAGCGGCTTGTTAAAGGTTTATAAGTCACAACAACAATCTAGACTTGTAGGATTAATTAAATTGAACTTAAATAGAGAATAAAAAAGGATGAGCATATAGGAAATTAAGAGACTTAATTACATAACACAATAACCCAAGGAAAGAGGGCTTTTCTAGCTAACATCTAGCAACAGGGGATAGACTTCTGACTTAAGACTGACCCAGGAATTAAATATCCATCCTCCTGATGCAACAATGTCTCACATAAGCCATTAAACCAGGTGTAAGGGTTTAACAAACATCTTAAAGAGGAAGACATGGATGATAAAATGACATTCATTGTAAGCAGTTATGATTTTTTTTTGTGAACTTAAAATATTTAATTTTATAAACGAACGCATGCAAGATTTAGTCGCATTGGTTTGGAATATGGCGTATGCAAGAAGCCACAGATCTTAAGACTGTGGTAAGTTCAATATACAATTTTTAGAATTTATATACTTTCTTAATGACAGAAAATAAGAAGGAAAGAAAAATTAACTACTGCAAATTGCTCTCAAGTGGAGTTCTTTTTAACGGGTCATCCTTTTTGCAATTCAGTTTGGATATGGAACAGTAACTTTAACGAAAACAGATTTTGAAATTTCGATGGGATTTTTGTCATGCATGAAACTAAAGGTCACGCGAATTTCTCAGGCAATGCTTTCATTTTTTGTTTAGTTTTGTTTACATCGCATTTTATGAAGGAAAACATAAAGATTTTCAAAAAAAGATCGTTTTTTGAAATTTCATATAAGCTATAAATGTTAAAGATGTAAAAAATAGGCTTAAAATATTAAAAACAAACGTTGTAATATTTGCTGTCGCTATTTATACAAAAAAATTGAGCTGAAAATTGCGAAAACCTTTATCCTGGATTTATACATCCTGGAATATCCTAAACATAGCATTTTCGTACCAATCTTTTCAGATTTATCCCCTTTTAAAATGATGTTATTGAAATTAAAACAGCAACAACACACGCTTATGGTTTGAATCAATAAATATAAATCTCCTAGAGTTAAATACATTTTTAGTTATTGCATTCATTCACAATTGCATTAAACAACTCATTCTGTTTAAAATTGTATTTGCCCTATAAATAGACGTCTCTGTGATTGTGATTCTGATTAAAATTACATTTGGTCAATAAATAGATAGAATTCAGAATTTAAATTATATTAAATAATTTTGCATTTAATAAATTCCAGGTTTTTCATAAAAAGATTTAAAATACGAAAGAAATAAACCAATTAACAAAAATTAATTGAATTTCGTGTAGTTTTTAAGCTGTAATGTGACACTGTTAGAAATGTCCAAACTTTTTTGCATGTTTAAAAAAAATATTATTTAAAAATAGCTTTGATTTTATATATATTTATCTCTTTTCCTTTTCTTTATTGAAAATGATTTCGTTGTATTTAGGAGTTTCCTCTGACGTGAGAAGATACTGCTGTAATGCACATAAAAAAGGAAAAACTCTTAAAATATTGAAATTATATGGGATTACAAAATTGGAAGATTCATTCGTCAAAATTATCTCAAAAATTACAGTATCGTCGAAGCATTTCTATATTGAGACGAATTTATATTCTAATATGGGTTTCTAATGGTTTTTATGGAAATTTCTAATAATTCCTTTTTTGTTATTGTTGTTGTTCAATTCTTTTTCGTTAATTTAGAATTCCGAAACTGCATATGAAAATAGTTGACGTGTTTTAATAGGTATAAAACCCTACGTTTATTTTATCCTATATGTAATAAGGAACATTTAGTAGAAACTTATGGGCATTAGCATAAGGGATGAAGAACTTAATATGTGCTTTTTCACTTCTTATAATTACAGAAAGAGCTCCCTAAAATTAAATGCTTTCTCTTTTAAAATAAAATTTGGTTACGCTTGAAATATGTTAATAGTATTTAAAACTAAATCCTGTTTAAATCTGTCCATTATTTTTAAATACATTATGATAATATTCAGAACTAATTTTATAGCGTTTGATCAGCACATTGTTTTTATAATGTTCCCTAAACTATCAACTTCAGTTGTTATTGATTGTAGTTATATATAAATGGGAGAACGCCACGAAAAATATTAAGTCATTCTTAGTGATTAAACAGTATTTTATTTGCTAAATATTAAACATCTAATTAGCTAATTTAAGAAATCAATTTTTGACGTTATCGTGGTTCATTATAGGCACTAATTTTAAATGTAATCTATAATACATTGCAACAACATAAAAATAATTATCAACATTTATCAAAACGTTTAAGTGTTCCTAGAATCCTTCATACACAAAAAGAGCTTGAATTTCCTTCAAGTAATTTTATATTTCAAAATATTATTTAAAAAAAAATTGAAATTACTGGAATTTATGTAACCAGGTGAAACATGAAAAAATTTTTTTCTGAAATATTTAAAGACAAATATACTGCAAGAAACTAATTTGGAAGTTTTATTAAAACTTTTAATGCTAATATGTAGAATTATTATGTAGAGGTTTTTTTTGCTGTTACTGAATTTTTTAAAGGTATCTTTCAAACATAAAAATAATATTTTATGTCGTTTAAAAATATATTTCTTTAAATGTTTAGGTTTTATTCGCTATTTTTCTTTATTTATCTAACTTTCATCAATGAAATCCCATAGAATAAGCCATAGACGTATCCTGTAAATAAAAATATTTTTTAAAAAACTTTGTTTTTAAACATAATTCTCTCTATAATTTCAAAGATACTCCTATTCCAGAAAAAAATTGTATTATTTTCAAAAACTAGTATCTTTTCACAGTTTTTAGCCAAATATCTGCCGAAAAATAAAAATTAGATACCATTTCTTGAAGATATTCCATCATCATAACCTCATCGATATTAAGATTTTAACAAGCACTACTTCTATGTAAATTGTATCATAGACAATCATATGATTTTCTGAACGAGTTCATTTTTTGAAAATTTTGCCTTTTCTTCGAATTCGGTTTGTATTGCTTTAAAAGAAAGATTTCCTTATTCATTTTATATACGTCGAGGGTTCGAGTCCCGTTGATTTCTCAAATTCTTACCGTTTCCTGTTCAATTACTATGCAATGCAATTCAGTTGGGTCTTCATCTAACAACAGATTGACGTAACATGGTTAAATACAGTTTTTTCCTCAAAAAATATGAACTACCAACTAAATCTAAAAAAGTTTAAATAAAAGTGCCATTTTTAGAAATTCCATAAAATCTTCAAAATTGTCGTTATAAAAAGCATAATTTACATGAAAAATAATTCTGAAGATTTTAAAAAATAATTCCTCATTTCCAAATTATTTCAATGAAAGCTATAGAATAATTTAATTATTGACAATGTTAACCAAAAAGACTTTTATTAAAAAATAATACATTTTTTATTTCGCAGGGGTTTCATAAAAAACTTCGGCTGTATATTTTCTAAAAATTATGGGTCAAATTGTATGTTTTCGAAGGTATTTACTCTATCATATCCCCATCGATACATTTAAACAGTTGAACAAACAATATCAGTATCGACGCTTATTACATAGGAGGCAATCATGCGACTGGCTCCTGAAACTTAAATAAATTAAATGTGGCCTTCCTATCACAAGCAAACACACTTCGCGATTCGCGGAAGTTCGGAAAAAATAAAATAAATGGAACTCGCGAATAAGCAAGGAGATGACGTAGACATTTTGAAATGCCTTTCATAGGTATGCGATGGTTGTCATTTCAAATGCCATTTCTACAAATAAAATCAAGGTATGTAAGGACTCGTATAGAGAAGAGTCCGAATACAGATTGGAATGTATTTCTTCCAATGGTAAATACTATTGGTTTATAAATATTGCATTCCACACTTCTGTTGGATTAGCTGAAAGCAGGCAAACATGTAAAGAGAAAATAGAATAACAGTCGCACCTATATTTGATATCTACATTTTTGTAAAATTCTTTCAGAAAGGTATTTGGACTGCAAAAAATTAAATTGTTTTATTGTGTTATGATTAATATTACTCTTTTAGTTTTTGAACTTAATTGGAGTAGTATATATTTGAAAAATTAAAATTTAAAACATAAATAAAAATTAATGTGGATTATAAATGCTGTATATTAATGATTATAGGATTTTTGAATCAAGGGTCAGGAGTTTTTTTACACCCGAGTCCTGCTGAATATCCTGCTTTTTTATGAGATTCGAAATAGTGTTCTATAATTGTATATCACTTCTTATCCATGTTCAAATATTCAATTTTAATGAAATTTAAAATTTAACACATTGTCCCTGCGTAGAAAAACAATGATTTTTCCTTCCTGACAATAAATCAATAGATGCAGATAACTGTCAAGCAATTTTACATGCTTCTAGGACTTAGTGAAAAAAACCCAGCGAACTTGCCTTGACAGTCGATATGTTAAAATGCTAATGTAGTATTTGGATATATGATATAGCTAAAACATAGATTAAAACCCGTTAAAATAATATGAAACTATAAAAATAATAAAGCAATTAAAATTAATTAAATATAAAACTAATAAAAATCAATACATTTTATAAATCAAACGAAAAAGCGTATTATTTGTTAAGGAATTAAACTTCTTTAAATTCGAATCAAAATAAAGAACTAGATGTTCAATTCTTATTAAAAAACTAAAATTTTTGTTAAAAAAAAAGAGCATTATTCCACTCATTTGCGGCATTGAAAAATTTCAATACTGTTTTATCATACATTGATTTAAACTCTTAGAAATTTTCAAAGTATTATCAAATTCAGATGAATATTATATATTGCAAAAATATAAAAAGGCAAATAGATCATGAGACAGTAAACACTATTTTTTTGCTGTTGGAAACGAAAAATTTCATGAAAATGTGAGTTTAAAAATAAGTAGGGGATAAAAATACAAAAATTTTTAATCTTAAATTATCAGTAATAATTAAATAATACAGAATAAATAAAAAAATAGATTGCAATTTTAAAAGAAAATGATAATAATTTCAAATAATTATTTTAATAATTAAAAAAATAATACTTTAATTAGTATTTTTAATAAACAAATAATATACAACCATTTGAATAGTTAATAGTACAAAGAAACTTCAAAGCAACCGGTGCAAGTTACACTTGAAGTGTTCAATGTTTTTCAAAATTTGAGAAATTTCTTTTCGATTTAATTCCTTATTCTAGAGTAAAACCTTCCCAAGAATTAAGAGCTTTAAAATTTATTCTCCAACAATCACTAACAGGAAAGGTATATTTAATAGAAAAATCCCTTTAGAAATTAAAACGAATTTTTACCATTTATAGTTTTGATTTCTGTTTAATTAAAATAATTTCAAATCTTAGAGGATATTTTAATAAAAAACGTAATTTAAAACAATAGAGAAATATTATAAATTACGGCGTTTTAAAAACATTCGAATTAGCAAAGTTGCTTTGACGAATGATGGTTATTTACATATTTTGTTTACATGTTTACAAGGAAAAAAAAAAGACCGAAGTCTAAACGTATCGCTCTTCTTAACCTTTTTCTAATTTTATGAAATACTTTCTTTTACTAACAAATTAAAAAAAGAAATAAATCTATTAAATGACGAGATTGTTGAGATATTTTGCCGATTTCTCTGAATCTGATGGAAAAACTCATAAATCATGGCAAAATGATGTATCAGCGTTCTGATGTGTTCGTATTTCTGTTGAAAGCAAAACGTGCGTTGACCATACCCATATTTTCCTTAAGTATTATTTTACCTCATGACTACCGATTGTTACCCGAATACTCGTAACTAGTGTTCTATTTGCACCTTGCCTGTGCCATTATAGTCACATTAAGACCCTAAGCAGCCGCTCTCTCCCCTTTTCAGTTACGTTTTGAAAACTCACTTGCCCACATCACTTAACGTTTCTGATGTCTGCCGATGATTTTTTTAGATCTTTGTCATTGACTTCTTTGGCTAATTTTATATTTCACTTGAAACAACGAAACTCTCAATGTTTATTTTTTCGTGTGAACTTTGTTTAAACATCAAGTGACCACGAATGAAGGTTATATTTGGATTCATTGTTTTGCTAGTAAAACGTAGTCCAGACAGTAGACGTAATTGGTCTTTATCTTCACATGAAAATGTTTTGATAAATGATAATCTATATTATTAAAAATATTACCTGTTATTAATTTTTAAAGTAAAACAAATTTGGATTTTGAGTTTTTTTTTCAGTCAATAAACGAACTTTGCAAGGAGGGAAAATTTTTAAAAAAATTAAAGCTAAAAAAATCTATCTTATAAAAGCGCAATTCATTTAAAATTCGATCAGTTTTTAAATGAAATTCTTTTACAAGTACGTAAGTTTTTTTCACCATATACTGAAAGCGATTTTGGCACAGAAAGTATCTGAGGGTAATACATCCATTTGGCGGTTTCAGTGTTAGTTTATTTATTGAATTTTCTTTTAAGGGAAGTTAAGAAATTATTTCAATAGAATGCTAAATTGAATTAATCTAATAATCTTTTGTATGAATAGGAAATATGCTTTTGTTTGCCTTTCAAACCGATCGTTCTTATTTTTTTCTTGTTATGTTTAACCTTTTCTTGTGAAGTTAATGAATTTGAGAAATAAATGTATAAGTGAACTCATCGGGATTTTGATGTTTTTCAGCATTACTTGACGCATCCTTTAAATAAATTTAATTCTCACATGAATCACAGAAATTTCATAAGTCTAATTGTAGAGAAATAATGTTGTTAGAGTCTGTAATACTTGTACTCTGTTATTTCTTCAAAATTCAAGACCTTCTCAAGAAAGTGATTATTCTATTCTATGATATTGTGTTTTTGGTGATGATGGTTGAACATTTTTTAAAAACATTTTGACAGTTTGAATTTTTGAAATCATAATAAATGAGTGAAGATTAAATAAATGAAGAAGCTCTTTTTATAAAATTAATGTTAGATTTTTTCATACTTTTTTTTATTTGGTTGTAATAAAACTTGACATAAATGGATTCCTTGAAAAGAGTAGGAAAATGCTCGAATCACCTTTACACACCAGATTACTTTAAATAAAAGAAAAACTATTATTATTATAGGAGTTTAAAGAAAACAGAACGGCACAAACAACTGCTTGTTTTTTCGTTTTATAAACATTACCTGAAATGAAATAATTTTAGTTTGACATAAATATTACTATAACATAGCATAGTCGAATTCAATGAAGTATCTGTACGAGGATACTAAATCAAAGCAGCGAGCATTAATAGTTGTAATCAATATCAATAAAATGATACAGTACTTATCAGTTTTTTTATGGAATGAAGAATATATGCAAAAAAGAATATTGAAACTATAAAAAAGAACGATCATTTTTATTTATTTATTGCTTTTATTATGATTATTACAAGTTACGATATTATGCATTTGTTACGTGCCGCTTCCCATTTGCCCTAATTACACTACTGGCGAATTTGCTTCATCGCGATATTCATATTCATAAAAGAGAGAGATCTGATTCCAAAGCTCTCATTTTCAAAAAAGAATTTCACATAATCGTTTTCCAATATGTTATAATAAGCCGATAGGCATCTTTTTTTTAAAAAAAAAAATTTACGCGTAAAAATATACTAGTTAACTGATTGAGCCTTTCGGAATTGAATTGATATTTAAACAGCAATTTAGGAGTTTGACTAAAAGAGGAAGCAATATTCGGCTTTCAAAAACTTTGTTGGTATTTTATTGCTCTCTTAATTCTAGATATAACTATCTTTCAAAGACTAAAATGAAAAGAAAAGAAAGAAAGGGAAAGGAAAAAAGAATGCAAGGCGTGGAAAACGCGATGATCATTTTCCACAGGAGCAAAGTATGAGACCTAACGAGATAAGTTAAAAAAAAAAAATGAAACAGTCTTCGTTTATTTGCCAGCATCTTGAGCTCCTTTCCTTTGTGTGAAAAACCACGCCCATGCCATCGACGTAACGAGGTCCTAGACCGGAACTGACTAAAGATTCATTTTTGACACCCCATCTGAACCACGAAATAATCCGCTTAAGAAAACGAAAAATCCATTACCACCTCAGTAAAGTATACATAGCGAAATCGTTTAGTCACGAATTTCACTCCTAAACTCTGATTTTCTAGACAGCACTTTGACACCTGCAACCTGGTAGACAAAATGTAATTATTACTCTAGTTCACTCACATAACAAGACTAGTCTCAAAACCGTCTGTTGATCAAGAAACGAAAGAAAATAATAGCATGATAATATTTTGTTATGATCTCTAATGTGCTACTGAATCACTGGAGAATGGATCATAGGATTTTAGCATCCTGCTGCTTCCTTTGTTCTCGTTTGGTTTTGCTTAGTTTTGCGTGTTTTTCATCATTATAATACTTCTTCATAATAATATTATATAATATAATCTAAAATGTATTCTACTCGAATTATGTCTTTATTAAATTTATATCAGATGCCAATAAGCAAAATTCAGTACAATAAGTTGCTTAAAGTTGAAATTTATCTTTAAAAAAAATGTCGAAAGAAAAACTGAAAACGTTTCCGCTTGTTTCCAAACTATGAGCTAACGAGCTTCTGTAAAGAAAATTACATGAAAAATTGTTCCTAAATCTTTTTTCTTTATACTTTATTCTTGCTGCTGTAGCATATAACAACGATGACACGAAAGCGGGGAAGCAAAATTTGATAATAACAGAGCATCTTCAAAGCTTGTTCGCAAGATTGCTTTTCGGCAATAATTCATCAATCAAAACAGAAAAATTAGAAAACTATTCTTAAAAATGATTTTTTAGTTATTTTTCGTAGAAATTTCGGTTCCGTAATCTCATTAAATTCCAGTCTAATATTATAACTGCAAGCCAATTTTACGTTGCTTAAATTCCATGTTCTCTATACATAATCAATGAACTTTATTCTTATTTTAATCGACGTTCAATATAGAGGAAGATTACTTGCTTAAGTATTAATAAGCAGGAAATACTGAAACAGGAATACATTGTCATCTAGTGTCGAGTAACTTTTCAGTCAATTTTGCAATAAAAGCTCAGTATCGAGCTCGTTTCTAATGTTTGCTATAAAAAAGTCTATTAGGACAATCGATTGGCTGCATATCGACTTGTAACGCGCTGATTCAGTCATGACACGCAGTTCGTGAATTTTCCGTGTGACCTTTAACTTAGCATCATCGAAAAATGGAAACAGAAAAGCATGTTTTTCACTATCATAACATTTGGGTATCCAGAAACTTGACTGGTGGTTTGTCACGGCAGAACCAGAACACGGCAGGATGGGTTCACACGCAATAATGGACATTTTGTTACAGAAGTCAAAATATGTTCTCATTACTTCTGTATGACAGCATTCATACGGAGTGGTTCTTTTATGGAATTCATCATTATTGGAAGCGCACTTTTCATCGACTTATTGAAGCTATGGCTTTTATTAAACTTGTTGACTGGTGTTCTTTCAAAAAATTGTATAGTGAGTGGTAAAATATATTTTCTGGTAAATATTTGAGCCAGTTGTTTTACTAAGTAGGCTGGAATATTTTAATTATTAGATTTGATAATTTATTTTACATTATAAAAAATTTAAAATTTGCTTTTATGTTTCAGCTGGAGAACAAAATATTCAAACAAATTAGGGAATTATCTTCTCCACGTGCAATGTTCCATATAAGATAATCATCATATGTTTTCTAAAATAACTCTAAAAGATCAAGATCTTTATAAATTGATGGCTTAAGAGATATTTTCTTTAATAAGAGTGATGCTTAGCTATGATGAATGTGAAAAGCATTATACCAACATGATTCATAATTTTGCTCTCAATAAAAAAGCTGCAACCAATCTCAGGTATTTTTCTATGCTCATTTGTAAATTTTGAAGACAAACAATAATCAATTAATGAGAATAAATTACAATAATCAATTAATAAGAACAAATTACAATAATCAATTAATGAAGCTGTTTTAGTGCTTGAAAAATCAGTGGAGTTAAATTATTTACTGAAATAATGTTGTCTTATCTGGTCTTTATAAAAAAAAAAAACCCACTTTTTTCAATAAATATTTTTACAGAATTTAGAAATGTGTGATAAAATGTCAAAGTAATTTCAGTCATATTTTTTCGAGCACACTTATAAAAATCTAAAAGTTTTATATTATTTAAGTTTGAAGATAAATACTGCTGCGCATTCTTTGAAATGTCTTTTCTAAGTTTCAACATACTATTATTTTATTTCATCTGATGAAATTGTGTGCCACGTAAGATAAAGCAATTTATTTCCGATTAATTTGACCCAATATTAACAGTTACATATGAATTATAAATGCTCATATTTATTATCAGCCATATTTAGTTGAATTAAAATTGTCTAAATGTGCAATTAGCATTTATATTTTAAATTTATTACAAAGTATAGTTTTTTTTAATGCCAAATAAAGGTTTAAGAATTGCAAAAATGCTGCAGTCTTTAGTTATAAGAATTAGTTACATTTAATCATGATGCAATTGGAACTTTTCTCTGAATTTAGAAAACAGCATTTAACTATATGAAGAAGTCGTTACTTACAATTTAAAATGCAATTATTCAATAAAGCAAACTATAATTAGCTTGGCAAATGTTATACTGAAATTCTTACAAAGCCTTCAGATACTTATTTGATTTCTAAAAAATGAAAATTTATGATAAATAATTGATTTTATTATGATTATATTAGTAAAAAAAATAAGACGAAAGACGTAAAAACACAAGACTAACCTTGCCATTGAACCTCATTCGCAACACTCTGACCCACAGTGTATTTGTAATAGAAATAAACAGAAATAATAAAAAAAGCTGGAAATAATTTCGATTTCAATGACCTTAGCCCGACTGCTGATAACTCGCAGGCGTAACTTGATCGTAAATCTCGACATAACCCCCAAACCTTTTTTTCTTTTTTCTTATTTTCCTTTCTGTTTTTCCTTCTCTGTTTTATGTATTCGCATCCTTAGACAAAAGCAAAAACACGGTTGACCTTGCTATATCGCTTTATTGTCTAGAGAACTGCTGGGCGGATTCAACGAGCTGTGGCGATATATCTGCTCACAGACAAACCGGCCAGCCTTGTGTGGTGGATGCTTGACGTGTCATACACCCTTTGTCACTTGTAAAGATGTCACTAAAGATGTTTTTAAAAGCTCACTCAAAAAAGAACGAAGGAAAAAAGTGTGACAGAAACGATATTTGAGTTTGTTCGGTGCCACTTGGCAAGTGAAGTTTTTGATATGAAAATGTTCAGCATCAAATAAAATAGTCGTATCTCTTCTGAACAACAAGAATCACGCATTTATATTTTTAGTCAATACAATAAAAATGATATCAACACAAACTAATTGTCTATCTGTGTTGATTGCTAAATCTAGCAACAGAGAACTAGAAAGTAATTCTGTTTTTCATTAGACGACATTTAAATTTCTCTTTCTTAGATATACTTAGCTAAATTGTTATTGTAAGTCAGATGCTTTTATCTTCTGTAATATTTGATTTCTCTAATATTTGGTGATTTATAAAAAAATTGAAACTAATAAAAAAAGCATCAATGCAGCATTTTAAATTTTAATAGCAAAATAAATGGGTAAAAATATCACTTACAAATCAATTAATTTACTTCAAATAAAATTTTACGAAAAATTGTTATCTCTATTAATAAGCTCGGATGGATTATGTGCACACTATCTTCTTACCCCTTTCATCAGAGCACAGATTGCGTTTATGCAACAGGACAGGTCTACAAAAATCAGATTTAATGAAAATACTTTTTAATAGATTTTGTTATTAAACAATTTAGAAAGCTTCAAGATTTTAAAAATATGAATCATACATGTTTCTTTTACTACTCTTAGAATTAATCACTAGCTGCTTTACATTAATTTTAGAATTTTAATCAAACATTATGAATAAAAATATTTAATCTTTTAGACAATTCCTAAACGCCCATTAGGGTGATCAAAAATGTTTAAATATATCATCGCTTCGTAAAATCATTCCCCTTTTCGAGAAATCTTATTAAAAATTCCATAATATGATGCTCTCTGAAAATGCTATTACCTTACTAGTGATCCTCGTATGTTTGGACATGATATTCCAACATTAATTTCTGTCAAATCATATTCTTGCTATTTGTTGTGTGAATATTCTTTCGATAAACGGAACGTGCCTTCTTTCTGATTAATTAGCGCACTATCAATAAATTCTCACAGATAATTTTCAGAATAAATATTTATTTATTAAAATATTCAGGTGATTCTAAGTTTGGAAATTATTAGTGCTTTTTATAAAACTTTTAAAACTTACCTTCATAAATTTCGTAATAACTAATTATGTAACATCGTGATTTCTATATAATGAACATGATAACTTAGAATAACTACAGAGATGCTATCTGATAGTTCTAGAGAAGTGTATTTAACTTTTTTAAATTCACGAAGAAGAACAGACTTTTAAAAATATTTTTTACATTACTGAAAATAAAATAACTAACATTAACTAATTCTTTTATTCTGGTAGTTATACTTGTCTTACGATTAAGAATACGATATTCTTCTTAAAACAGTTCAAAACTAAATTTTAAATCAAGAAACTCATAAATCTTATTAAATTACATCATCTTAGTAATAATCTAATTAGTAGAATATTTGAATTTTAAGAAATTATGGCAGCCCTTACGTTTACACTTCTTAGATTTTAAGCTAATATTGAAATATTTTCCATTTTGTTTTATAGTAGGGACAATATGACTAATGTTTTTGAAGTATTCTTATAAAAACAAGGAATTGAAATTTCGAATTAATTTCTTTCTGCTGCAAGCTGTTAACTCAAGTAACAGTGTAAGAAATCAACCAATAATATATCATTTTCTCTGTTTTCATGTTTTTGACGCAAATGCGGAAAAGATGTAAACAGTTTCAGAGAGGCAGAAAAATATTTCAAGAATAAAGTAGAAACTGTTATGTAGTAGAATTTCAGACTATACTGATGTAGATTTTTGATTATAAAAGCAATTATAATTTACATCATTGCATCATGGAAACAGGTTTCAAAACTTGAGCCTCTATATTGTAAAAAAGAGCTGAAATAAGCAGTTTCATATCTGATTCTTTCATCCTTTAAATATAAATCCTGGGAATAGAAATGTTAAAGATTGTCCCTTGCAGTTTCTTATAATTTAAAGAAAACAACTTTGTCATTGTCCTTCTTTAATTTTCATATTTTGAGGAAAAGGAAAAATAATAGATACATCCGATTGCAATTATAATGATTACTTTGTTATATGAACCCATATAAATTAAATATAAAAAATATAGTTTAAAATTCAAACTTTTGAATATTAAATTTACTTACTGTATTTTTGAAAAAAATCAGTTCAAATAATTTAGTGATTCGAAAATGATTTTACTTAAATTTTCCATGAATGTCGATGATATTTTCATATGTATAACATTTAGTTGATAAAAACTAAATTAGTTTTCAAATTTTTTTATAATCTTTTTAGCAATGAAATAATTTAATTTATATTTATCAAGTTTCTTTTAATTGCCATGCTCTATAACAAAAGTATTTTCCTAAATTTTAAAATGTTGATAAGTTTAGGCAACGAAAACTTAATGTGCTTTGAAGTAACATTTAATACATCGGAATTTATGGCTCTCTAATTATAATTACTCGAGTTTACAAAAGTTTGGAAAATAAAATTTTATTAATACTTTCATGCGAGTTCATTTTTTAAAGGCTTCTTATAAAAGGAGGTGAATAAAACAAGTTATAATCGTACATTATCTTTTTAAAAATATGGAGCATATCCGTTAGATTTATATTTTATTATTGTGATTAGTAATTCATGAGAGTAAAAATTTTTGAATTATTGTTAAGTATTAAAGAATACTTTTTAAATGGAGACGATAATTTAGAAATAAAGGCTTTTATCTACAGGAAGCACGAAAATGAAAAAACACGTAAAAATAATGTCACTGAAATAATCTCTAATTTACTAATAGAGCACTTAGATTCTACTAATTAATATTCCGGAAATATTTTCCCAAGATAGTTAAGAAGAAATCATATTGTCATTTGCGAATCTCTCCAAATCAAGCTATTTAGTGATCCAAAAATTTTATCTCGCGTGACCAATATTCTACTGCATAAAAGACAAGACCTTCCAATATCCTAGTTATTATTTTGGAGAAATTTCCTTTTCTTGTTTTGGCGACCATTCGAGTCCTTTTTACTGATCTGTATGATGAGAGCAAACATCGAATTCGTTCGACCATCGTAACATGACGCATTTGCTCTGCTGTCTTCGTCAGCACAACTGAATCAACAGGATCAGTCCGAGGCTTTTTGTGTGCTCTTGGTACACACATAAACTGTAGTACGGATAGAAAAGAAGAGCTACGAAGCCCTTATCTAATCTATCTATGTAATCGAGCTATCAATCTTTCTCGCTCGCTTTTTCTCTGTCTGCAGTGTATCGATATTAAAAAAAAAAGATGATAATTATTGCTTGTATTTGCTGACTACCGTCTAATGGGTTGGTAAATCATCTAACTGGGTTTTTAGATTATGTTTCATTTAGCTTCGTTACTAGGAATCTATTTCCGACTAAATATTATTTATTTTTTCCTAACTACTTGATGCTATAAAAATATTTTACTTTCGCATGTCACTTAAATTTATGATTTTTATACACTATATTTATTATTTAACCACACAGAAATTTCACCTCAAATATCCTCACCGTTTTTATTATGCTTCTTTATACTTTATAACATGAAATCTTTTATCAATGCATCTTTTTATGTACCATCTATTTATATGAATTCTTCTGTTTGTTGATCGTATAAATTCTTGGAAGATCTTGCTACATTGATTCTTGGCAGATCTTACCGTATTAAATCTTGAGAGATCTTGCCGCATTGATTCTTGATCGATTTTGCTGTATCAATTCTTGGGAGGCAGTTATATGGTTCATGGGACATTTGATATGTTCATAGATTCCATACCATTTTAATACTGAATCGTTGCGTGTGTATGTTGCATTGATTGCTGGGAAACAGATTTAGAACTCATGGAATATTAGAGAGATTTAAAGATTCTATATCATTTTTGTATTGAATCATTACACCTGCGAATGACTTAACGTCATCTTATTATTTGGAAAATGTAATTATTGATGTAGATGTGACACTCGGTTATTTTTCTTTCCCGCTGCATGTATAATTTGAAAAAAAGTTTGAGGCTTCATAAGGTAATTACAAATATATGTAAATTTGTCTTCGCAATAGTTATGTTCTATTTATAATTTAACCAGGCGGAAATTTCATCTTATTTTTCTTCTGTTTAGTCACGCTGTTTTTCTTCCATTGCTTTAATTCTTCTCAATTACTAAAGAGCTTATTATGAATATTTTCTAAATCTTATAGTGTGCTGATAAGTATGTATAGCAAGGGAAACTAATATTCCTTTAATTATTTTGTTACATCTGCTCACTCAGAACTTTTAACGTTAAGTACTGCATAGATTTAAAAAAGGCATTGAAATTTTTTAAAAACATCAAAAATTCGATTAATTGAGCAGTAGATACCTTCAGCTCTTTTCCATTCAATTTTTAAAGATTTTTTTTTATCAGCCTGATAAAAAAAATAAATATCTTATCGAAACATTTAATTTGCAGATAAAATTTGTGATGCTGTTTTTTCTGTTATTTTTGGTTTAGAAATGAGGAAAGAAAATTCACTAAGCACTAGTTTTTAAACACAAAATCAAATCTTGTAATAAAACCCAGTTTTTTAAGATTAGGCAGCATCAACATTGTAAAGACAAGAATTCACAAATTTTAAAATTTCTCAATGAAAACCACATTATTGCAGTTTTAGAAAAATTCATTGAAAGTATCTAACGATTTGAATATCTTAAGCTATGTTCAAAGAAAAAGAATCCCTATTGCTCCACTGTTTTTATAATTTAATTGTTTTATTTATTCTTTTTATTATCACTTATTATAAAGCGTTTCTAAGCGTACGGTTATCTATTCACCCTGTAATAAAGAAGAAGGCAGCTGCTTAGAATTAACCCAATCGCTTGTTAAAGTAAAGCGAAAAGCAGAAATTTTTAAAATTTAATTTGGCTTCTTTTTATTTTCTTTGCCTACGTTTACCCACTTTAGATTAAGAAAGAAATGAACGTGCGTGCTAATTTAATTAGCATTCTGTTACTATTTCCATATTTTTTTCTTTTGACAGCGTAACATCTCACTTAGCACAAAATGTAAAATCTCCAGCAGCGGATTATTTTCTAACCATTGTTTATATGAAATTCTAGCACATCGCTCTGCATACTTGGAAAGAAAAAAACTGCTCTTTATATCCAGCGGTTGTATTTAGCCCTACAATATTACAATATAATTCACTGGTAAAATAGCATAACAGAGCTGTAATAGATTTGAATAATTCATTTAAATCGATTTATTACAGTGCAGCCTGTAATGTTTTGTGGAATAATTGAGATGTGATCTCCACATACTCTTAAGCAATAGAGTTAAATATGCTATTAACCACAAAACGATGTAGAGCTTCTCTATAAATGTTATAAAAATGTATAAAGAATGCTTTTTAATGACATAAGACAATTTCTTTTGTCATACTGCAATTTTTTAAAATAATTTAAAGGAAATAAAATAGATAGATAATACTTCGTAAAATATTTGCTTTTAAACACGGCTTTAAAAAAACTGGGAAAATTCATAACCATTTCTATTACAACAGAAATATAGATAAATAAACTCTCATTTAAATCTCTATAACATGTATTAAATTAGCTCTAAGTTTTGAAATAAATTTACCTCTCTTCATTTACACATCTGATAATTTTTAAAATCTTTAGCTTCATAAATTTTTATATTTTTTGATAACAATAAATATTGTTTCTTGAAATCCAACGATAAATAACAATAGAACAAAATATTTCTTAAAATGTTGTTAAAATCCATAAATTTCAAAGAATTTTCGTAATTTCTCTCTTAGCTCTTTAAAATATTTTAGTAAAACAAGAGAAGTACCAAGAAACATTGATATCTACGAGATTTTCTTCAAGAAAAGATTATATACATCATTTTTTCATCACTAAAGAACTAGAATGTTTCAACACAATTTGTAAATTTCCAGAAAGTTACTCATTATATTGAAAAGGAAAAAAAAAAAAAACAATTTATTGATGCGAAAATTTGCAAATTGTATTTTGTCTTCCTGAAAGTAGTTCGTTCTTGGGGTTAGTTTTAAATGTAATATAGCATACAAATATAAAATTAAGAGTGCATAACATTTTTGAAGTCGTTATGTTGAATATAATCACTACAATTTTGAAACTATTTTTAATTTTTTCTCAATTAGTGATTTAGGCCTTTTAAAGTCATAAGCAGCAAGAATGAAACGGTGTATCTTTTAAAAACTTATCAGTCCTGTCTTCAAAGTATTTTTTTAACTTCTTACTAATATTTTAATAAATTCATTTCAATAAATTCTTTATTTTATTAACTTTATAAAATACGCTCATTTCTTTGTTTATTATGAATCGTGACAAAGTGGTATTAATATTTGTAAGTAACATTAATCAAACCCTCGGTGTTATAAATGATGTAATTACAAAGTAATGATAATGAAACACCTAGAATCTTGATCACTTATTCTAAAAAAATTTCGTTTTTCAAGTAACATTATCTTAAATGGTCTATTTGGGGCTAATTTTAGTAGGTATTTAGGACTAGTAGCAGTTTATAGTAGGTTTTTAGAATTACTTTCAATATTTCCTACTGGGCAGTAACTAATAGGAAATATCCAACTGCCTTTTTCTCATTAGAATATTAAAAACATATTTATGCGACTTTAAACATGCTCAACGACCAATCTCTAAATTATGACAGATAGACATATAGTTTTAATTTCAGAAAAGCTTAAACCGAATTAACAGATTCTGCTAGTCCATCGATTGAACTAAAATAAGGAAATACAAAGGGCGAGGAGGGAACTTTTTTGCATTTTAAAATATTAGTGTATTATTAATATTTTATTAAATATGACTAATAAAACCAAAGGACTACATAAAAATTTAAATTTCGTAATTATTTCAGCATTTTAGGTGTTGATCTAAACAATGTAGAATATAAATAATTGCGTCGTTTAAAACCCTTTTCAAAATGTAGCGGTATGCATATACTTTTAATCGTTTAAAAATCAACAATTTAGCCACAATCTGAGCACACACTTTGGACATTTTCTACCACTAAGATGAAATTCTATTTGGAAGTTTCTGTATTTTTGACTAAAGATTTTGTTTCAAAATTTCATATGGATTAGTTTCTAAAAATACCATGCTCTTTCTTTTTTCACTGCACAAATTTGCAAGCTATCAATATAAAGGAATAAAAAAAAAACTGAGTAGATTAACTACATATTCATCTTTAAAAAAGTTTTATGCAAGGAAGGGAAATGTATATTTTAGGCCAGGTTTTCTTGAAATATTGACTGTGCTTCCAAGTGATGCCATTTGTATTATTTTTGGAGTCACTAAAGCAAGAGCGCTCTCAGATTATTTAATTTGAATTATTCATAATTCAAAATGAAAAATTGATAAGAACATTAATAAAAATCTTTCTTAAAAAGATACATTAATTTCCCTTCCTTTCATTCATCATTGATGAAAACAACAATTTTATATTTATATTCCTATATTTGCATTTCCCCGTTTTTCTATTTGAATGAAAGTTTGCGGATGCAATTTATTTTTAATTTTTTGGGTCGTAAAAGGTTTTTAGTCGCTGTAAGTTTGTCTTTTAAATAGACTGCTCGTAATTTTTTACTACTTTGTTAGATGGCATTCATAATGTAGCAACTTATCTACATGTTGTATTCAATTTTTAGCATTTGTAATATACCTAACGTTTGGCGCAGCATTGCCAAATATGACTCTTGTGCCATAAATTTCTAACTGAAACTCACAGCTGTAAATTTGAAGCTGAAAATTTTAAGAACCCTGGCTTTAAAGGACTATATGAATATTAGATATTTGAAAATTGGAAACATAATGATGTCAATGAACTTGTGAATTTATTATTAACTACTTGCGCTCTCTTTTCTTCAATTTCCATGATTTTTTTAACTCAATGTTGTTGTGAATAAAAAAAAGATGAAATTCTGTTTTTGCCGAATAGATCCACATGAAACCATTGTAAATGCAAAAACAACTTTTTTTTATGAATGTGTGAATTTTATTTCGAGTGTACTTCTGTGGCGAATGTATTACCTTATAAATTCTAGGATTAAACCTGTAAGCATCCAAAGAAATAAACTTAAGTTTTCACACTTTTTACATCAGCCATCTATTGCATTTAGCGCGGCTTCTAATATAAGTACGTTCAGAGAATGCTAAATCAACAAACATTTCACCGAACAATTCTTTTTCTCTAGTATTTTGACAAAAGAAAAAGAAATGGAAAATTTTACGAGTATGTTATTAGCCACAAATCAGCGGGTTTTATTATCTTTAGTCACGAATCATTTTTGTTTAATTATTAAAGGAAAGAAAGGAAATAAATTTGTTGGAGGAGCTCTTTTTATTATTTTGCCAACCCTTTCTCCTCTCCCGTAAAATTTGGTCAGGCTCAGTGTTTGCTTAGAAGCGCGTTTTAAAAGATCATTTTTCATTGTTACGGGAGTTTTAATCTGCAGAAAAAGTGCAGCCTTGTCAAGCCATGGCGATACTTTCAACTATAAATTAAGCGCAGGATTCATTTTTGTTCAATTTTTGTTTCTTTTTCCCATATTGCTCTCGGTTTAAGAGGTCAATGTGAGAAATCACATCACCGAACGGGTTTCCAGTGATTAATTTTTTTTTCTCTTTCCTTTCATTTAATCCTTTTCTTCTGATCATAATTTCGAGCTAGAACGTAAATTTATGGCATATTTTTCTTCAGTGGTTTCTGTAATTATAGTATTTTAAAGACCGATTTCTTCTGTAAGCTTCATTTAAAAAAGTATTTATTATAGCAATATTATACTTTTCTTTTTCTGATTTACTGTATTTAATTAAATCTGCATAAAAAGGCCGTATATAAAAATTTCAAATATAATAATTATGTTTCCTTGTTTTATAGCTGCATTGTTTTATTTTTAATCTTTTTTCTGTTTTTTGGGAAGGGCACGTTAATTCGTTAGTGGAAATTGTCAAAATTAGATTTATGAATTTTGGAAATAGATTCTAAAAATATAATACTGCCCACACATAAATAGATATACTTCATGGGTCAAAATAAATATAAGAAAAAAATATAAAATAAATTACAACACATGAATATAAAAATGAAGTTTTTTGATCTCGTAGTTTTTTCCCAAAACGTTTTATTTGTTTAAAACTTTTTATAAGTTTTAATTCTATTTTCTTATGGACCACGGTAGTCTCATGGTAAGATCTTGGTTTCGAGGTCTGCAGCGACCATTGCTAAAACCCCATCTATCAAAAGTCTGTCGTTATGTGAACTTATTGTATATTAAATTCGAAACTAAGAGTCTAAAGACTTGTCGTTGATGTGGGTGTTCTGAAGAGAAGGAATGGTGATTCGTCTCTAACAAAAATAATCCTCGTGCTGCTTCAAAATAAAACGTGATGGTAATATAATTGTATGCCGAATTACTTTCTCATTGCGTATATCATGATTCTTATTTCTTTAAGTATCATGAAGTACATTCTTTTTACAGAGTAACAGTACAAAATATTAGCATATTCCATATTCAGCAATTTTAGTATGTGGGGCAAAAGATCCACTTTAATCCTGATTCAAGAGCTAATTCCTAAATTATCAGGGATAGACATATACTTCCCATTTGAAGAAATGCCATAAATTTCGTAAATAAATTGATTTTATGTTGTTTGTGTTCCTAAGAATGATATTTTATGTTAAAAGTTATATTTTATGCATTTTTTACATAATTAAGTGAATATATTTAGAAAAAAGTGAATTCTAAATTTACCTACAGTCTCTCAGTGCTTTTTCGACAAATGTAACGAAATTTGCTTGATAATATTTTTAAATTACAAAGTAATTTTTCTGAAGTTATAACTCGTCGAAATGAAATAATATGACATTTTGAATTTCATTATGCTATTAAAGAAAATTCCGTTAATCAGCGAGAAACTGCTAATTGCCTTATAAAAAGAAATTTAAAAAAAAATCAAAATTTTCCATTTTTTTGCAAGAGAATGAAATATTTTTGTCTAAAATTTTAGTGTATAATAAATTTAATAGATATGGAAACTATATAACATTCATAGATGGAAAAACTACATTTTATGATTGAAATCATCCCCATAATTTAAGCTCTTTTGTATTCTGAAGCCTTCATTTTCTTTTAAAAAATACATATTATATCGAAGAAAGAATTTTTCATATGCTTCTTTGAAACTTTGATGAACTGTTATTCTTATATTTTCTAACGAGAATTTTCTTGAATGCATTATTTTTGATATGCTGATATTCGATTCATTTTTTGCAGGCATCCTTTTGAAATAAATTATAATTCTAAAGACGATGACGAAAAAACGCTTTATGGCATTTGGAGATAAATCTGTAAACATGATCTATCTACTGATAATTATAGAGATTTAAAATTAAAATGGTTAAATTGATTATTTTTTTAATTTTGATTTTATAGCCATTTTTTATCCAATGCAGGCATTTTTGTAGTCTTCTCTGCCATGAGTTTTTGAATGTTTCTAGATGCGAAACAGATATAATTAATGCCATTAAAGATAATCAAATACATTAGAAGACAGATTCGATCATAATGTATTTCGCCTTTTAATGGATATTTTTACTACTGTATTACTTTGACTTCATTTGTTAACTAGGCAATACTCGCACCAGCCTTAATTAAATCAACACTTCAAAAAATAGCTAAAAGAATAATAACATAAGAAAACTGTTCTGCAAACGCAATCGATCTTTTGAAAATCTCAAAATTTAAACTTTAAGTACTTATTCTGTCTGTTTTAAAAGTTTGCGTTTTGTAACTATCCATCATCTAATGCCAGCATTCTCGCAGTCTCGAATTTAGTAGCATTCGAAGAGTTTCCGAATGCTACTCACTGCGTGCCAGAGGTGCGAGTTAAAAGCAATTAAGCGTCACAAATAAGGATTACCATAATAAATTTGCTATATAGAAGATGCACATTTTACGTGAGAATAATGTGGAAAGACTTGGTTAACTAATGTTCTGTCATTCGTACAGAAAGAGCTCGGAAATTTGATCCACCGCGTTTAGGTGTGAAGTTTCAGTTTTACTGCTTGGGGAATGTTCTCCAAGAAAATTCTGAAACTTGTCGACCCTATAGATAAAGAAAGCCAAACTGAGATAATACTTTAATTACAAAAAAATGGGTCAAATTGAATTTGGAATGTTAGATGCTTTGATTTCCCATTCAATTAAACAAAATATTTATAATCGGATTGTAGAAATTAGGAAAATAATGAATTATTATTATTTTAAGGTTAAATATTTTTAATCCGAATTTTATGTTTACCATCTGGCAGCTATCCAACCCATTTTCTGTACTATTCTGAATAAAATAAAATGGAATTAATTATACAAAAGTGCATTGAAAGGATGGAAATTTTATTTTTAGACTTTTTATTGACATCAAAATGCGAGTACTATTTATTCTAATCTCAATATAAATCCCAATGCAATTTCAATATTTAATTTCATTAATATTATCAAAAAATCGCTTTTCGCAGAGCATTTTCTTATCTATTGGATTATTTATGTACCTATTATATTTATTTCATTTGCCTAAAAACATTGTGAAAAATAATAGCAGTTTTTTAACAGCGAAAATAAATTCTAATTTTAGTAAAAGCGATAAACTCTGTTAAAATCTAATGTTGTTAATATGTATGCTATACTGTATGAGTATGTCATATTAAATCAAGACGCTTAGTTGAACATACCATATATTCTATTTTATTGTTCTAAAACTATTATATAGAAAGGGAATGATTTTTGCTGTAGCATTTTTTTAACGTTTTTCTTTATCTTTGATATTAAAATATAAAATCGGGCATTCATTATTTTTTAATTGCTGTTTTAGATTGATACCTGGAATACTGATAAATGCAATCTAAACAGTAATGGACAATACTGAGAATTTTTTCGTGTTTTATACGCTAAGCCGAAACAATTAAAGAAAGACATATCAGTAAAAGCAAGGATTTAGTCAGGAGCTCGTATTTCAATCCCATTTAAATTACCTTCGTTTCAACAGTATTATTTGTCTAGTTTAAACTTATAATGAAATGTTATTAAAAACTGTAAGTGGTTTATTTTTACTCTTCTCAAAATTATGCTATAGAAATGTATATTTATGTGTACAATACTCCTATGTAGCTTTGAATTTACTCCCTTATAAATTTCGTACTTAACGCAAAATAGGCATTTTATAAATCTTAACAATTCTTTGTTTATTTCAATGTATATGACGAATAATTCATGGAATATTTAAAATATTCTTCCTTGCTGAAAAGTTTTATTGCAAGCACCAATTTAACATACTAAACGGTTTCAGATATTTGATGGTCAAAATGTTTGTTGAAATCTTGTCATACTTAGATCATTTTTTCGAATTTTTAATTCCTCAAACAATTGCCAAAATCTTTTAATGCTTAGATAACTAATAATTCTTGCCTATAATCATTTGCAGACACCAACAGCGCAAAATGTGTACATCACTTTAGAGTCAAATATCCCGACAAATGCCGACGAAGTCAATTACTTTGGGAGATCTTGGAAGCGCGCAGTAACTCGTTGCCGGTCCCATAAGCACCTCACGATCTTTACCTTTGCCGTTATAAACATCTCATGCGTTCAAACCCCCTGGGTTTTGCGTTTTTTCCACCCTGCCAACATTTACGCCTTTCAGGAATCTCATTTTCCAAGATATTTATTGACTCGGATCTGTCACGCCACTTTTTCTGACTCAAAATTGCTGGGACTCGGTATGAAAATTGAATACCTCTCTCTTTTTAGTACTTAGCGTTGGGGTACGAGCTTGGGGCTATAAACGACCCAAAGGAAGAGTTTTTAGAGGTTGAAAAGTAGGTACACACTTAATTAAACGTTATTTATGCATTCATAATTGCTTTCTTTTAAGTTATTTGGACTTCACACAAAGCATAGTTTTTTAATAAGTTATCATAATTTATGAGTCCTTTTTTATTTTAGAGTTTTCTTTTAGATGCTTTCTTTGTTAGATGCTTGCAGAAGCTACTTGATTTTTTATATTTAACTCCTTCGGCTTCGCTGGACACTTTTTGTCATCAACAACACTCCAAATTTTACCCAACCTTCTAAACTTTCGTCTACAAACAATTACCGGAGTTGCGTTTTCCCGGTATATTTAATATTTTGGCAAAAATATTCAAAAGGCCTCTAAATTGAAATCGGTATTTAACAATAAAAAATTTAAGATTAAACTTTCCTATGTCAGAAGTTTAGATTTAGAAGTTAGGTCAACTATAATGTTTGAAATTCAAATCTGAATCTTTTTTAAAAACCATTTTTCATCCTCTCAGTCCTTAAAAAGAATGATTAATTTACCATTCATGTGAAAAAGAGTTAAGACAATGTTTAATTTTCATAGTGGAAAAAGCAATTTTGCTCATTGTATAGAGTTAATATTCCTCATTACTCTTTAATTACAGTTCTAAATATTAAATTCAACCAAGTAACGTTATAAATAAATTATTTACAGCATTTAAAATATTCCCATGATAAATCTAACAAACTTTGAACATATACGGAAAGCTTTTAAGAAATAATATAACGCATCATTAATAAGAAGCAGTATTATAAAAGTTGACAGAATGTTTAAAAAAGCATTATGTTTTCACTAAAATAACGAATTTTTATTTTTTAAGAAAAACAGATGTTTCAGCATACTGTTTGAATCTTCTGCATTTTACGCTGTTGCATGTGTACTAGAAATGTATCTAACTAGATAATTATTCTACCTAAATACACAGTTTGATTCTTCATCAGTTGTAAGTAGATAATACTTTTTAATTAATTAATATGTAATTCTAGCTAATAGTATAGATTGGTACACAATTTCTAATTTAGCATTGTTATCAGATGAATTTTCATATTTTCGAATATTTTTAGCAATATTGCTTATCCAATAACTTGAGCGCATTAAACTTGAAGGAAAATAATTCGAATTGTTTCAAGTGTTCGAATTTCAAGTTATTGATTAATGGAGTACATCACATAAAAGCTGCAACATAAATGATTCATCAATTTAACAAATACATAGTTTTAAATTAAAATTAAGTTAAAACTTTTAATGGTTAGAAATGGTTCATTTATTTTCAAGCAGTTTAATCATTAAATTTCATTAGAATTTTTTTTATAAAGACGAATAGTAAATCGATTCATGTAATGCATTCTTTATCACTGCTATCATATTAATACAACTGGAAGGCTTTTAAATAATGTAAGTGCATTTAAGCATTATGCGAATTTAAAAAATGATATGAATATGGTTTTTTAATCATTTGACTTACTTTGAATATAAAGAAGAAATGAGTATGCTATGAATTACTTTTTTCTTGCTTTAGAGAAAGGAAATTTTTCTTAGTCTTTCAGTAAAATAAACCTTTTATATAATATAGTGTTTAAAAATTTTTGAAAAAGAAGTTTTATAAACTGAAGAATGCGATGCATTTCTTTATCTAATAATATATATTCTTAATATATATTATTAAATATTTATGATATCTAATAATATATGTTAAGAATACTTTGCTGAAATTTTATCGGGCCTTATTTGTCCAAAGTACACAAGATAATAATTTTGCTTATCATAATATCGTTAAAAGTCATTGAGATTATTATTACCGTTTTGCCTGAAATAATAAATTTATTACAGAATAAAAACACTAATTTATATTCGTCATTTATCTAAGTGGTAAAATAATGAATAAAAGAGTATGCGAGTTATAAGGTATGCGAGGTATAAGGTATAAGGTGTGCGATAAGATAAAAGGTATGCGAGTTATGCTTACATGCGATAATGTGATATTATCAATATTAACTGGGCCTGTCTCGAGTTGATACTCTTATAATCAATTGTCTTCACTATGCTCTGAAGTCACACCCTTTTTTCTCTTGCAAAACATATAATGAACTGCTATTTAAAAACCGTTTAGTGGTATTGGCGTTGGTCACATGAGTGTAAACAACTTCATTATGTATACTCTAATCAAAGGAAAAACATTTTTATTTTTATTTTCAGTTGAACATTTATTAATTTATAACTAAAACTCTGCAGCATATTGTGAATGAAAAAATAAAACAGCAGTTCCTATATGAATAAGGAAAAAAATAGAGAGAGATAGAGAGGAATATAAAATACGTTTTAGATCAGATTCAAGTCAGATTTTAGATCAGATCTACCAAGTCTGATACACGCTGAATCTGTCGACGCCTAGAAAAACTCTTCCTTAATCTCAGTTTTAATGTCTTTCTCTAGAATTTAATATCCGAGTGTATCCATTCTATACAATAAAATGACTAAAAATCCTATTGCTCAGGTTTTTATTTTGAAAATTCGTTTTGTAACATTTTTTTGCGATAACCACTTTATCTTAACGTATCTTCAAAATGTTAAAATAATATTTCTGGAAATGAGGCAAAGAATTTTAATCAATACACTTTTGAAATAATAGATGTTTTAATGTCGAAGTTCTTTTTGGACGATAAATTTCATAATAAATGGAGAATCATTTTGTAAAACTTTTCAATAAATTAAACATTACAATATGACGTGTTCTTCAGCTGAACAGCAAAACGGTAAAAGCGTTGAAACAACTTATAATATTTGATAAAAAAAAGTTCCCTCGTCTTTCTTTTTTATAGTGAATGTTTAAAAAACCCTATTTTCCAGTTAATCAGAAGAAACAATTAAAAAAATTATTAGCTTGAAAAAAGATCTTTACTACAAAACAATAAAACTCTAGTGGTGGACTCCAATTAAAAAATATGATGATAGCCCTTTATAGTGTATCTTTACCTTCATCATTATGAACCTGTACTGGGTATTCTAATCACTTTTTATGAGATATATAGATGTCCTAGAAAAAGTTGAGAACAATGGCTCTCAGATAAAAAAAAAATACTCATAAGAATAGGATTTCTGCCTTTAAATGATTAAGTTTGGAATTGCAAACTATCAAGATTAGTGTATTTCTTTTTTAGTCCTTTTCTTACTGTTTTTGAATAATGTGCGAGATCAATTATCCTGTTATTTTTATTATTTCTCTGAAATTAGGACACTTGTGTTCTTTATTTTAATTCAGTGAAATTTCTTTTGGTATAAAGAAATTGATCTCCAATGGCATCTTGAATATTGGTCTCCTAGCTCTTAAGTTTTTAACTCATAATAATAATTATTTACAATTTTACCCTTTTTGTTTGATAATATTGAAAAGTGTTAATTTAATGAAGATTAAAATTTAAAAAAAAGAAGTTTTTTTTATCTGCTTCCAAAATAAAACACGTAAAATTAAGGTTTTTGAAATAAATATATGTAAAAGACCAACTCAAACAGGAAAAATTGTAAATTGCATATTTATGTCATTCTATATAATGAGGAATAATAGGACTATTTCAAAAACTTAACGAAATAACCTGAAAAAGAAACTAAAATTTTCAAAATAGTAACCAGAAAATATCTGAACCATATTTTAAAGTTACACGGAGGCATCATTAGTTCGGACTTTATAATTTTAAAGCGAGAACTTAACCTTTTGCTACGTGATCTTTCCCGCGCTGTAAGATTATGAAATTTCAGTCAGAAGTTATTATTGACCGTACATAAAAATTATCAACGAAATGCTTATTGACGATTCAAAGTTGAATGAATTTCTCCGATATGATTATCTGGATAAATAAGCATTTTAATTTTATTGAGAAATCAATTAGATACGAGAAGCAGAAATTATTCGAAGATAATTAGAGGCCATTCTGTTTAATGTTTCTGAAAAGATGCTCTGTTATATACTATAACAGTATTTTTATGCTATCTAATAATTTATTAAAATTGCTACTTTTGAAGCTATCGTTTAGCGAATTTATATGTCTTCCTTGATTCCTGAAAAGGAATTAAGTACAGTTTTGTACATTTTCGAGTGGGTCGTAATGTAAAATATTATCTCTTCGTCAGTTTTATATGTTGCATTTCATATAGATCATAAAAGTATGTATTTTTTAAATGTACAGATGAAATGTTTTCAGTTTATTCGTTTGTCTTTTGAATTATTTTAAAAATTTCATATTTTATTTGTAGGCATATATTATATATGTATATATTTTATTATTTATATTATATGTATAGATATTTCTGTAACATGAACATTTTTTAAATTCCATCTGTAAGAAGTTACAGCAATAAATTATTTAATGATAAATTAACAATTAGTTGGAACGAATCTAGCGTCGTGTAACCTTAGTGCAAATTTTTCCGAATACATTTGATTAAAATTATTTCACTACATAAATAACTTTTATAGTATTCAGTTTTATAAATATAAAATTAAATAAATACAAAAATAAATATGGTTTTACTTGAATTTCAAGTGGCATTATTAACTCATTGAAATATCACTGCTATTTTATTCATATTATCTTTACAGTTATATAGTATTATTCTATTACAACTTTACTGTTTTCAATCATAATTGAATTATTAGTGTTGATTATTAAAATTTGAACAAAGATAAAGTAATAATTATGAAAAAAAATTTCATACAAATCTGATTAAAGAAGATAATGTAACCTCTATGTTTAAAATTAAAAGCAGTAGCTCGAATTATATCAAAAAACTTTTAAGATTATATGGCTGAATACTAAAAAATGATTCTTTGCGGACTACAGTTACTGGGCCGCAAACTTTGTGTAAAGAAGATTTACTTAAATAAATAAGTTGATTCTCCAACTCCCTCCTCGAACAATAGTATGTCATGTAGTTCAGTTTACCCCCCCCCCCCCTTTCTGAGGGCTACAATTACTAGCCGTTCCACAGTCATAGAGAGGGAAAAAAGAACGAGCAAGAAGTTGCCAATCAATCAAAGCGAAAGTGACAGAAATAGAAAAAAAGATAAACAAGACGATAAAAATGCAGAGGTTGATATAAGCTTCAGTATTGCCTTGTGGTATAACGTCTAACGCTGTCATTATAAACTTGTAGAACATATCAGTCAGGTTATGAGGTAATTATTCTTCCCATTTTGAGCTTAAGGGAACATCTATACATTTAGTAGCAAAATCAAATAGCAAAATAATAATATCCCGATAGAAATATCTAAATATTTATAGTCGTATTTAAATATTAGCCATTTCATTTTTATGTATTTGCAATAAATATAATATTTTTAGTATGTTATAGATGAGCAGTGATATTTTCTCAAAGCATTTTATTGATATTGTTAAAAATATGTTTAAAAATTGTTATTGTGAAGTTTGTAAAGTAAAACAAAAAAAAATGCACGATAAAACAATGTGATTGCTGAAGAGTTTTTTTTTTTTTGAAGATTAATAAAAGTTATGATTCATTTCCTGTTATTGTATATCCAGTATTTATCTACAGATGAGGAAGATATATTGTTTAATTTTGTAATTAAATATATTTTTCAAATTTAGAAATAAATCGCTTAAATTAGCACATTTAGTTTTTAAATTTCTATTTAAGATCTCAAGCTTTAGTGTCCTGTCCTGAATAGAAACAACAAACTCTGACATGCAATTTATTTTTCGAAAATATTTTCACAGAATTTATCTAAATTTGCTTTAAAGTATTTCTAAAATATCTTAAATAATTATCACTTGGGAATAATGAATTTATGAGTAAGGTGCATTTGATATAGGAAAACTGAACAAGTTAAATGTATTTTTATGTGAAAAGAGTATTTTAACCAGTAATGATATTTTTCTTACAGCGTACGGGTGCCTCCAAAGGATGGTCAAACTAAGTCCAATCCAAGTAAACGTCATAGAGAAAGATTAAATGCTGAACTGGATACATTAGCCAGTCTCCTTCCATTTGAGCAAAGTGTCCTTTCCAAGTTAGACAAGCTCTCCATTCTCAGGCTCAGCGTCAGTTATCTTCGGACCAAAAGTTACTTCCAAGGTTAGTGAAGTGTTCAGTTTTTTTTTTCAAAGAATTGTTCTTCTTTTTAACTAAACGTCGGGAATTCTCTAATTACAAAAGCGGGATAGTTAGATAAAAAGGCATGCATGAAAAAAACTAGAAAATCCTATATTTTGTTTTATCTCAAAATATGGAGTGCTCAGAAAGTCTTTCTTTGATTCCAAAAAAATACTATAAAAAACTACTGAATATAATAGCGTAATATTTCTACTATGGAAATTTCGTGTTCTTAATTTTTTTTAGTCTAACAAATAATACAACTAATGTAGAAAAGGGATTTTACATTCGCTTGTTATCAAAATAGAGCTAAAGAATAGAAGGGTGTAAATTTTCTTTCATTCCATGAATTCAAATTGACCATAAATATTCAATACCAATTTTTTTGGTTACATAAAAGATAGAATGTTTTGCAACGCATTCACAGATGCTGTGTCTAGTATGTCAGCCACTGTATTGGACAATACGAGGCGAGAATTCAACAAAATACTGATTTGGCATTCTTCGAGCTGTTAAGCGTGTTCTTATAGAAATTAACAGTTTTATTAAAAACTTTATGTACCACTTTACATATATCGGAACAACTATATGCCAAGTTATAACAATTTTCTACAGAATTTTTTGGTTGTCAAGAAGAGACTTTGTGATTTCTCTACAATCGAAGAGTTAGCAACCGATTTAATATTCTAGTCTTGTTCTGCTAATCATATAAAACATTTATTTCCAATTTCTAAAACATTCTAAAAAATAAATGCTGAAGTATTAAATTTGAATATTTTCTTCACCTACATAATGTCAATATTTGGTGACAAATCTCGCTTTTATGATCGGAAATGTTAGCTTAAATTCCTCAGAAAATGGTTCGTGAAAACTGAGTTACTGTTTGATACATTTTTGGCCGTAGAAAAAATCGCACTTCAGTGTTGTATTTAAAATATGCGAAGTGGGTCTTAGCTCAAGTTCGAACTTCGTCATTTGAATATTACCAGGAATCCCTAAAAGGCCAGTATAAATTCTAATAAGAGTTTATCATTAGAAACTGATTGCAAAATTGGCAATAAAAATGTTTGAAAAATATTTATTTCTTTATATAGCTGTTTCAACAAGAAGGCAAGCATCTTTTGTTATGAATGAAATAATTATAATTTTACAACATACAGAATCCAAATTATTTTTTGGAATGGATTAGCTTTCATTTAAAATAACTTGCACCTACAATTCCTTTTCTTTACCTCTCATTTCTAAATACTTTTATTATTAAATACTTTCTTTACCTTAAATATAATCACAATTGCAACTGAAAAATCATTGTTTTCCTAATCGTTTCTTAATGATCAATTTCTTCAAAAGCATATATTATATATATCTGATGCTTTCTTCCTATAATAGTTAAAATTTAGTTTTGGCAAAATCTTTTATTTTTAATTCAGATACTTACTAAAATCCATAAAAAATGTCATCCTTTTATCCGATTTTTATAAAAGGCATTCCAATTAGTTTTAAATTGTTGAACAATGCATGCACGCCATTGAAAGTTTTAAGTTTTATCATTAAAATAATTTCTAGAGTAGAACTTAACTTATTTCTTAACTTAGGAATTTATAAATAAAGAAGTAAAGATGAAAAATATGATTAATATAATGATAAACTTATCTAATAATGTGTGAACTTATATAAATTGATTCCTTTACAAGAAACAAAAAAAAATATTTTAATTGATTGCATTAAAACAAAAGAAACAGGTATAAGACAGATGAAATCAAAAATTGACTGAAAGAATAAATCTTATTTTCAGTTTTATTGAATCTTAGGTGCTGCTCTGAAGTGAATGGAATTTTCATTTATAGAGCAAATTTTTTTCATTTAAAATTTTGCCAATTATTAGCCATTTCATCTGGTATACTTTTAACTTCCTGATTTTTGTGATGTGCAAAATTTGTTATCATTTACACAAATGAAAAGCAATTTCAGCATATTTTTTGAAATGAACAAGGCTTCAAAATTTTTCATTTTTAATATAGTGACATTTTACATTTGAAAAGTATGACAATAAAGTTTCTCAAGCGTGTTAAAAAATTAAATAATTTCAATGCAAATACAAAATGAGACATAAAATAATATTTAAAAACATACCAATAAATTAATAACTGTCCTAGTTTTGCAGAGCTTGGAATTACATTTTTGCCTTTTATTGAGATTTCTTACCCTTATTTTAAATTTCAAGAATATGAAAGAATTTAATCTTTTGACGAATTGTTAAAGTTCATATTACTTTCATTATACTTTTATTTTTAGAAACTACAAATCTAAAAATAATATTAATCGAAATAAGAATGTAGCGAACCGGCAAGTTTTTAAGCAACATTTTGGGTATCATTTAATCATGCAGGAATATTGAGAAATTGCCATTATGACCTCTCTATTAATACCATTTTAAAATTTGAATTGCGTGTAAAGTAATCGTGCAATGTTTTTGATACAAAAAAAAATTACAGTTAGTTTCTTACAAAGTTTATTAAACAAGAAATAAAGTTCCCAACGTCTTTGCACAGGGAAAACTTTTCACGATGATATCTATAAAATTTTTAACACATATCATTCGTTAACATTATTTAATAAGCCTTTTTTCTTTTTTATCTCGTTGTACAAGAATTTTTGGTATTCAATTTAAGTGACTCATCAGTTCATTTATTCAAGCTTAAGTAACTATTTGTTTTGATTAATTAGCATGTAACCCTGCTTATATATTTATTTTTAACCCACATCGATCCTGCCAACCCAAATATAAGGTCTAATATGGATGTTAGGCTTTTTACCACAATAATATAATCCAATTCTTCTAATGTATTAAGTACAAAATCCCCAGTGATATAAAGCCATTACAGAATAACCTATAGATTTAAATTTTTTGTTAATTATTTTGTGTTTTTATAATATAATTTGGCAAAATTGTACCAGAAAGAAAAAAACTTTGCAAATCTAGAATTTCGTTTTTTTTTTTTCCTTCAAATTCTTATATGCCTTTTTAAAATCAAGTGTTTTCCATGTCTATTTTGTAAGCATTTCAGATACATAGACGCATTAGGATCTAATTGGAAAGCAACTCATATCAAAATTATGATGATACTTAGTTGAAATTTGCTTTTACTATTGTGGTTAATAAGGAAATGATCAGTATGAATATATTTGAAAACTATAGTAATCCTCGAAGAAGCATTGAGAATATAAGTTAAAATTCTCCATTCCAACAAACCAAGGTGTCATAACTTATTGAGCAGTGACGAGGAAGATGAGATTTTCAACCAAATCTTTTCGTGCAGACGCTGTTTTTAATTATAAAAAGTTTTGCATAAAACTTTAAAATTAAAATAATATTAAATAAATAATTTTTAATTTATTTCAATGCAGATGAGGCAAATATTTATTTTTAAAAACCTATCTGGCATTTTCTTACATATTATAAACCACCTACAAAATATTACAGCATCATCAATGAAGTAGTATGAAGGAGCTGATATATCTTAATTGTAAAATAAATCTAAACTATAAATTAATTAAATGATTAATAGCACGAATTTCCTCCCAATATATGTAAAATTCAAACCCTAGTTCACTATGTTAAATAAAAATTACCAAGCTTAAAATTTGTTTTTTGAATTTAAAATATGCTTTGAAAGTAAGCTGAATCTCATAAAAATCAATTTGATATTCCGTTTAAGTGAAAAATGTAACTTTTATTGAATAATTTTAAGTAATCAACAAGACATCGTGATAGAATCACGTGAAGGGATTTAATACTCACATGAATTTCAGATAATATTCATAAATAAAATATTCATACATAAAAATATTCTTATAAGAAAGCAGAATAACGCTACGACGTCTTCTATCTAAACGTTGTTCAGTGTATATCTCTCAAAATGGAATAATGAAATAAAACACAGTGGCAGAACTCGAACTGAAATTAAATAGTATCTTAGAATGCTTGAACTCATGCGTTGTTTACCCTGTTGTGCTTTTATATTGTCTTCCTGATATTAAATATCGTTTACATATTATTAAAAATGTTTGAAATTCAAGAAAGGGAAAAATTTGCCTCTATATATCCAAATGCGATCTTCGTATAATTTATGGATAAGAGTTATTTAAACCAAATTAATCAAATGGTGATATCTCAAGAAGGATTCATTGTCGTTCATATGATTACTATATTTTGCCAGTAGCCAATAGTAGTTTGTTAGCACCTAATCTAAAGAAAATATGAAGTATTTAGCACTATTTCCCTAAAGAGATAGATCTTTTCGGTAAAATTATTTAGAGCTTTCAGCACTAGAGCATTTTCTCATTTGAAGTGGATAGATACGAGTAACAAGACCAAGTTTTCCTTAATGAGTCTTTAAACATAGATTTTGCTGACGGTGTTATTACAGGTTTCATATCAGTACAATCAAGGAGATATTCTTTTGAGCGGCACGATTGCTTTCTCAAAGAGGGTAATTTGAACTACACGGGGCAAAGCAATTTGTAGAAAAAAATATACGTCTTATAATATTCTTGAAGAATATCACGATTTCAGTAAAGCACTAACAAATAGATGAGATACATTCAGTGCAATAACTGTTTTTTTTTACTTACAGTGATAAAAAACAAAATATTTGACCTGTAACAAGTGGAAAGCTTTCAAACACGGGATGTTTTTGGAAGAAAATTTTTAATCTTATATCCCAGAACATAAATGGAATTATTGACATCTTTATCTAATACTTTCCAAATTTTATTCTCAGTTTACTTTCGGTTATTTAAAAAGTCAAGACTTTGGTTGGAATCAACTGGAATATTATTTATTTTCTCGAAGCCTCTGAAGTTTGAAAAAATTAAAATATTCACAAGGTAGGAGATTTCTTAAAAATGTGTCACACTTCTTCGGAAAAATGCTTGGAACTTTTGATGTTCAGCTTTTAAATTAAAGTGAACAAACAGTTAATTCTTTTTATAAAACTTAAAAGTTGAAAATTAAAAATGTAAACTTGAGAAAGCCTGCAGTATCTTATGATGAGATAGTGTACGGTGAAATAGCCAAACTTTATGTATAACAAAAGATTATGAATTTTAGAAACTAATTCTATCACCAAATATCATTACTAACATTTGAAATCATGATTTTAAATTTCTTTAAGAATGTGTCATAAAGTAATCTTTAATAAGATTTATTAAAAAATTATTTGCAGATTAAATCATGACCACATTAAAAGCTGTGATATTATAATATACGTCAAGTGTGATTGGTTCTTAAACACTGATAGTAAACTTCAATCAATTACAAATTTTATCACAAAAATTGATACAAGTATTGTATTTACATAAGCATTTTTTCATTTTAAAAAAGAAAAAAAAATATTGAAAATGTTTAAATTAAAAAAATAATTTTATTATACTGCTAATTCAGAAAAAAAGCCGAAAAAATAATAATTAAATCTCAGAAACTATTAAAATTCATATTGTCATTAAATGTAATTAAAGAAAATAGTAAATATATTGCCAATCATTTTTAAAAAGTTGCGGGTTTATTTCACTTTGAACATTTGAAGAATCAAAACTAATGAACTGAATTAGTGTGTCAGGAAAAGACAAGTTACACAATCACAATCCGTCATTTACTATGCACTCCTGTTCCGTTGTCGAAGGTTCTTTTCACATTGGTGCTATTCAACATCATTGTGAGATGGCTGCAACATCAAAAAAATGGAAAACGGACTGCAGGTGACATGTCAATCATAACGAATCATCAATCACCATTGGTCACTGGATGAAGATCCAATCCCTCCCACAAAGAGTACGGTATCCTTTGAAGTGTCAGTTCAATGAACTGTGCATTGATCTGTAGAGCTTCATGTAATCGCATCTGATGCCCGACGATTGTACTACTGATCACTACGAGCATTAGAATGAGTATATACACACAGTCCTGAATCGAAAGATTTTTGGATGGATGTAATAATTACGCTTATTTAAAACCGAGCTTATTTGTGCAATTTTTATTTAATTTTTCTCCATCTTGGCACTTTATATTGAAATGTTGCTACTGTTATCGATATGAAGTAAACTATGACCAAGCTATTAAAAATAATTTTGTTCAGTCAGTGGTTTTAAAATTTGTATTATAATAATCAAATCCGATTTATTGTAATAAGTCAAACTAACCTCTAAATAATTGATTGACAAAATAATCCAAAAAGTAAGCAATAAATCTTTATTATATGAAGTTAATAATCTGAAAATAAAATTGTTTTAAAAAATTGCATTTTTAACTATTTATTTAGCTTTTTAGCATTCATAAATCTTTACAATAAAAGTTGTCACAAAAACTTTCGAGCTTCCTCATTTTATAGTATTTACATCCTTCAAAATGTTTAAAAGACCTCTCTGAGGGAAAAACATTGCAAGTATTAACTTCATGCGAAATATGAATGAACACTTGAAATTTTTTCCTTGCCAATATTGAGAAATTCGTGTCAATGGATAATGTTTCACACTAAATAAAACACAATTCAATTTTGAATTTTCAATTAGTTTCGAAAAAATATTCAATGGGTTATAAAAACGATTAAAATATATATAAAATTTAAACCCGTTTACAGCCGCAACTTCTGCTAATAATTTTTTTTTATTTGCAAGAGATAAATTACTCTTTTTAGATTTCATAAATCTATAATACACACATTACTTTACTTGGTGAATAAATCCATAGTAAAAATATGTGTGATTCGTTTTTATGTAAATATTATTGAAAAGTTCCTAGAAGACGAATCAAGTTTTTAATGAAAGTTTAAGAATGATGTATTTATAAAAAAATTAAGTAATGTTTGTACTTTGCTTGATATTTCGTTTCTATTCATGTTAATTTGTCAATTAATTCTCTAATTTCGAAATAATTTCTTTTTGTACAAGTTCGGTGATTTAGATTTAAGTAACACTACATCAAATATTACCTAAAGGCAATGTTGTAATATCACAGCGCATTAATTCTTCACTTATCGTTGAATGATTTATTCTGAAATTAAAATGATAATCATTGTTAAGATATCCAATTAAGTAACATCATTTTTTGACAGAAATTTTTTCTTCATTCAAAAGTAAATAATATGCCATCTAACTTTATATGATAGAAAGAATTGAAGACGATGTATATTCAACATTTAAATATTCTTATGATGAATTTTTAATGAAAGGTGATGACGGTTTGTATTTTATTAAGCATTTGGTTTACTTTCATGAACAAAATAAAGCAAATTTTCCTTCGTTTGAAAAAAGACTAAATCACTTAAATACTTGTGTTAATTATAGCAAATTTGTATCAAAACAGATGTATGAACGTCGTGTTATTATCCATAACACAGGGTCAAGGCATGAAGTAACAGCTATAAATATTGGTTGATAACATTACAATATAAATGTTACAATAGACAGATTATGACTCAACATTTTAAAGAATTTTTTATTGAGTATGTTTCGTAACTTCATAAAATAAAATATTGATCTGGATTTTTTTTAATTTTAAAATATTGTCCTGGAAACAATTAGTATTATTTGGTCTAACATAATAAATCCTAACTCTCTTAACTAACGAAATTCAAAAGAGGTTTAGTTCCTCTTTTTTAAATTTCATCGTCAAGGCGTATCCATTTTTTTTTTTTTTTAGGAAAGTCATTATGAAAACCTAAAAGTAAGTATCTCGCGGCCTTCTCGTGTTACACTGCAATACATAACACCTCTGCGCAGACTATTACTTCAGATGTTATAATATTGAGATAGGCAACATTCCATTTGCTTTGATAAACACAGACGACCCTGAATGCTCAGTCTAAATATATAAAAATCTCTCGGACGATTTATAACATATTAACAAGAGCAGAAGCCGAAAGCAAAAATTAACATCCTTTCGCCCAAGCTTTAGAGATCGTGTTAGAGATAGAGGTTAGAGTCCTTTCTCTCTTAGCCACGCATCTTTCAGTTAGTCACGATCTTAATAAAGCACGCAAGCACCAGCGACCGTTAGTAAACTATGTTTAATAACCGGGATGGATTCAGCTGCTTTACACACATTTACACTTGGAAAGCGGTGAGACTTAGAAAATGACAACATGATATAATAACAAGCATAAGGTGCAATTTTTATCGAACACATATCAAGGATTAGCTGTGTGTTTTTTGTTGTGGCTGGGTAAATTTTAAATTTGATAGTATTACTTCGACAAACTAAATCTTGTTTCGCGCTTTATGAGAATTGCTACAGTTTGAATTATAATAGCTGCGCAGTAAGAGATGGAATTGACTAATAAGATATATTCAATTCACCAGGGATAATTTTTTTAAAAAATCGGTGCAGCAGACGCGTTTAGTATGAATATTTTTACTCACTAAATCAGAAAATTGATGCATTGTTCACACATTTGCACTTAGAAAGTTGCGAAACTTCAAAAATGTCTGCATAAGATTATTACAAGTATAATCAGCTTTTTTTTGAAGTGAGAATGTTACAAAGAATTGTAATCTATCTAGTTACAATTTGATAAATGCATTGTTTTATTATTTTTTCTTGCTGTATTTATTTGTATGAAGGATTAGCCCTTTTTTTGTTGCCATTTGATTAAATAAATAGTTAAAATCAGCATTAGCAGAAATGACAGTATTTTTTAATTGCCTTGTAAAACATGCAAATAAAACTTCATTTAAAGAAGAGATAAATCTTTGCCGAATTATAAAAATATGGCGTGTTTTATACGACTATTATAACTTTCACTTTTGATAATTTCACAACAAAAAATGTGACTGAATAATTAAATAATTATCTGATTTGACAAATCAGGAAATTTTTATGTCTTCATATATCTGAAAGAGTAGCGCCACAGCTTGTAATGTTTATTTAAAATTGGGAATCGAAATGAAAAAAAAAGGATACTTAAAAAAACCTTTCTGACATATCGTTCGAATTCGTTACTCAAATACCGTCAGTTTTTTTTTTTCTCTTTTTATGAGCAAACTTTTTTAATTAGCAGGAAATTAAATTGAATAACATTCGTTGAAAAAATTCTTTATACTGTAATATTAAAACGGCAATTAAATAACGTAATATTATAATTAAATTAAATAATGGCAATATAGTAAATATCAACATCATAGCACTTTTTGAAAATACTTTTTATACTTACGTATTATTGAAATGGTAATTTAAAACTAAAGAGACTTTAAGACTGATCAAACCTCAAAATAGAAGTCCAAGGGTGAGGTAATTTTTCTTACTTCTTTTTTTAATAAGTAAGAAGTAAATATTGATAAATAACTGAGTTTATAAATTAAAATTATTTTTTGAGAAAAGACTTTTCATGTTTCTGGTATCTGTGAACGATTTTGTCCTTCCGGGGCGTATAATATAATTATTTAATTATCAAACTGAGAACCGTTATATATGTATTGAAATAATTAGCTTATTTTTATAAATGATATGTTTAAACATAATTGGAATAAAATTATCTGTTCTGCACTAGAAATCAAAACTTTTCTTTTTATTCAATTGAGATACCATTGCTTGCATTTCTGCTAAATTTTGTTTCATCATAAATCTTGAGTATATTTGGATTTTTTATAAAAAATTTTATCTATCATATCGTGTTACATTTAGATTTGTCAACTTATGGAATATTAATATTAAATGCACTCGAAAAAAAATCAAAGTTTAAATAAAAAATTATTTAAAAAAAAAACTTGACTCCAAAAATATTGATTACCTGTCTTTCCACAGATTTTGGCCCATTCCAAAAAATTCATTTAATGAATGTAACTGAATAAAGTAAATATTGAAACTATTCAGAACAACCATTGGGGTTTTTTTTCTTAAGGAATGGATCAAAGAAATGTTAAAAGCAATTAGGTCATCTATAAGGTTTTTTATCTTCCTTTTTACGAAAATTGATCATCTTATTTGTATCACATACAGAAAAGTTTATCTCATAGGAGAAAATTGAAATTATGTTGAATGATTAGATGAATTTATTATAAAGTATTTCGTAACCACTTTAGGGGTAAAGCAAAATCCCTTTTTAAAAAATTTTCAATTAAACTATTCATTCATTAATATATTATACACTGTTTACTTTTGAAGAATGTATTCAGAGGTGTCATATTTTATCACTTTAATCTGTAATTATTCAAATATATTACAAAGATTATGCATTATTTACCATTTAATAAATTAAACTGCTAATGTTATGCTATTCGTAATATATCTAGTATTCTATACATAGAAAATGAAAATATTAGCAAATATAATTGAGATTATCTTTGTATTTGCATAACGATCCACTTGCGTGTGTCCTTTGTCTCTTAACAATACTCATTTTTAAGCAAACAATAATCCGATATTTTATTATCATATCAAAATATAACACATTTGCAGTCCCAATTCATATAAGTTTTCAAAATCAAACTTTTTTTCTTTCTAGAAACTGAGGAAATACTAAATCAGTACCATTTTCCTATCTTTATGCGTATGCTGCTAAAGCTGCAAAAATTATCACAGCCAAAGGAAAAACAACCCTCAGTTCCGAAATCTCCCCATTAATCTCCTTTTGATTGCTGTAACATTGATATTTTCTCCTGTGAAAACGTCATGCCACAGAAGCGTGATCTTTATATTAAGTAGGCGCCTCTGGTCGCATAAGTAAGAAGAGCACGCGTGAGGGGTCTCTAGGTAAATATGGACGCTATATTTCGTGATATTCCTCGTTAGGTACAGAGCACTTATTTTTATCTGTTTTTTTCGGGGGGATTTAAAGGTAATCACCAAAACAATACATGATAAAAAGCCGTTGTCAGAACCTCACGTGAAGTGCTTGATACTGGTATGCTAAGCATCGTATTGATGATCTATAGTTTAAACAAAAAGGGATTTGATATTGGCGTATGATAGAAAATTTTATCAATGCATTTCCATTATTGTTCCGAAAAATGAATTTATTATATGAAAAAAATACAGTTATTAATTCATTAAGAAAAAAAGAAAAGAAAAAGGTTGTTTATAAAAACCAATGATTTAATATTTTACTAACGTCTTGTGCTGCTAATTTTTATTCTAAAACTTACTAAAAATTAAGATTTTGATTTTTTAAAATGCATATCTCCGACTACTTTTTTGTTAATAATCGCTGCTTTTTAATATTTGCATTAAAAGAAGTAACATTGCAATTCTCGGCATATTAAAACAAATGACATTTTGGTCAGTTATATTTTTTTTAAAAAATTTCAAAGTTTTTTGTAAATTATTTATTAAGTCAATAAATATATCAATCATATCAAATATATAAGTATAAAATGATAATATTTGTTCAGAATTCAATTTTACTGCGAAAGGTTTGCTTTAATTTTACAATTTTTTTAATGAATGATATGTGCAATCTTGTTCATCTGAACTTTCTATGATTCATGAAATGCAAATCTATTAAGACTGTTTTCCTAGTATCAACTTTTACTTTTTACATATATAAAAACTTGGTTACCTGAGGAATATTTCTGATTCTTTGACAACAATTAATATGCTGTTGTAAATTAACATAAGTAAACAACATCCTATTTCATTTCATACTTGTGAATTGACTAATAAAAATGAGTAATTCTCTCTAAATAATAATAAGTTTTAATATCTCATAACTATGTAAAGCAATGTTACACTATTCAAAAAAGTAATTAATTCTTTTAATAAAAATACAAGTTAAACAGAGCGCATACAGTCTGCTTATTCCCCGTTTTCTTTTTACTTTGTTATTACATTTATGCATGCCGTGTGGGTAAACGTGATCTGACTCCAAATTGAAACAGGTTCTTTTGAAATTCAGAGCAGAACCATGCAAAAGGTATCATTAAAATGTCATTAGGGCATTGATCATAAATGAGAACGAAGTTTGTTCAAATCTCATCTTACTTTATCAAGGGTTTTGAATTTTTATTCGAACAGTTAGATGCTTTGATATCAAATGAAATACGCGCCATTTGTTACTCAAGGAAGTGTATTTTTTTTTATTGTGCAACAAAACTGTAAGAACAGACCTTTTAAAACAATTTCGAAGATGTTGGTTTTGATTTTTCTTGAAGCGCCCTGTATCATCTAATTAAGGAAATGAGACAAAATAAAAAATATAGCATTTGTAAAGTATACGGATTCTATAATTGGTGCTTGCGAATTTTCGGGTGTGATTAGTAATCTACCTTCAAAATCGCAATTAAATCCTACTGGTGTGTCATGGCAATTATATTTTCTGTTTGCATTAAAAAAATAAATTAGAGACATGCTTAAGTTTTGCAACTTGTTTTATTAAGACTCTTGATAAACTTGATTCTCATTTGCATTAATGTTAGACTTATGGTCCTTACTTAACACGATAAATATCAAAAAATCGAACAAGAAATAGCAGTTGTTGCAAAGCTTTTCAAAAAAAAAAAAATTGCAATTAAATGTATATATTCTTTAAAAATTATATTAAATACAGCAACAGATTGTACGTATCACTATCATAACATTACTATAGCTATCGTTGACTATGATCAATTATATTATGATCAATACTATTCAATTTCAACTATTTACTTCAATTTTGTTACTTTGAAGGCATATCCTAGATCTTCGTGGAATTAGCATACTTAATCTCATTCGGTGGAAGTAGCATACTTAATCTCATTCGGTGGAAGTAGCATACTTAATCTCATTCGGTGGAAGTAGCATATTTAATCTCATGCGGTGGAAGAAACATATTTAAATGCACACAACTAAAAAAAAAATAATTTATCAGATCTGTGTTACACTTGTATTATCAGCTATGAACATTTGCTGTAAATTCAACTCTTAATCAAAATATTTGCTTATTGACTTTAATAAGATTGTTTAACAAATACTATTCAGCAAGCATTCGAACACCACCAGATTTTTTTTAAAGTTCAAATGAAAGCAAATTTCATGGGCACTATTTTAAAAGTCTCCAATCAACGAATTTTGAATAAAGTTTATGAAAATCTCATGTAAAGATCGTACTGAGATCATTAATTTATGATCCATGTTTCTTATTTTGTCCTGGAAAGGAATGATTTGAATTTAAATTACTACTTGCGATGCTTTTCAATTCTTTTCCTAAGATACTTCACAATTCTTTTCCTTAATTAAAAAACGATTTTCAGGCTTTCCTCATTAAAATAAATAATCAGCTCAATTGTATAAGCGTGGAACCTTTTTTCCTTCATTAATATTCGGGACAGAAAAAATTCATTGTTTTCAAAATGTTTATTGAAAAGTCTCAAATTGTATTCTGTCGTAAAAATTGTTTCCTGTATACAGATGTCTTCTTATCAAATTGAATATTATTTAGGAAAGCTACAAAATTTGTCATACTTATTAGGGAACTTGTTATTCACTGAACGAATGCTAAATGAAAATATTTTTTCGGGATGCAACATTAAAAAAATTGGAGATTGTATGATCACGACGGTTTAGTTATGATTTTTCTTTAAAGTTCCAGTATGATTTTATTTAATGATCAAAAAATATCTTCAAAAGGAAAAAGTACATTTCTTTATTACAAATAACAAAACAAAATGGAAAGCTTTCTGTTTCCTAATACTAGCATTTCATTGTCATAATCGGCAAGCTATCGTATAAATCTGAGTTTACACTATAATTCTATTTAACAAATTAATAAATTCTCTTAAATTCATTATATTAATATATATTTATTGTTTTGCCACGCATATTGATTAACTTTTTTTAAATGTATATTTTGAATGCATGTATGAAATAAAAATAATTATATACAAATTAAAAAATAAGTATGTTTTTTAAGAAAATATGATGAAAAATAAGTAACCTTTTAATGCTGATGAAAATCATTATTATTTATATCAATAAATGTTTATTTATTATTTACATAATACTCAGTTTCTACTTTTCTAAGGAAAGCTCGAGTGTCAGTTTCTGACAAAATACTTTTTTATGAAATTGAATCCGAATAGCAAAAAAATGATTAGAAAATCTTGGGAGTTCAATGAAATTAGAAATCAATAAAGAAATCACAAATTAATAAAGAATAAATCAACAAAGATAAAAATTCTTTAATCTAATAAACTCGCTTTTCTAATGGTATAATTGTGAATTGTCGCAAATTATTCGTTAAATCTGTTTAACATTTAGAAATTGTTATAAACTTATTTCTATAAGTAGAACGATTAAAACTTGCTTTTGTACTTACGTTATAATTAGAAAAAAAAATTAAAGATATATTTCCAAAATAATATAGTTCATATTTATATAAAATATGTTACCAATCTGTATTGAAACATTTTAGAATGGTAATGTAAGAACAATGAAAATTGCTTTATTAATAAGTAACTGGTGGAATAACGCAAGTTCAATACATTTTTAATTATTATTCTCGCATTTTAAGCGCTTGAGGTAGGTTGATGGTTTTATATATCTCAAGTGGACGGATGTGAAATCGAGAGATACGTGAATTGATGTCTACTGAACTTGGAGCATACGAAAAGGTGAGACTTAAATGTTTACATGTTTTGCTTAGTTAAGTACATTATTGTTAGATTATTTTTTCGTTTTAGCTTCAACTTCATAAATAAGAAGATATCTGAAAACTAATATTATTTTGCACTTGAATTTAATAAATATGAAATTGATTTTTTTAAAATTAATTAAATATAATGGATCTGCATTCATATTCATAGAAAAGTGAACATACATTAATTTATATATTTTATTACTAAATTTATTTTACAGACATCACAGAGCTTAATAAAATAGATTTCTGGGAACTTGGTTATGTTTAAAAGCATGTATTCTACTTTAACAATAATATATACTGAAAGGATGTACTCTATATTAACATTTAAGAAAAATCAAATGAAAGAAATAAAAATATAAATTCTTATGGTAAAAAATAAAAATAATTGCTTCACTTCTGTTTACCATTAAATTAATCCAGATTTGGATTTTCAAAAATTACAAGATATTTTGAAACTGGACAGATTAAGATTGTTGTACAGTTTTAAGCAAAATAGTTAAATAAATTCAACTTATTTTTACTTCAAAATATATTAGGTCTTTCACTGATATAAAAGATTTTGTGAAACCAGAATATATATTTTTTTCATTAAATTTATAATGGAAAAGAAACTAAAGACAGAATGTGGAATTTTTGTTACTCTTGAATGATTAAAACTAGTAATTCAAAGAAAATTTCTCGTTACCTACAAGAAATCATAATACAGTTTACTTAAAGAATTTTGAAACACTTTCATAAAACTTTTTTTGCCGCTCATGCATTTTTAAAATTGAGAATTACATAAAAACTTACATTTGAAGGTTATTTAATTGTAAATTTCCTTATCTCAGTAGTAGGAAAATGGCATAATCTATAATGCAGGATTTATTACACAAATGCTCCTTTCTTGCTGATTTAAAAAAAAAAAACTTCATATAATAAATAGCACAACATTTGTAAACCAAATTCCTGATGTAAAGAAAAAAACTCATAGAACTTGCACGAAATTATTTGCAGATTTAAATGAGAATTCTATTTGAAATTAAAGGTAAGTATTTTTAAGTGTAGCTGATCATTGAGAAGTGGATATAAAAATTCGATTTCAGGTAATTTTATTAAAACCAAATCTAGTTTGATGCTATGAAAATAAGTAGTTTTTTAATTCCAACTTGTTAGCCATATATTCGAATTCAAACTTTTTATCTCATATTGTTTTCTTTATTCTATTGTATAAGTATTTTTAATTAGAATTTCGATTAGCTCATGTTTACTGAAACGTGGTTTACCTGCATGGTCCCCTTTTGTAGGTAAGGCAAATTTACAGATATTCCTGC
>JAPMOQ010023642.1:13749461-13780524 GCA_026543055.1 Argiope trifasciata | reverse complement strand
TATATATATATATATATATAATTTCTGTGGTTGCTGATCCAATTAACATTAGAATTTAATAGAAATTCTTTCATATTATAATTTCCTATAGCTAAATTATCATTCATCTATTGAGAAATCCCTAAATATTATAAACTTGCTTTATTTAAAGTGCTTCCTATAAAGTTTGAAATGTGCTGTTTCTGTCCACATTGATTCCAACAATAAAAAAAAATAAAAAGAGTATTCGAGAATTTTTTAGCTAAGATTTTATTCCACGATTAATTTGATTTTCCTCATATATCTTGAAAACAAATTTGGGATATTTTGTTAAAAAATTATATGAAATTGCCTTTCTTCTTTGAAGCATGAAAGATTTTTTTAATTAAAAAGTTGATTAATAGATTAATTTTATAACTAGCAGAAACAGGAAGACACCTTCATTATATTTGGCATTCGGTACCAAATTTTTCCGAAAATGATTAAAAAGACACTAATTCCAATGTATAAAATTGATTTATTTTGAAATTGCTTTCAAAATGGTGTGTATGATTAACAAAACTTGGAACTTCATTGTGTACAAATTTAAGACCTAAAAAAATTCTCCAATTGGTTTTTTAAAAACTAACTATACGAGATCGAAGTCAATTTAGCGAGGTTTGCCAAACTGGAGAAAATTCCACACAAATTATTTTAGGAAACTTTGAGTCCTCATCAACTCTTTCTTTCTAGCAAGAAAGTGAAGATGAAAAAAAATGGTCTAAATTTTGCTTAAGATGCGCGTGAGTTTTTCAAGAAAGAGACTTCGAAAGCAATTATTTCCTTAATTCAAAACTAGTTTCATTTTAGTTATTTGACTACCTCTTCGAGATAGTAATTTCAAGATACGACACAAATTTTCCGATCCGTTTCCCCCTCCCTCTTTCTCTAGCGTATTTATTTTTTCTTCGAAAGCTGTTAAACGTATAAGAGACCCAAAAGATGATGCCGTGCAGACGTAAAATAGGTAATATACGGTATTCGCTTTATATCTCCGTTCTTTTCTTTTTTCTTCAACCACACACTTCCCACTTCCTTTTCGTATTTTCTTATTTCAAACTTATCATTAATTTAGATGAAAAATGTGCAATTTCGCACAAAAGGCCGTAAAGTGCTTTCTGGAACAAATGATAAGAAAAAAAAGACAAAAAAATGAAAGCATTTAAGTAAAAGAAGAAAGATAAAAAAAAGCTTCCGGTTCTGCTCTTCAGTAATACAAAATTATTAACGAGAGAAAGAAGAACAAAAAGCCTTATTACTTTTGTTTCATTAAAAACAGCACTGCTTCCACTTTTAGGGGGGAATTTTCATTCCCATGCTCGATTTTCAGGAAAGAAAATACATGGAGGGGAGGAGAAAAAAAAGAAAGGAAAGGAAAAAGAGAAAAAAAAAAGAAACTCTCGAAATTGCGCCTCTAATGAAATGAAAGAAATAATTCGATTTAAACTTTAATCTTTTATCATTCACCCTCTCCTCTTACCTTGTCTCTCTCCCTTCACATCCACCCCTTTTACTTTCAGCTTTTCTCTCCAATCGGCAAGCCTCTATTAAAGAGGAAGAATTCCGCTTCATCTTGTTTTTTAAAACTCCAACAGCCATTTCCATTTCCTACTCCCTTCGTCAAAGTTTACGCAAAGTCTTCTGTCTTTCATTGCAGTAAATCGGAAAAATCATAAATTTAAAATTTATAAGTTAATTTTTACTTTACCCCACGAAGTATACACCATAAGTTCAGTAGTTCTCAAATATTAATTCACATATTTTTCCTGATGGAAATTTCAGAATTCTCGAAATAATCTGTGATTATAATTATAGAATATGAAGTTGTTCAGCTCAACTCACGCTATGTTAGTTTTCACTCGAACCATTTTAAGGCTTTCGTGCTTAATAATCTCGGTGAAATATTTATTATAGAATTATATCACAAAAAATTCAATATTAGCTGATGAACATTTTATTGTGCTTCAGGATAAGAAAAAAGCATAATAAAAGACAAAGAAAACATTGTTACTATTTAATATTGCATGCAATCATATTTGTGGTATTAATTTTTTGGTCACCAAATACTCTTTTTCTGTCTTTGTCATTGTGGCAGACACGAAAGAAAATATCCAATATATGACAGAGTGTATTTAAAAATAAAGGAAAAGCTTTTGGAAATGGGCTTAGTATGTCGATAAAAATTTACTGTTAAATTGACAAGCTGAAAAAATTAATTAAAAACCGTTTTTTGCTCTTTTCAGTAATTAGTACTAAACTAGAAAAATGCTATTCCATGTTTTTAAGAATGGTATTTTAATAATTAATTATTGGACTTACACTCTAAAGCATTATACTTTAAGCAATATTTGAAGCTTTTATGCCATCAAAAATGATCTCCAAAAGACAACAGTTGCAAATATTGCAGAATATCACAAAAAATCTCAACAACAACAAAAAAAAAATGCTAGAAAGCTTCATTTTCCCATTTTTTTATACATTGGCTTAGAATATTTTGGTGTGTAATGAAATAAAAATAGTTAAATCTTATACAGCAAACTACACTAAGATATAACTTATGATAGTTTAAATGTAAACTTTATAATGTATAAGCTCCTTTCTGAATACATAATAGTCCTCATTTCGGCTTGCACTTTGTTGATGTCTATACGATTCTTTTGAATCTCAGTAATCCGATTTTGCACTTATACGGCCTCTCCCGTAGTACGGCCTTATTGGCAGGCCGAAAAGAGAATGAATGAAACAATGCATACCTATGTCAATGATATATATATATATATATATATAAACAATACATTTTATGTAATTTGTTTATTTTTGCAATATTTCGTGCAATAAGTAGATTTATACTCTTAAAATGTATTTTTTAAATCAGCTCCCCCAAATCCGATTCGTTAAAAAAAGTACTGACATTCTGACATTATATGGAGTTTTTGTTTTCAATTTAAAACTTACTATTTCTTACCAAAGTATGAAAAATTTATAAATACTAAGCAATTGGTAATTTTAATTCATTTGCCAAGTACTTAATTGTATATTATTTATGAGCTGAATAAAACGAAGGAAATAAAATCCCTTTAAGTTTTTAATTTGTCAGTCATTGAATAATTTCTTTCATTTTGTTCCTTTATGTTTCTCTTAAGTTATTACATTTTATTGTGATTTTTAAATAATTTTATTTCTATATCTATGTAACTGTGAACTTTGTTTATTTATATTAACTTTCCGTTCTAAAAAAATTGTAAGACTATTTTATGACAGTCTGTAAATAATGTTAAAACAGTAAATAAGATTTTGATGGCTGTACAGTTTCAGTTAATAATTTAGTAAATGAATGGAATTTCTTTACTCTAGTAAAAAGAAGTATTGGATTTTGAGACTTCATCAAATAAAAAAACTTATAAAATTATACTAGCTTTATGCTAAATTATACTACATATTTCGTTTGTAAAAGGGATTCTTTATACTTAGTATTCTTGAGACAATCAGTTTTCCATATTCATGGGAGACCTTTATAATAAAAATTCATTTCGTTTGGAAGAGTTGAATTTTTTTAAACTTTATATGTCAAAAAATTTGAAAAATTAGCGTTTATCCCCTCCATTCTTATCGTATATTTGGTGCTTATGATCGACAACAACATATATCATCGTACTTCTAATCAATACAATAGTTTGTTATTCAGCACTTAAAGTTTAGATCTTACTTCACTACTATATGGCATTAAAAGCATTGTGATACTTCTGAATAGTCGTATTTTGCTATACTTTGTATTATAATGGCTCTTCTAAGGAATTCTATTATGCAATTCCTACCATACTACATTATTCTTTCTTCCTTTATCAAAAATATGTTAGTCAAGAAAAAAAAATTATCATTTTTTAAATTAGCTGTAAAACAATATTTCCTCAAAAATTAGATTCGTTTTTCGAACATTTCATTACTCTCCTAGAATTCAGAATTTCTTTAAACAATTAGACTAATTTCTCAAACTTTTCATCTCTCCCCATTACTGTGTGATGGAAATGTCTCGTCTGCATTGAAAGGCGGGATTATAGACTTGGAAGGTCAAGGGTCCTTCCCAAGTTCTCACCTGCATGCGTGAAATCCGTCTGGGTAGCTTATCGCAGTCTGAGCTGTCAGAGGGTTGTCATTCAAAATTCAAGCAGCGAAAGCCAACACCAACCTTCACTTAGTGCAGATAGTCTTACGCCCTGGGGTAGACACAACTTTCGTCTACCCTGCGCCTGCTCAAAGAGGATGGATAGATGATCAGTAGGGTGATATCTTCTTCAAGTATTTTTTTCTGGGTGCGTGTAATTTGGTACGATAAAAAAATCGATTCGCATCACATAAAATATGCGATTGATCATCGTTAATGGGTGCTTGTTAAAATGTTAAAAATCACCTGTCATTTGTTTAATTAATTATTGAGTAATTTTAGACATCTTCTTTATTTCTCTAAATTGGGATGAGTGATAAGCTTTTATTTAGTAAGATGATAGATGAAAACTAGGATTTGCTTAAAATTTAAAGAAAAAAAACTATGCTTTCATTAAAACTAATTAACTGAAGTTATGAAAAAATAAGGTATGTTTATTTTAAAACTATTTCGCTGTATTTAGTAGTAAAAAATGAAATATTATTCTCATCGAAAATGTCAACAAAAATTACATTCTTTGTTACTGTTTTTATAACATTTTTCTGCATATTAACCTTTTCATTGATTAATAATTTTCAATGAAATTCAAAGGTAGATTTTTAAGAATTCATGCTCGATTATTATAATTAAATTCGACTTAATATTTGTTTTGCTAATCCTTTCTTGCAATAATTCACTTTGAAAAATTATTTATTATTTAGAATTAATTTGTGGATGCAATATCGGAAAAATAGTCTTAAATTTCAGTATCTCTCATTTTGCCAAATGTATTTATTACTGATTTTATACATTTATCGTGGATCATATTTAATATTTGTATTCAAAAACTCTTTTCAATTATTTCAAAGAAAAATTATCTTATTTGTTCAAATTTTATTCTTAATTTTTGATTAACTAGAATATAAGATATTTTCATCTGCAAACAATTAAATCTTCAAACGAACGCTCATAAATGATGAAACTTTTTAAAAAAATCTTTGACAAGTGCTTATTACAAATGAGGTTGAATAAATGTTATTCACAAAAATATATAAAGTTGCTTTTGATAGGGATCACACTATATGAATGCTTGATTTTAAATTGATTTATTTACAATAAATCGTTTTCTTTAATTTAATGAATCTACGTAATTTTTAAGGATATAAAAACATGCAGTGATAAAAATTAACTATAAAATATCAATATCTTTTATGTATCAATGCATTAAAACTGTTTAATATCTTATCATGTATTTTAAGGTATTAAAATACATGATAGACGTATATTATTACATATATATAGACGCCATTATAGACGTATAATGGCTGTTATTCCAATTATATAATTTTACATATAATCGAATGCTAATTGCATAATTTTGCATATAATCATATACTTCTTCTCATGATTTATTTGATAATTAAGAATAAAGATTTTTTTTCTCAGCTTGTATATCTTTTTTCTTAAACGAATCTTGAACTCCAAAGCAATGTTTTCGAGAAAACAAGAATTTTATAAAATATTCGTGAAAAGGTTTATGTTAAGGAAAGCAGTCATAAATGTTTGAAGACAGTGTTTATACAAAGAATACAAGACACTCTTAAAATAAAAGTGAAATCGTCTAGAAAAATGAGAAGTAATCATCGAAATTCACAGTTCGGCTGCTACTTTATAGAAATTTCCCAATCCTCAGACAGAAATCTAACGAAACACCCAACCATTTAATGAGTATCTTCCTTTAAGTCATTCGAGACATTAGTGATTAATCATGAACAGGTGCCTTTGAGAGCAATTTTGATTCGGCATCCAATTTTAAGAAAATGGCCATGTAAACGGCACAGTTCCCTTGTAACTTATTCATTATTCATACATTTTACCTCAGGTGTCGCCCTCTTCGAAAGATGTCTCTAGATATGGGGAGCGGATTCAATTTCTTCTAAATCTAAACAAGACTTGTTCAAAGAAGAAGATCGCTCATTTGGGCGCAGATAACCGATAGCCGTGTGACAGAATCGAGATTTTTTTACCATTCATGTTTTTCTTTTTCTGCTGAACTGCTGCTTTTTTACCCGGTCATTTCCATCCACAAGTTTAAGATTCTGATCAAAAAAGATATTCTTTCACAGCATTACTTTTTGATTGCTGTTAGTAGAAGGTGGATTGGTGCTCTTATCTGATAAGTTAAGAGGGGATAAGAAGATGGGGGTTGGCTAGCTTGTTGGCGGAAAATCCAGAATTGGCCATGCTGTTTTAAGCTTAAAATTGAAAACAATCAGGGTTTTAAGTAAATAAAGTTACGTAATAGAGAAATATATTATGTTTACAATAAATATGTACAACTTTTTAATAAAGGCCTTAATCCAGAGATTATAAAGGTAAAATATTTTTTTAATTAAATATTTGGGGATAAAAAAATAAATTACAAAAGTCGAGTAGAAATCGCAGTGAAAATCGTCAAGTATATTGACATCGAATTGGATCTTTTTTGTATGTATTTTAATTTTAATTTAATATTTTATATAATGAATATTTCAGATACTTTGATATTCATTAGAAGATATTCATTCAGATTATAAAGGTATTCATTAGAAATATCATTAGAAACAAGATTAGAAGGTGCTAAAAATAATAGGAGAAGGTTTTATATCTTTCTCCTATTGTTTTTAGCTCCTCAAGCTCTTGCGAGTTTTGCCTTATTTTCTTTTGATTTTAATTTCACTGCATTTTTTTTAATGTATCATTTTTTAGAATATTGTTTTCTTCATATTTATTATTTTTTAAGCTTTTGTCTTATTAATTCACTGAGTATACAAAAAAAAGATACAAAACTTCTAAACCGGAAATCGAATGTAGTAAAGATGCTGTTACCGCTCCGCTCACAAACCATTATATTAAATCGGCCAATGTACTTAAAGTTACTATTCTAAATAACCATATGAAATTTCATTATGAAAACTTCTATTAATATTTTTAATTTCTGGAGCAAATATTCTAATTTGTACATGACTTAAATATATCGATTAGAATACTAAATATTCTAATTCGGATTAGCCATACGCCTGTCGAAAGAATGCATTTTTAATTATTCTTTCGTAATATTCCTAATTTCTTACTTTAATTTATTTGCCATTAAATTTGTCAAAAAAAATCATAAAATCGTGAGACTTTGACAGAAATATTCTAAGTAAAATGCAATTTTAATCACTTTTATAATATATAATAGTTTTCAGTGATTACACTTGAATTTCTTTTTAACGATTGCGTTTATCCTATTTCATTTAAAATATTGCGGCATTTCGATTTTTAAAATTAGTATTTTTTGCCTTTTATTGCACAAATAATACGGTATTTTTTTAAAACTGTTTTGTTTTTATTCTCTCTATGGCGTATTTCGAATTCATGGTTACAAATATTATGAAATCAAAAAATTAATAATTATCAACCTAATTTCTAGCTGGCGCCGATATTGCGAAAACCAATTTTTAATTAAGTTAATATATCAATAATAATGAAGAGTTTTAGAATTATTTAAATATTCTATTATCATTCGGGACCAATAACTCTATAAAAATACAGAATTCTAGTACATGAAAAGGGAGTGATAAACAAATTACTTTCTCACAAACATAAAATATTGGACATTAGAGCTTTAGATTGTACTCTTTTAAATAATGGGGGTATAAGTTGAAATCGCTTATTCCCTCAAGTGCAAACAGCTTAGAATTATTGCACAGTACGTTAAAAACATGATATTAAAACATATAAGATATAAAAGTATATATTATGCATGAATTTAAACTCGAAATAACTCTTTAATGTTTTGCACACGAGTCTCAAGAACATAAAATTGTTGTATTTTTTAAAGTATGAGGTGAAACTAATTCTTCTCAAACATCAGAATTAGAAATATAATTTAAGTAGAATATTCAACTCAATATGTAGAATATTCATGAAAATACTCAACTCAAGAGTTCAGTAGGCTCTTAGTTGAATAAATAAATCCACCAGCATATTCCCCAAACAAATGTCATTAAATTGAAAAATAGGGGGGGGGGGGCAGAAAAGGAATAAAAAGACTTTTCTTTTCAAGTATTCATGAAGCTAGACAGAAAAAAATGTAGGAATGAATTCATGTTGGATTCAAAATTGCAAATACATAATTAATTTTAATGCAAACAACGTGTTAATATATAAAAGAAAAAAAAATTAATAAGTCACAATTACAACATGGAATGATTTTGAGTTTCTTAAAACATCCACAATCAGCGCTTTTTTTCTGTTCATATTCTCATATATTTAGATTTAAATGATTCTAGCATTTCTATTATATTTCTTAAATCTGGATTAAATGTGAAATTAATTAATTTAAAAAAATTTAAAACATTGCTAGTTAATTCGCTGAAAAATTAGCATTTTGTTGAAATATAAAAAAAATTAAATTGTCTTCATGTTTGATAAGCAGTTATAAAAAGGCTTCATGAGTGAATTTTTTCATATTTTAGATGTAAAACAAGTCTGCTAAAATTTTCTCCGAGATGTGCAGTTGTGTTCTAATTAGAAGCAAATAAAATAATTTCAAATAATGAGCATAAAAAGGATAATATTGTATATATTAATAAGTTTTGAATTAAAATATTGTGAATTGCTTGCGTCAATACAAGCCAGCCATGCATGCAGATAAGTATCAGCTTACCGATATTTGAACTTTTTTAAACTTTTTTAAAACAATATATGAAAATATTAATATTTTTTCTATACAAAACTTTTGTGATCTGAATAAAAAATAAAAGACAAATGAAAGATCAGTCAATATTAAATGTCAAGCTATGTCATGTAATTTTTTTTTTTCTGATTAGTTAAGCGTAAGGTTTGTGATGTAGTTTTGAGATAGATGACAGTACCATGAAGGGCATCACAAAGTCAAATTTTTACAAGTGCTTTTTTTTAACTCCCTATGTCATGGCTGAAAAAATAATACTTTACCCCTCCCCCTCAGACACCTTTTGTCCTTGAAAGGCTAGTAGTGGTGAAAACAGAAGTAACACGTCAAGAAGCAACATTTGTTAGTAAAATAATTGTACAACTATATATGTATAAAATATGTATATGGATTTTTCTAGCACATCTTTAACAACAGGCAAATGAAATGTTTTTTTATCATAAGTATAAATCAATCTTATGCAACGATTTTTTTTGAGAGAGAAAGCTTCACATACAGTTTTATATTCTATATTTCTTTATTGATTCTTTTTTATTTGAATAACAGTGAAAGAAAAAGCATGTTCTTTGAAGGTGTTTTAAAGTATAGAATTAAAAGCGATTGAAATTTTGACTTTATTGCAAAATTTTTGATTTTATATGCATTTTATGAAATGGGAACTAACGAAATTAGCATAACAACGCTGTGATGCAAAATGATGTATGTATCAGTGCAGAGATGTATGATGCATCAAATGCAAAATGATTGATTATCAATGAAATTTAAAACTGCAATTTCAGAAAAATGTAATTACTGTAATTAAAAACTGTAACCAAATGCAAATTAAAATTATTCAACAATTTCCGAAGGCGGAATAATAATCAGAGAGCATTCATTTGATTTACGTCTTAAATTTTATAAATTTGACGTCAGCAAAAATTCTATACATCTGGAATTCATTTATGAGAATTTAATGTTAATATTTCGAATAAATCAAATATGTCATCATTTGGTAAATTAAAAGGAATTTTAGGAGATATTTCATAATTTTTTTAAAATTTTCATTGAACATTCTTATATTATTAGGTTTTATAAAGTTATAATGCTTAAAACGACAAAACTATTTCCTTACAAACAGTAAATAGTAACTGAAAATGCATTATTTTTTAATGAAGGTAAAATATTTTTGTAAAAAAAACTATTCTTAGATTTATATTTTGCTATCAGCTTTGATTTCCATTTGGTATTTCCTTAAAATAAAATAAATCTTAAAAAAAATTATCACCACGATAAATAGAATGAAAAAACCTAGATAATAACCATTAGTTTGAAATCAAATTTAAAAGAAAAAAATGACTGATTTAAATTTTTCACTTTGCAGTGGCTCTCAGAAGGGAAAAAGAGACTCAACCTCCAGACCTCAAACCAAGAGATTTGCTTTACTCTGAGATGCTTATGGAAGGAGATCTTATTTTACAGGTAAGTTGTTTGAAATAAAAAAACAAAGCATTTATTTTGAAATTTTATAAATAACAGGGAATTTATAATTTAAATAAATATATATTTTAGTAAAAATAAATTTTAAAATGCATTATGAATTTTAGTACATGAATACTCTTAAAAATTATGCATTTTGCATAATTTTTAAGAGTATTCATTTGAATTGAAATTACATAATTTTTATGCAGTTTCAATTTTCATACTGTCTTTCATGCCATGTTTTTATCAAATAAATTGGAAGACAAGCTGCATGCTTTTCTTTAAATCATTTCAACTTTCCTTCATAAAGTTCCATTTATTATTAGATCTAATATTAGCCAGTTTCCGCCTTATCTGGATATTAAATCATATTTTTACATACAACATACCTGTAGCTTTATAAATCTTTATTACCATATGGAGAAAAATTAGTTTAATTAAGTTGGTTTTAAATTAAGACATCTCCTAATTTTCAACTAAAATGTAACCAACATAAAAACTTCAAAGCTTTATGCGTCTAAGGAAACTACACTGAAAGAATTGACAAAATTATAAAATATTTTTTAATTCAATATTCTTAATTTCTGAATAATTTCCTTTATAAAATTATTACATTTGGTTTTTCAGTTAAATGTTGGAAAGTTGTATTGATTTTCATATTTGTACAATTCACGTTATAATGCTATTTTAATGTTCAAATGCTTTTTTCTGAAATTCTAAGTTTTGTTAAAATCTTCTTCCACAAAATTTCATAGATTGAAATCTAGGACGTATTTTTTATTCTATATTTTTATGGTATAATAATTTTTGTATGTGTACTACAGTTTCTGAATTGCAGAATAAGATTTATTAGATGCAAAATGAGAATATTCATAATATGTTTCTTCAGAAAGATTTTGCCATCTTTATTTTTTCAAAATCTTTTGCAGTTTAATCTTTCAAAATGTGAAGAAAAAAAATGAAAATTTTATTTTATAGTGAAACTTTAATGTTTAAAGTTTGGATGTAAATACAGCTTATTTGTTAGTTCAAGAATTTGCTTATTGATTTCTTAAGGTACTTGCAAGATTTTGAACAAATCCTTCAACAAGTTTCTAAATAAAAAAAGTTTTAGCTCTGTACCTCATTACAACCAGCCAGTTTTCCGGTATTAAATGAAATGTCTGAATCATAGCTATTTTCCTTATCTACTTTCAGCAAAATTTCAAAAATATAAGTATTTTATAGCATTTTTGAAAAACATTCAGCCAAACTGGTTTTTTTTTTTTTTAACCTTGAATAGCATGAATTTGTTTATTTAAAATTAAAAATCATGTGTAAAAAGTAGTTTGCTCTGAGCAAGAATTTGAGATAATTCATTAATATAATATTTTTTGAATTAAAGTAATTTAATTACTTAAAATTTTTTTAAAGTAATTTTTATTTAAAATATTATTTAATTTTCAACTTCAAACAAATTCGAATAAATTGTATCACATTTTGTAAAAGCAATCTAGAGGAGCAGAAGCTCCGCAAATAAGATTAGTTAATTTTTTTAACATATGTTTATACTACCTTTATTCTTTTTTATATCTGGAAATATTTGTTATACATAGTTACAATTTAAGGTATTCATAAAGATAACTTTCTCAAACAGTTAGCATTTTTATGAGAAAAATTTGAAACAGATTAACATAATCACCTTTAACAAGGAAAATGTGCATCGTAATAAAATGAAGCTATAAAATGAAGGACGTTTTTTGTAGTTCTAGAGCTACTTAGGTCAATAGTTATCAAACAGTCATTAACGAAACTGTTTGGATCATGCGTTCTACCCCCGTGAACGAGGGAACGAGGTCCCTCAAACTTTGTTTTCCGTCGGTGGTTCATGTTTAAGTGTTACCATGACAACCAAAGAACTGGGGTCGAGGAAGATTAAATCATGAAACATCTGGTTAGAGATTAATGGAAAAAGCAGGGAAGTATTCTTCCTGTACATTAAATTGATCAATGTCTAATTGTTTATCTTGGTCAATATTACAAGACACCATTGAATCAGAAAAGAAATTTCAACTGTGAATTTACTTATTTTGTGTTAAATATGAGATCGATTATATTTCCCTTGTGAATAAAATACAACAAAAAGTTTACAAATTTTTGTTAATTTTGTCAGAATGAAGTAAAAATGAAAATATTTAGATATTATCGGAAAAGATTATTGGATCACTGCTAATTTGTTTTGTGTAAGAATATTTTATTAGAATTACATTCATGGTAAGAATTAAATTATTTAATATTTGACTACATGCGATGACCAAACGGTTGTATTCGCAATAGTTTATCATTTAAATTTGGAAATTATTTGTATGCAATGAACACGTAAAGAGCTCCTGCAGTCATTATTGAATTATTGATATCGTTTCACTCTTGCTGAAGTCTGGTTTAATTTGTAAATAAAAATGATCTAATAGAAGCCATTAATCGAAAATCAAACTATTCGATTTCTTACATACACTTTAATAATTTAAACCGCAAGGTAATAATGAATTTTCACTGCAAGTTGCATTTAAATGTCTTAAGACAACACATTACTCGAAAAATCATCAAAACATAGAAGTTTTTTTATTGGCTCATATGATAAATTGGCTCATTTTATTATAAATGTCGAAATTTTTGAGCCATAGCTTTATTTTTTACCAAGCAATCGAAGAATTTTCGATGCATGACAGGAGATTGAACAATGTTGCCACCCCCACTTTTCAGATTCAAACTCCTGTAAAAGAAACTCATTTGGTAAAAATAGTGTCAATTTACCAAAGGCTTTCATCAAATGATATATCAGAGCAATGTAATTTGTGCAAGATACAAAGCTTCAATTAGACTCTCCACAATATCATTAGGAGCAAATGCTCAGAAGTTACAACTGCATCGATCAAATAGAATAGCAAAATAACTAACAAAATAGCTAGTAAAATAACAGAAGTATACATTTAATCAAATTTGATATGCGTATTAATTTTTTTATGGTATTATGTCAAGATTTATAAATTTTGAACCTTCGTTAGTTTTTCTTTATATAACTTCAATATACAAATATAATATTTTGTTTCAATAGATTTTTGCATTTTTCAACTTCAAACAAATTCGAATAAATTGTATCACATTTTGTAAAAGTTACAGGCAAATTGAATAGGTTTTATATTATAATTTAGATTAATAAAAACTTTAAATGCATTTTTCATGTTCGTTTTTTGCTTATATACTACATTTCAAAAGCCTAAGGCTTCCTTAAAAAATTAAGGTAGAAGTGTGAAATTTTTTAGGAATGTTTAGAAATATATGTTTTATAAAACTTAGTATGGAATTAGCTTTAAGATGACCAGTAATTTAAAAAAAATGTTCAACTTCAGAATTCCTGCATTTTTCTGAATTTTTTGTATTTTGTTCAATAAAAAAATTATAAAAAATAAAATGCTGCTGGCAGGAAAAAATACTACATTTTATATAGTATATTAATAGCTAATTAGCAAAAAATCGAAGAAAAATCCTCATATTTATAAAACGCTTTTAGGTTTTAAAAAAAACTCAATTTAAAAAAAAAATTAAATTTCTTAAAAAATATTAAATTATTTTTTAAAAATTTTTACAGAGAGTTATGAAATACTATTTTGCATGATATAGAAGTTAAATACAATTTTAAACATTAAAATTCCATTAAGAAAATTCGGAATCATAGAATTTTTCACTTTACAAAATAAATATTTTGCTCTTATTATTTTATCTATTAAGAATTTACATCGTGGCTCCTCTGCAAGTTTTAACTCTTTCGAATCTCCAATTTTGGCTCTGAAATTTTTACTGAACAATTAAAAATTAGTTCTTAAAATGGAGCATTAATCAAGAATAAATGCAATAAAAATAATTCAATGAAACATCTGAATTTGGTTTAAGAAAATATTTTGATGATTTTATTTCGCTTGCTTACAATCAAAACAGAGTTTTTGAATATTTATTATGTACCTACAACGTCAAAATTTCTGTCTTAAAATATTATTTTTGCCGTCAAATTTCAGTGAAAGAAACGAATTAATCATAAAAATTTATCAATAATTTCTGTTAAAAGTGTCTAAAGGAGTCTCTTCTTTGCCAAAAACCTTTAATAACTACGCATTTAACAATGGGGATTATCGGATATTAAAATAAGGCTTTTGACTAGGGACCTCGCAACATTATTGAGAGGGGGGGGGCAAATTCCGATATACATCATTTACGATTTTTTCTGAATATATTGATTCAGTGTTTTTATTTAATTTCCAATAGCTGTTATTTAATTTATAGAGTTGATTCGTATTAAAACTAAGGATCGTTTAAATGTTCGAACTATAATTTAATATTATTTATTAGTTATTTTAATATAACTTTATAAATTACAATAATATTTAATTAATTATATTTATCTGATATTATTTAGTATTAGTTATTTTTTTTAAAAATTATTATATATTTTTTTTTACTTTAAACAAAACTTTAAAAGAAATGTGTTCCTTTTCAATAAAAAAACCGATTTTGTTATAAACAGTATTTAGATGTGTTCAAAGTTTTATTTAATTTTATTTTATTCATTATTATTGCGTTCAAAAACACTTTTAAATGTGAATATTAATTTTCTTTAAATATATACTAAATAATGAAACAAAATTTTTTTGGAAAGAGACTTGAAATTAATTTAACTAATTAAATTATCATTCAATATGAGAAATATTTATATAGATGTTTAAAATCGATATAAAAATATCAAAATCAATTAAATATTTCTATTGAAGAGGTTAGAGAAGGGAAATATAGCCTTCACGATCTGGCCCGACAATGCATTAAAATGTTCTAATAAACAAATAAACGTTACATGAAAAAATATATTAGATAATGAAGTAGGGGAAAGTAATTTTTTGAGATATTAAATAGTGAAACTTGCTACATTTGATGGAAAATTACACTTACGCAAAAAATAATAAATAAAGCCTTTTTTTAAAAAAAATCATTGCAAAAATAACTTGTATCTGTTGTTTAAAGTGTTTTTATTAGCTTTATTGGTTACTTTTCGTTCTATTGCAATTTCAAACCTTTCACTTTCTGGTTATTATCAACTATTAATTTAAAGAAATATTATTAAAATAAATATTAGAGCAAACTTTATATAGTTTCTAGAATCTTAAATTTAATCTGCAAATCTATCCTTTCACAAAATAATTTTCTTCCACATTTTTTGAATAACTAAACAACAAATTTTTATATATATTTTTTAAATATATTTCATAGAAATGTACGTTTAAATTATTTACATAAGGCTGCTTCATAATTGGTAAGTACTGTAGTAAGAGAAATTTGTTTTAAAGCGGCAATAAATTGAAATATATATATATATATATATATATATATATATATATATATATATCTTTTTATTTTAAAACAATACATTTTACTAACTGATTCTTAAGGTAACATTTAAAGATATATATCTGACATAAAATCAATACAAGTCAGTTTATTATTTTTAAAAATTAAATCCAATACATAAATTTATCACTGCGTTACTTTCATTGAATATGCTATTTTTTAAATATTATCTTAAAGATCTTAAAATTCAAGCTCATAAAAATGCATTTTTATTGAAATAACAGAATAGAAATATTGAGCAACATCGAAAAGAAATACAGAAGTACAATTTAACCTCAAAATTTCAGCAAAGTATTATCAACTACTCCCAACCTCCCTATCGCTAACTTAACCAGTGAAAGAACCCGCTTGTATTGAATCGCAAAATTACTCACTAGAAGTTATGAAAGAAAACGCAAAAAATCAAGGGTGAATTTTTTCCCCCATTTTACAAATATCGTTAGTATATCTTTGGTATTCCGTCATTTTCTAATACAGCGGTTTCTTTTTACCTGTAACTGTGGGGTCATTTTTTTGCTCTCCGAAACGCCAGGTATAAAGAAAAAACAACTTCCCATTGAATGAAAAGCAAACGTTCCTGCCACCATCGGTCTCTATTGATGTGACAGATTTTATTTATTTCTTAATTAATGATGCTCACCTTCCTCAGTAAACCCTCTCCCCGAGCTCTCTGGAAGTGTCTCTCTCCCCATATGCTTTCATACTTGAGTGCATTCAGGATTCGTATAACAAATGTATTTGGGCCATATATATGAGTAATATAAACACAGAAAAACATGAGGGGCTATCTGTAAACTGCATTTTGTTGTTTTCTGATTTTTTTTTAATCCTTATCTAAAGAGGGTTTTTAATATGGGTATTTTTATATGAATCCATCTAAAAAAGCTATTTCCACTCATATGTCTAGTAGTTTTTTTTAAATTATTTTCTTATACAAGCTCTTTTTAATGTTTTTGTAATTTTAATACTAATAAAATTAGTACTAAGTATGTAATTTATTCTGATTACGGATGAAAGCATTGCTGAACATTTATTATGCCTTAAATCGTATTTTATGCCTCTTTCTTATTTCTTTATCTCTTTTTTGTAGTATGCGCATTTGATGCTGAAGCTGTTTTTGATAGGACTTATTTCTTTTGCTTTTGAACTATTAAATGTTTACCAGGACGAATAATGTTTGCATATTCTAGAACCAACTCTCCTTTTCTCAAGATGAATCAAGTTATTCCCACTTTTCTGAAACTCAAAATATATAGAAAAGGCATTATTCCATTTTTGAAAGATTGTTCTATTATGACTAATTAAAAATTATCATGAATTGATAGTAACAGTAGGCAGTTAAGAAAATTTCCTATGGGAACTAGGAAGTGCCATAAAAGGAAAAGCGTTCCTAGATATATTATAATGGTCGTGGAAAGAAAACAAAAGTTAGATTTTACACATCATTCACCCTTGGATATTACAGATCGGAGTAAAATAGAAATGAACACAGGAACAAATGAGAAGAAACTCGAATTTTTATTTAATATTCCTATTCTCTTCTATGGGATTGAGTTTCCTTACGGATGTATAGAAATTTTTTCAACATATAATATTTTTAATTCAAAATACTCTTAAATGAAGTTTAATAAACATTTATTTGCCAATAATTTGTTAAAACAATAGAAAGAAATAGGTAAAATGTTATTGATGAATTTAAAAGCAAGTAATTTTTTTTTGTTTTCCTTTTTCTGTTGATTTATGTGTTGGAAAATTAAGAAAACGCCTTTTAATATCTGTATCAAAATATCTTTTAAATTGGATTTTAACAAGAACGAAGACTATCGGATTAACCATAAATAACGTTCTTTAAAAAACAGTCTTGATAACTTAAAAAAAAAATTCAGATCGTTGGGAAGCATTCAGCAAGTAAAGGAAATCAACTGCTAGAAAATGTAGGAAAAAAAAGATATTAATAGAAGCTTAGTGTATAAATTCCTAATCCTTTTTTCCTAAAATCCCCAATGCAGCATAGTTGGCTATTCGAAACTATTTCTTCTTGTAAGTTAACATAGCTAATTAAATACTCGAATATGATGCAATTAGATAACTATAAGTTTGGAAAAACTTTTGTTTATTATTTACTTAGGCATCAACTTAGGCATTAATTTAAAATCAAAAAGTACTTTCATTTTTGTAGATATTTTTGCTTCATTGTAGTAAGATTATTTACCAAAATTATGAAATTATTTTAGATTATTTATTTTTTCTCAAAGAATGTTTCAATGAATAATTTTTTTTTCTTACGGCATCAAAATTTTTTAGAAAAGAATAATGATTATTAGTTGTTTACCTGATGTATTTGCGTCAGTGGAGATATTCATAACATATGACGTAAGGAACAGTTACTTATTCAGCTGATAAAGCTACCGTAAGTTATTCTTATTGGCAAACTAACAAAAACATTAATTTCTATAGAAAAACTATCTATTTTTGCTTAAATGTGATGAATACTGTGATAAGGAGTAGCATGCCAAAGCTAAATAAAATTTAAGATCAAACCAGTTTTTATAAATTATTGAAAAAGTCTTTAAATATTTATAATATATAAAAATACAATGAGCACATACATATTTTTGGACAATTTTGATAAAGTGTGTTTTAAAAAGCAAATATTTGGAATAAAAATTTCTGGGAGCACCTTATTATTTGCAATGTGAAATATCGTCCGCTACCTTTAAATGTCTTCTTTTTTCAAAATGTCGCATGCAAAAAACTGTAAATTGAAGGATAATTCTTATACTTTTTAAAGCTAAATATTCCCATTCCATAATCAAAAAAATTCGTGAAATGCATGATATTAGAATTTCTAAGAGCAAAATAAATAATATTATCAAACAAGAACTCAAAAAAAAAAATCCCCAAATTTTAAAGAGAAATCGTGGGTAACAAAACGAGATCTACCTGCGCAGATATCAATTACAAACTCTTTAAATGTATCTGTAGCAACAATAAAAAATATAATAAACCAATATTTACAGCTTAAAAAATAAAAATAATAAAAATGTTCATGTGGTTTTGCCGAGGCATGAGTTTCAACGCAAAAACCGTTTGTAGAACCTATGCGAAAACTATTGAATAACACTGCTACCCTTAAGGAAGTCTGCGTTTACTTGAATGACAGTAATAAAAATAGGTATAGAAATTAGAAAAAAAAAATGCGCAAAAAAAGTTTCGTCAATTTAAAGAAGTTCCATTACGGGGATTATGAATGCCACAAGACACTCTTACAATGGGAAAATAAAAATAAAAAGAGCGGAAAAAAATGTTAAAATCAATTTCGTGTACTAACAAGAAAAAGTTTTACTTCCCATATCTACAGGAGAAAATCCATCTCTTTATTTTTACGGTCTCGAAATCTACTTCGAAAAGTATTTCTGCATACATGAAAAATTAAAATATGAACCAAGTGTTGCATGAATACCTTTGAAGTTTATTTCTGCAAAGTCCCCTGATGCTTCATTCACAAGCTATTGTGACTTCTGTAGAAAATAGCTCTTTCTAAATCCATTTCTTTACTCCAATGGCCACTTCAATCCTGGTACATCATCATCGTCATTCTATTACATCAATCGGGATGAGCTGGGACTAAGCTCATCACAATTGATGTAGTAGAAAAAATGGAAATCAACACCCTTGGAAGTTTTATGAAAAGCCCTTCTGTAATGAAAATCACGATGCGTTCTTATAGATCCGAAAAAAGTTAATGAAATCGGAAACCATAAAAAAAGAAAAAATCTAATCACATTTTAAACATTAATTAAATTACACCAAAATCACTCTAAAAATATGTAAACATCCTCTGTATTATTCAAAACTATTCGTTTTGCTTTTCAAACAGTGATAATGTATCATATTTATTAATAGATTACTTTCATAATTATTTTTATTGAACAAATTTGTTTGTCAAGTTTATTTCAAAGAGCAGAACTTTTTTCTTTTATTTAAGGGATTATAAAACTTTTGTGTCGCTTTATTTAGATGAAAAAATGAATTTTTACATTTCTGGTTTTTATATTTCGTATTTATATCTCTTTCCGTTATATCCATAAAATTGTGCTGATTTACTTTTGAGGTTTTATAAATACAACAGTAGAACGAATCGCTGTATATTATTTTATTTAGATAATCAGCCGTAAGATTTTACATTGGAAGAAAAAAGTTTATAAGTTTAAAGAGGTTTGCTGAATTTTAAATGTTATTGATAATTAAAAACTGCAATATTCTAATCTGAAAATGTAAATTTTGTAACTTTCACGTTAAAATTTTTCTGTTTATGAGGTAATAGACTAAATGCTTCATAAGTGTTTATCGAAATAAAGAGACGTTTACAAAAAGAAATAAAGTTTGTGCACTTTTTTCCTAGTTGGGAAATCAATAAAAAAATTCAGAAAGTCAAAAATCAATTATATAATAGAATTAGGGGACTTTTTTATCTTTCACTATCTTATTCACTTTTCAAATGCCCTAAAACCTAAAAAATGGTATTAAGCGGCTAGTATTTGAAGTAAATAATTTTTACGCTGTAGTATATTTCTGAATTAGCAACAATAACAACAACAAAATTTTTTTTTTAATTTTTGGTGGTATTTAAAATTTCCTAAATATTAATGCTAGTAAATCGAATAAAGTTAAATAAAAGTTTGTATATATTACTCTTTAGTAATTAAATTACATCAGAACAGTAGCTGATTTTTCAACGATGCTAAGCAATTTCTATACTTTCTTTAACTATGATATATCGTGTCAATCTAGAAAATGGTTACATATACTGCAAAACCTCTGGATTTGCTCGTGGGTTTGTTCAATAGCTCTATGCATGTCCAACAATATAATTTCTCCAATGCCAGTATCATATTCTTTTCCAATTGGACTTGAGAAATCAGGTCTATCTTTAAATACTAATCATGGTGATTCAGACAGATGTATCAGCTCTAGAAATCAGATCATTTCATTCTCAGTGGGCTGTATTTCTGTGATGATTAGTTCAGTTTATCAGATTTAGTCAAATTATTATTTAGTAACAGTCAATTTAATGCAAATAATTGAGTTGTTGAGCTAGAATTAGTTTTATTGCTTTGGGTGGTTGATTATTTCTATAATTAATAAAGAATTGAAGAGTAAAGTGAAATATTTTTTTGATAAAACATTATCAATATTTTGGAAGGAATGTTTGCATTTCAGGGTATCTCTATCTGATATGATACTGTACGCTTTCATTCTTATAATGAGATTCATATTCAAATATTAGTAAATATTCATTTTAAGTTCAATTAAAGGTTGTAAAGAATTTATTTCATTTTAATGCTGAAAATCTTTTAGTTCCAAAGTATTATCTATTTATTTTTAGCCATGCAAAGATTTCATTTTTCGAAAACAAACGAAAAATATGAATCCAAATCCTATCCTTTCGTAAATCCATGTCAAATATTTAAAATTATTACTCAAAAATGTCCAATCGTTTAAAACGCCATTGAGAACAACTCCCTTCCGATTCAAGAGCCTCGGAGCGTGAAAAGTAGGCTTATCTATTGTCAATTACTTTGAAGTACTACACGGGCCCTTCCAAACAAACACAAAAAATCATAAAAGAGGATAGGTATCATGACGCCAGCTGCTTGCCTGTGGTTGCTCAATTAACAGGGTACCTATTCAATGCCAGAGGTAATTACCGGGCATTTGGGACCCTGCTAAGGGCATTTACACTCCCCTCCCCGAAAATTCAATGGGACGCAACTAAACCGCCCCCCAACAGTCTCGTAATTACCTTGTGAACACCTCTGTCTCTCTCCCCTGGGAGCGCGCTGTCTATCGGAAAGCTAAATACAATGGCTTGTATTCAGCCTGTTTGGCGGTCTGGAAAGAAGAAAAAGATCGCCAAACTGGCTGTCAGGTTTTGATTCTTTTGAGTGATTAATAAGATTCTTGTTAGGTGTTTTATGAGTGAATCGTATAAGTATAATGCCCTGAAGACATAAATGTTTTTTTAGAATTTGATAGCTATTTAGATAGTCATAATGTGAATTTAATTTGAATAAAAATGAATTGAATTGATAAATCTTGTAGTGGTATCTAGTTGTGCAATATAAGTAATGTAACAGCTGAAATTAATGGGATCAATTTAGGTGACGTCGGAATCTCATGATAAACATTATTCTGCATGTTATCTAACATTTAACCGTTTATTGTCACACTCTTGGAATGTAATGAATGAATCTCTGTAGATCACAAAATTATACCGTCACTCTGCATTTTAACATGTGTCACGAGAGTATAAAGGGAATCTATAGAACTCCTAAAATAGCTCGCTCCATCTCTCTAATAATAATATGTTTTGAAAACTTATTAAATCACTTAACACTATGTCTCAGGAAAATATTTGTAGATAAGAGCAATTATTAATTAATTTACAGTAGTCAGATTTTTCAACATATTTATTTCGAGTTGCTATTTTATCTGGAAATCATGATATAATGTTATTTATTGCGAAAACCTAGAATTCATTTAACAATTTTTTTAAATTTAATAGAATAATCTTGTAATAAAATAGCATTTTAAGTATTTTATTACTTCAATTTTAAGAATAAGAATAAATTTGTCAAATTATTATAGTTAAATAAAAATTTTTGTACTTTCTTTAATATTAATATACATGTTTTTTCCAATTTCTGTGTCTACTAGTATTAGCAATTATAAGCTAAGAAATATTTAATTAATAAATGTGATAGCAAGTGCAAAAAAAAAGTTAAGAAGCTTTATAATAAATAATAGAACATCAGTTTTGTTAAAGAATAATGTTCTAGGAAGATTTCTTTTGATATGAGACTTTATCTTATATTAATAATCAATTAAAATTAACCAAAAGAATTTATTTTTATAATTAATTTACATGTGCTTATAATTTTTTTCCTACTAATATCTACTCTTAAGAACTTGAAAACATCTCATAAGTGAATGTGCTCGTGGAATTTTTCAAACCTAATTGATGGTGAGTGGCTAAAGTTGTAAAGCATTATATTATATCATAAATATTAAGTATTGGAGAAGATTGTAATATATGAGGTTTTCTTTTGAAATTTTGGAATTTTTTAAAATATTACTTAAACATTTAGAAAAAAGAAAAGGCTGAAAAAATATACGTCAAACTCTCATCAAAGGATGAAAAATAGTGCTTCTATCATTAATCCAATTGAATAATTTAATATCGCCTTTTTAGCTACGATTGAAATCTTGCCTGATTATTGTGTATAAAATAAAAGTAGTAAAATCAAAGGATATTTTCATTGATTTTTCGAAGATTCTACGAAGAACAAAAAGTACTTTTTTCTATCAAGGAGAATATTATATTTAGTAACATTTAACCATTCATTCAAACTCTGAGTATTTTCCAATAATTCTTAATACTTTTCAGCTGCTGGATTCCTCGAAAACGCAGAGCTATTTCCTTTCTGCCACCTTTTCTTTATGAGTCCACCCTATCAATAATTTCTTTTTCCTTTCAGGCATTGAATGGATTTCTAATGATTCTCACCTGCGATGGAGAGGTGTTTTACACATCGCACACAGTCGAAACATATCTTGGCTTTCACCAGGTAAACTATTTTTCTATTAAACTCATTTTTCATTTTAAAGAATCGATGAAACGAATCGAATTTAAAAAAATAATATCTCGAATTTGAAAAAAGCGGTTCACTTTATGTATTCGAAAGAAATATAATCTATATATATTGGCGAATATGGGATATATAAGTTCAATTAAATCCCTTTTACTCATTAGATAAATGAAGAAAAAATAAAAATAAAATAAATAAAAATAAAAATAATAAATTTTTTTATAAAAATATAAAATAAACAATAAATATAAATTACAATGTATAAATATATAAAATAAAAAAAATCAATATGGTAATCAAAGAGCTAATTTTTACTGTCGAATTAAAAGATTAAAGAATAAGGAAATATATTATTTCAGTTGTGCTGGTAAAATATTTCTTTAATGCATATATATATATATGTATGTGTGTGTGTGTATATATATATATATATATATATATATATAAATTGGTAAGCAATAAATGATTTTAAAACATGTGAATGCTTATTTTTGACCAATAAGTTTAGTTTTTTTTTTTGTTCGAAAGTTTGAAATTTTTTAATTAACATTTTTAAGAAATGTTTTTATACCATGTACATTATTATTTGAAGATTACTTAGCTTTTTGTAAATTTAGAGAAAATAAATTTGAACAGAAAAGGCAACAATTAATTAGATGAAATATCCAAATACAAAAGAAAAATACTTTTCTAAAATATCATAAAATAACTAGAAATGTTATTTATTTTTTATGAAATTGGTTTGTGAAATCACTACGAATGCTTATTCGAGAAACTGACAGAATTTGTCTTCTATGCAATTTGCTATATGAGGTTCCATTTCTGTTCGAATGAAACCTTGACTGTCTTAGCAGGAATTGGAGGAATAGAGATGGTAACTTGGTCATTGATTAAGATGAACTGAAACAATGAATCTCATTCATTATAAAGTCAAGTCATGTGATGGAATGATGCATGGAATCTTTGTATCTGCATATTATTTTACTATATTTAGGGCTATAATCTCCTTTTTCATTTATAAGAGACTAATGAATTTTGAAATTAAATTGATTCGCCTTATTTGAGTCTCATGAGAATGGATTGATACAAGTTGTGTCTGAGCAGAAAACAATCGCTTGAGGTTCAGTTTTCTGTAATAATTTTAATAGTAAAACAAAAATCAAAACAGTCATTTTCAGCAAACAAAAATAGCAAAATATCAAATATATAAATAATAACCGTAAATTATCAGAATTGTAAATAGATGGTAACATTAATACATTTGTGTTGAGTATGAAGTATATAAATTTGAAAGAGAAAAATACCGAAATTGACTGTATTTTAATGTCGGTTAAAATTTTATCCCTAATTTGTAATTTTCCTTCAAAGTTTCCTTATTTATTATAACAATGCTTAGTAGAACTTTTTTAGCTATAATATATTAATTTTTTTAACTTAGATGATTCGAGTATTCTTATATATTTTGGATATTTATCGCTCCTTCAAATTATTATTTATTTAAAAATATGTAATAATATTGTTACCCTATACTTTGCAGGGTAGTAAAATAAGTGAATAAATTTATAGTACCATAAACAAATTTGCATGCACATGTCTTTAAAAAAACGTAAAACATTTTTAAAACTAGATTATTCATCAGTTTCATTTTTAAGAATTTGAGTTCTGGTTCAATTATTCATAAATCTGCATTGAATGTGTGAAATTTAATTGGTAAAATAAATTAAATTTCTACAGTTTTGCTTATTTAGATGAGTTATTTTCGGATTTAGAAATCAATCAGTGATTTAGTTGTATTTAACTTTGCTCTTTCAGATACAATAGCTGTTCTCAATATTTTCTTATATCCTCTTACATCTGTTGCATAGTTGATATATTTTATATTCTGTTTGTTAATCATTTTCTATAAGATATCTCCTTAGACAATAAGTGATCATTATTTCGTATTAGTTTTTACTTTTTTTGCGCATTTTTATGGTTTTCCACGTCAGTTGATTCCAGTACGCTGAAATTAATCTCATCATTTTAATGTATTGTTTCGTCATATTGGTATGAACAATTATTATCTTACTTTTAAATATTTTATTTATTGGAGCTTTAAGGTTACGTTCAGAATATGGTATATTATGATTTTAATATTTTCAATTTGTTTTTATTTTTTCGGAAGAACGGCAATTACATTAACGTACTATTTAGTAACATTAACAACTACATAAATTTAAACTATTTAGAAAATTTTAATTTTAATTTTTGTGTAATGTTATATAGACGACTTTTATTTTAAGAATTTTGATGTTTGTAATATAAAATGTATGAATTAAATGCTTTTTATGTATGAATCAGAAGCATGTATTTTTTTCTATAAAATGATCGATTACTTTTAATAACCAATCGTTAGGAAACAACTAACGACAGGTAAATGTATTAAATTAGAGCTGAATTTGAATGTATCATTATCTCACCTTAATTTTGTTATGTAATTGCGCAATAGATTATATTAGTTGTTTTACATGAATTTGAAGACAGAGAGATGTATCAAATTAAACTGAATTTTTTTACATACAGTTTTAGAATTTCCCATATCAACTAGATAGTTTTTGTTCCGTTGAATGCCTGTAATCAATCTCTATCTCAAGGTCATCATCAGAAGATGATCTCAGTGCAAATAAAACAATTCACTGTCTTCGTCCTATTTTTGTTTGTTGGGGAAAACAAATGTTTCAAAAAATGAGGAATAAGACCCTTTAGAGGATTCTATCACATAAAACTTTTTCTTCTCGTGTAGGTTGCAAGTGAAGCGAAATAACGCGTTGCGTGTGACGGAGGGCTTTTAAGAGTTATTATGAGCTTTAAGCTAGCAGCCGTTCGTATTTCGGTCACCATGGTAACTCCGAGGTTTGGATGTAAACAATGGCGAATGGAGTAGTCACATCGTCTGCAATACTCAGATTGAGCAAGCTTCTATCGAAGAGACAGAGTGATGATAATTTATAAATATTTATTTTATGAGCCTACTTGCATATCAGTGTAGGTTGAACTCAGGTTACGGATAATTGTTTATTTCACGGAGGCCTACGATTGGATGAAAAGCATGCATAAACTAAATAGATTTTTTTTCAGTAATTCGTCAAACTTTTGCTTACCGACTGGTAGAAAAGCTGCCATTAGAAAGAAAATTACCTTTACTGATTTCGAATGAAGCTTCAATCTTTGCACTGAATATCGTGCTGAAAATTTATTTATTCATTTGTAATTGTATTTCTTCTGCCTTCGCGTTGATTTATTTTCTGATAAGGACTTTTCGATCGATTTTTATTAACCTTGAGGCTTGCATGCTACTATGTATGCCATAAGTTATAAACATCCTGCATTACTTTAGTTGACCATTTCTTTAGGTTACCACTTTCTGATGTTGCGTGAAACATATTAAGATTCAAAAAATAATGTCTGGGAATGAAAGAAGGGATATAAAATTTCACTGCTTTGAACTGCAATTCAATAAAAATTGCATGGAGCATTGTTCAGAGTTTTAAAAGATTTATTCTGAATTGCATATTTATTTTCTGAAGATTCAAAAACAAGATTATAATTCAATGTTGTAGTTTTCCTTATTTATTTGTCTGAAAATTTGAAGAATGCAAATAAATAAATGTTAGAAACAAATTAATAAGTGAACAATAATTACAATGCCCAAATAAATTATGTGTTAAAATTTAAGATAAATAAACTAGTTATTATTTTCAAAATAAAAGTTTTTTAAAAAAAAATCCTTTACATTATTATACTCATTTTCAAATATACATAATATTTATTTAAAAGATGCAGCTTGTCTTAGGAATCCTTCGGCATTCTTAAAAGGGAGGCATGTATATAAAAAAAGTCCTTTTTACAATGGAACTCGCGGCTCCAACTGCAAAAAGTTGTCAATAAAGGAGACTATTTTCCAATGAATTAAAAGAAAAATATATACCAGATAAAGTACATAACGCAGATTTGATATGATACGAATTTCCAATAATTCAACAATATAGCTTAGCGAATAATAACATGCGAAGGTTGTGCTGTTCAGAAGGCAAATTCTTTGAATACTATCAGAGTTTCTAAATTACTATATTTGTTATGTTGTTGTTACATATTAACTTACAATGTTGTTACATGTACTACTGTTTCACTATGTTTACTCCATTAAGACTGTGTTGTGCAATTCATTTGGTTTATCCTTTTTCACTTAATTAACCAGTAAAATGTCCCTTGAAGCTGTTCCCTTTTACATTAGTGACCAAATGTTCTACTATAAAAAGGATTTATTTTTGATTTCTGACTTACACTTTTTGCCATTCAAGCCTTTTTTTTTTATCAACCTTTATGTGCGAAAAAAATTACATTTAAGAATCTGGATTCGAATGCTGTGTTAGATACATAAATTGTAATTTAATATCCTTTATTATTAAGAAAAAACACTCTTCTTTTAAAATAGGAATTCAATTTTATTTATTAATGATAGTAATAAAAGTAACATTTTAAAAATATATATATAAATTTAATATTTTAAAGGTTTACTTATCCGCTTTGGTTCCTATATTTTATGACGTTAAGAATAACCTCTCTTACGATTACTAATTAAAACATGGATGCCATCTTAAATACCAACTGTCTGAAGTAATTCAGGTAGAATGAATACTGGAAAGAACAAATAACCTCTGAAGTCAATGGACTTATTAATAACTTCAGCCATTAACTTTCACATAATCTGAACTTCAGAAATACGTAGTTGTCTTTTTCATTGTCATTTAAATATGTTTTCAAAAAATAGATGTCTGATATTTCATATAAATATTTATATGTCAGATATTTCATATAAATTTAAAAGCGTTTTTAAAAACACAGAAACATTATTTCTATAAAAATATATTATTATTAAAACTTAATCGGAAATTCATAAATGAAACATTTAGGATGAAGTTCTAACCTAATATTATTGCTTTTGAGCCATTATTCTTTCCCATTATAGGGTCATAAACAATTGTAAGCGACCGTGAGTACGTAATGGTTGTAGTCATAACTGATGAAGATTTTATTATCATTTAAAGAAAATAATTATATTGGATTTCCCAAATAAAAAATTACATAACTTTGGTGCGAGAATTATTTTGTCATTATCTTTATCGAATTATCGTATCGTTATTGAATTGTCAAAGGAAAAAAAATTATGATTTTTGTAACATTTTAGAAAATGAAATAACCCTATTTCTACACGCATGGTTGTTTATATTATTTTCTCAATGGCATTGAAAAAGAGGCGAATGATATACTTGTAATTGTGTTGAAGTAATTTAATTTAGCAAACAGTGTTTCAAGTACTTTTCAGCGAATAAAATATCACCAATTTTAAATTTTAATATTTTAAAATCAAAATTCAAATCGAAATTTCATTTTGATTCAATTTTTTATAGATATTAAAATGTTTAAGACGAATCAATGTTTTATTTGCTATTCACCTGAAATAATTTTAATTTGTACATTATTAAATATATTAATCACTTAAAGAAAGATCAAATACTGATAAATGCTAAAAGGTTAAAATGCTTTGATAAATGAGCGAACATTTTATTTTAATTAAGAAACACCTAAGGTAATTCCAGAAATAATATATACAATGCACTTAAAATGCACAGATCCATAATTAGATAATCAGTTGACAAATATAACTTAAGATTCCTTGAAACGAATTATCGTGTATTGTGTCATAAGAGATTATAAATTTGCTCGGTTTATTTTCCTAAATCAAATCAAATTTGATCTTAGATATCTTCACTATCTAAATCTCTTTTATTTAAGATTTTCCGATTTTTCTTCTGTGCAACAGAAGTATATTTAACCTACTAGCATTTGTTTATGCCAAAGTTTTTTTTCCTGATTCTGTCATATAAAACCGCTGCTTATAATTTGATATAATTTGAAATTCAGTATTATCAAATCATAATTCCAGAAGGTGACGCTCTATGTCTTTAGAAATCTTCTATTCGTGTTTTAAAAATATTTCACCATGTACTGTTCAAGGAATAGATAATTATTAATTCTTATACATAAAAAAATATTTATTACACCTCTAAACGAAAGTAGAAAAGTTTTTATATCAAAGAAATTCCAATAAAAATATTATATTTTTGTATTAAGAAATTTCCTTTAAGAATTTCAGTTCAGATTAAATTTCTTAATAAGCTATTTCTTATAATACTCATTTACAATTATTTATATAAGTGCAATCCAAAAGAAAAAGTCATATGAAATAATGCTAAGAAAGGAAATATAATATTATTGTAATGGATATCATTTCTTAAGAAAATATTCATATATAATTTTGGAATAATGCTCATAACTTTGAAAATTTCAATTTTTTGTTTACTATTTCATTTTTGCAAGCAATTAAATACAAATTAAGAATAGTCTATTTCCTAGATAAAAGTTGCATACTGAAATTAAGCTGCAGAAATTGATTTTGCAGATTAATTTCATATTACATGTTTTAAAGAGACTCAACATTTTTGTTTGTTTTGAAATTTAATAATATTTCAAAACATTTAAAGAAGCAAATACATAGTAATATTATTTTCGTTTAATATATATTTTTTAATGTTTTCGTTGTTTTAGAGGCAGTTTGAAAAAATATGAACAATGTTCTGAAAGTAATTTTTAAAACCTTTTTATAATCTAGCCATCTGACACCCAAATCCATCTATTACTATCTGCATCCTTCAAGTAATTAGAATGCCGAATATTTAAAAGGAATTAAAACTGCGTAATATCAACTAATAGCATCGCATACATCAATTAAAAAAGACTAATACTTTCCCTAAGCAAATGAAAGAAAATCTATTACTAATTTGACAGAAAAGAAATGGAAGACTTTTGTTTATGAAAGACATTTTCATAAATAACAGTTGGGTAAATACTGACAATACATCAATCTATTACAAGATAATCAATCTGCTAATAAATTGGTGAATTTTCGTAACATTAAATTTAGTAAATATATTCTAATCTTAAAAGCTAATAATTGTTTTAAAAGTGAATGAAAAGCTGTATCTTATTTTAAAACACAGCTTTTCTCCAAAACCAATATGCATATAAATTCTTATGATGACGATATTCATGACCATATATCTAGCGATTCAATAATGGCTTAGTTTATAATGAAGAATTCAGATCTTCTTATAAATTACTAACAATATTTCATTTTAAAATATAAGAAAAATGTTATAGTTTTCCCCCCCTTAAATGCTCTAAACCTTAAATCTCAAAACATAAGTAATAAACTCATCTTTTTTTATGTTGTTTTTCAATTTGCGTAAGTAAAAGTATTTCTGAGAGGCATCTCAATTTATAAGAAAAAATACTCACCTTTCAAATTTAATTGCTTAATTTTTTTTCTTTATTTACTATAAAGAAATTCAATATACTTTCCCCCTGATATGCAGACTATTTATGATTCGGAAAAAATACACATCAATAAATCAAAATACAGAATATTTTTGCAGCTGAAATGGAGGACACAGATTAATTAGTTTGATCCTTGCCATAATTATTAAAAAAAAATAGCTGATTTCATTTCTAACTTAAATACCATTCATTGACAAACGATAT
>JAPMOQ010023642.1:13700267-13749451 GCA_026543055.1 Argiope trifasciata | reverse complement strand
CTCATACTTCCGTGGATGGAGGGGTAATCGAGCTTGCATTGGAAGAAGAGAGGATGAACGTATAGGGTTTCATTGAAGACCAACCTGATATAAGGGATGGGGGAGTGGATCTGAAAATTGAAAGAGAAATCAATGAACGGGAAAAAACTAAAATGTTTATCTAGTAGAAGCTTCTCCCCCCCCCCTTTTTTTATATATGTTCAGGCGACAGCAAAGTTATCTGAGCAGTTATCTGTGATTTAAAAGACGAGTAAAAAGAATCTGATGATTTCTTAAGCTAAGTTACTGTTTGTTTAATTTTAAAAGTGGAATAAAGCTTCAACCCTAATCAATATATTCTGTGTTTTATGTAGTGTCTAGAAATCATAAGAATATAAAACATCGTTTAAAACGGTTGCTTGCCACATTTATTTGATGCTTTTACATCAGTATCAATACATTAAGTCAAATAATTTTTTGATTCGTGATAGTAAATAAAATAACTGTTATGTTTTGACGATTTTGTAGACGTCTTGACAATGCCCTCTGTTAAATCTCCCACCAATGTTTTACTGATGCTTTAGCTTTGTATAGTTCAGAAGTGTGTATTTATATCAGTTGCATTTTTGGATTTTTACATAATTTTGAAAACTTAATGAATTATATTATTAATCAGAAATGGTAAATGTTAAAAAAATATTTTAATAATTTAATTTTGAAAATTAATTTAAGAATATTATACGTTATGTCTTCTTACTGCATCATTTTTTAGAATAACACAACTGCTGTATAAATGTAAACGAACGCTGTTAATTTTTACGTAGTACTAATATGATACTTCTTTTGGCAAACTTTGTCATTGCTAATTTGTCATTTCTTAGTTAGTTTCTTATGATTATTTTTTATCGGTCAGTAAAAAAAGTTTTAGTTTTAAGATGAAACTGGACGTGAATAATTGACAAACATTTCCTACAATTACAGTAACAATATACATATCACAACTTGGATTGTTTCCTATTTTTCCCGTATACTTACCCAGAGGAGTTCTGACGTGTTGCACACATATTATGCATTAACTTAAGAATGAAGTCAACGTATAATAAATGAAATGCATTGCAATTCTTTTGGTTTGGTCAACTCCTTACAAATAATCAGACATCAAATTTAGAACTTTCTCGTTTAGGTATCAATATAAGTGAGTTGCTAGTAAAATTTGTTCTTCTATTTTATATATTTTCGTGATTACATCCACGATTGTATCGTATATAAGTTTGAAAAATTCGAATCAATTTGAATCCTTAAAATGGCAATGCTTATGAATTTCAAATGAAAATTATGAATTTACTTTAATGCATTATTAGACTTTTGTGTAATCAAAAGCTAACCCAATCAATCTGTTATTTTTTAGCAGCAACTTGTTTTTTCAACATATGCAAACATTCTACATAAGCAACTGTCATTTAAATTCATCCTATGAAATCAAATGACATGTCACAGCATTCTACGTAAGAAAATGCCATTTCAAAGCATCCTACGACATCAAATGAAGTGTTACAGCATTCTACATAAACAAACGCCATGTCACAGCATCCTACCTAAACAATATTGCAAATTTTGTGTTTTAATTTTTTTAAACAGTAATAACAGCTGAACAAATAACTTTTTAAAAATTTTTTCTAAATAATGGTATGAAAACTTTCTCTTTGGCATCATTGGTTTACTTCTAGAAGTTCTGTCTTTATATGGAAAAATCTCTTAAAATTATGTTTGGAAAAGAATTTGAATACTGTTTTAATAAGGCAGATGTCTCAACTCATCAAAGAAAATTAAATTCGCTCCCATCGCAAAATGAAACTAAATATTATTTAATAATAGAATTTTCAGCAGTTTGGGTTCAATTAAAAATGTTTCAAAATTTTAAGCAGTTATGGGATTCTGATGATAATACAAAGCTTTAATATTATCCTAATTATCGTTTCATTGATTATTTTAATTAAATTTTGATACAATACCACTAGCACCACCAGATCGGAGATTCAAAAAATACATTTAAAACTATTTAATATTTATAACAACGAATCATAAAATAAAAATTAAAATATGGAAATAAAATAAAACTTTTATACGCTATTGCATACCAATAAAAGCGTCTTTTCAAAACCTATTTTAACAAAATTTATTTTTTTCCTTAACTTTCTATTTCAAAGTTAGTTTTCTCAAAAATCTTGTTTATTATGCTGCATTTTCTGTTTTTTTCTGGTGTGGTTACTTCCAGACATTTATTTGTTTTTCTTTCGATGAGAAAAAAATTCACAATTTTTTTAATATATTTTTTATTTTGGAAAATTTTGTTCTATTTAAAGTGCCGAAGTGAAAAATTGTTTCGAAATACCCCACAACTTTCCCAAACAAGCTCCTAATATCACCGAATAGTAACAACTCCTGACAAGTAATTTATAATGAAATATTTCATTCGCTTTCTGAATTTTTTTCTCATCTGTTGTCGGTAACAAGTACAGATTGTGATGAAGGGGCTATACACTAATGCATCTGAAAAACATATATACTAGGGGTAAGAATTTGTTATCGTCTTTTATAGTAAAGCGTATGCATAAAATTTTAATTTTCATGAATTCCTTTCTTCAAACTACCTGCTGAAAAAAAAAGTGTTTTTTTTTGTTTGTTTGTTTCACGGTAGTTGATATTAAATTGACATTTTACGAATCAAGGACAAAAAAAATTCATAACTACCTTAAATAAAATATCTTCTCTAAAATTTTTTACTAAAAGAGTAGCTTTTTACGAAAGATTTTCATAATTTTTCCTGTTTTCTTGTTCTTCAGTGAAAACGTTGTTCATTAAATGAATCATCATTATTAATTTTTCATTAAGAGCATCAGTTGATTACTCTGAGAATCGTAATCGATCTTCCTGTAAAGACATGGAACATAACCGTAATCTAATAATAGAAACCATATAAGATCCCAGTAGGAAAGAATTAAATAGGCATCCTAAATAGAAGAATCAAAATTTCATCTGAACTGTAAATAATTCGACTGTAAACTACCCACATGATATTTAAAGCTATGAATGTCGTAATACTTTTAATGGAATTCGCGAACTTATTTGCTGCTGGTTAAAATTTAACATTAAAATTATTTTACTGTGTCAAAAAATCCGCCTAGTTCATGCAAAATCTGCGAGTCGAAATACTGTTCATGCTGCCATCTAGAAATCAATATGTGATTTAAGAGCATTAATTCAAAACTTTAATATGAATACTACATGGTAATCATTAGAATGAATTAAAGCTAAAATAATTTTCTCCATTATATCATTTTTTTAGAATTTTGAAATATCAACTCTAAAGAGGAATGTATTTTGAAATTCAAATTTATTTAAAGCTACATTTCTATGCATATACGGTAGATCTAAATCTGATAATTTTAACATGACATTATTTAAATATGTTTCAACTATTCGTAGTGAAGGGAAAACACCGCGTTAAGATAACAATAAAAAAAAAGAAAAAGAAAGAAAGAAAAAAAATGTCTCTGTGAATATATTTTACAAGTTTTGATTTAAAAAAATAGAAAGAAAAAAAAAACTACTTAAAATATCTAATGTCATCCTAGGAAATTTAACGATGTCTTCTTTTATACGAAATTTTAAATCTATTTTTAAAAAATGAAAATACCGTCAAATTATTTATAAGGTCACAGAATAATTTTTTAATTAATAGGAAATATTTTCCCCGTTAATGGCACATTAATAATTACAAAAATATTGCCGCGTTTAATTTAAACACGAAATAAAGTTGATAAGGAATACTATCGCTAATTTTATTTGTTTCGTCATTTGTAAGTGTATATTAGTTTTACAGATGATTTTATCTTTAAGTTTGAATTCGTAGATTGAAAAATCAGTAATAATTTTTCTTCAATGTTTCAGCAAGCGTTACTGAGTATTAACAGTTTATTTTTTTAGCCTTTTTATTGTCTAAATAGTATAAAGCTAATATTTAAACTTCAAAGATTTCCCCCTTCTTTTTTTCTGGTCTTAGTGATAATTTTCACTAATAGTTTTGTTCCTCAACTCAAGATTTATATAATTCTAAACAAAGTGCAATGTTTTATTTTATAGATAAATCTATTTTTCATCAAATAATTTGTTTTCGTAGTAGCAAGTGATTTACTTACTTTTGATAAATACTTAATACTGTTGATAAATGTGTATGTTATTTCTAAATGAATGAAACAGTGTTTTTATTTATATATAATTTCAAAAATATAAGTAAAATTGGAATAAATATTAAAAAAGGGCAGCGTTATTTGTTAATATATTACCTGCGATCAAAATATTTTATGCAGGCAGAGTATTCAAATTTCCAACTCTGGTGTGATCATCGCAGTTAAGCGTAATCGAGTTATAAGATTCGCCGCCTGAGAAAAGTGCGTGCCATCAGTATAATTTTTAACTCATGGACTCGATTATTTTTATTAGATTTAGTGCGATTTATCATAAGTTAGTACCTGCGGGCAACAAGCCATTTTCTGTTTATGAATAAATGATGATATTCTCATGATTTTAATTTACTAATTTTAACATTTTCAATCACAAATCTCAGTAACATTTTTTTATTGTTGAGTTGAGATCTAAACCGCTTGCATTGTTTCTGTAAGTACTTAATAAATTATTTTGAATCTTCTAATAATGACTGTGATATGGATAAGCTACTTTATTTTTTGGGGTATGTGATTTGAAGGTACTGAAAATTTGCTAAAAAATTTTTTTATTCTAGCGATTTTTCTGTTCACCTTAATTTTTCTTCTATAGTAATTGAAATTATATTAAAAGAAACACATTTTTCAATTTCATCTTTCACACGAACAAATATTAGGAGTGTGGAAGAAAATAAGAAGTAAGTAATTTTAAAAATGTTGAAAATTAACTAAATTAAAAAAGCTAAATTAATTAACTAAACCAGAAAGCAACAAATTTTACAGATTTAAATAATTAATTTATGAAATAATTAGAAAATGTCTGATGCTATTTTTAAATATTATTAGAAAATTTCTCATCTATAAACAAATTAGTCATGCAACTGGAAGGAGGAAAATTGCACCTTGCGAGCTTATCTGGATTAAAGAGATTTAGCTTTAAGATCTGGCGACTCAATCCTAAGAATAAATAAATAAATAAGCTATACTGGAATATATAGTTTTCTTCTTTTTGCTATCCATTTCGTTAGAAGCTTTAAATCTAATTTTGCCTTGTTTTTTTTTAAATAATATATTTTTTTCAAAGATATTATAAACAGATTTAAAGTACCGACTTTGGATTTCAGAGAATTACCAAGAGTTGTTTAAAATTTCTTCTGGTTTTTATTTCTGCCGAAACTTCCAACTTTATTGCGAAAAATTCGATAAATATATTGCTCTTGACGGACGAATGAAATGGAAATCACCACTCAAGAACAAATTAAATTAAACCATAATAATCACAAGTTAATCACAAATTAAAGCTCCGTTTTCGTGTTGAATTATAATCGAACAGACTGATAGACATACTTCTGAGCGAATTTTGTTCAAAATCTATGAAATCTCAGAAACAATCTTAAGTACAGAAACAGCATTCATTTAAAAATAACATTATATTCCGATTATAATAATCTTATGTACAGATGCAGTATTTAAAAATTCCTATAAAAGTATAAGGAATTTCATAAAATTTGAAAATAACATTACATTCCGTAAGAATAGTATTTAGAAAAATGTTTTATTAAATATTTTTTCCCAATTTATCGTACCTACAAATATGACTCTTGGTTACAGTACCTCCAAAAAATGCCTCATTTAAAAATATGTATTATACTTGTCAGACACATTATTAAGTACATGGTACAGGATACTTGTGTTTTATATAATAATGTGGTCATTAATTGTACAAATAAGCCTGTTATGCTTGTAAATATTGCGTATTATTTAAAAATTTTTATATAATTTTTTCCATTATTCTTTACATTTTAAAAATTTATGATTGATAATTAATCTTTAGACTAGCGAAGAATGAATTCATGTTATTATTATTATTATTATTTAAGCGGAAAGTATTTCAGAGGAGTAGATAAATGCTCTCATCTTCCTAAATTCATTATAAAATAAAATCTATGGTCTTATTCTTATATCTATGGATTTGTGTGTTCTAATTTCCTGTTTTTAGTCAAATATTTGATTATCAAACTAGGGTTGGTCCGCCAGAATAGTGAAGCAAAATCACTTACAAAGTGATTAAAGAGTAACCAGAGTAGTTTCCAAGGAATAATGAAATCTAAATGTTGATAGACTTTTTGTAGATAATCCATTTAGTAGTAAAGTAGCCCATTTTCAGCAAATGAGAAATTTGCATTGTTCGAAAGGAAAAGGTTAAAAATGAGCAATTTTACAATTTAGAATTACAATGTACTTTCCTGAATAGTACTTTTTGTCCACATTTGTAATATATTTTTAATTCTGAGTAACATTTTTTTTCAGAGTGATATTTGTCACCAAAGTGTATATGAACTTGTCCATTCTGAAGACAGAGAAGAACTGCAGCGTCATTTGATGTGGAACTCGCACTTGCCTCCGGAGAGGACAGACCTCAATCTACAACAAACACTATCAGCAGGTGAGTTGTGATTATTTCAACCATAAATAAAGAAAAAGATAAATTCATTTACTTAATTCTAAATTTTCTAAAATATGCTTGCAATCTTTTAAACAAAATTATTAAGTAGATAAAAACTGTGACATCGCAAATCTAGCAATCCTACTCAACATAAACCAACTTAGCAAAAATGATGTAATAAATGCAGTGATGAAATTTTGATCAATAAAATTGTATTGAATTTAGAATAACTTTATAAATTGAAAAAAAATAAAGTTCTGTAAAATCGACTTTTGTTAGAATAAAATGACAATTATTCTAGAGAAAGCATGTGAAATAGCTTGCATACTATATAAGCTAAATATTAATCGAAATCCTATCCCTAAATTCAAACATAAAATTAAATATGTAATATGTATGGTCTGGCCCAATTAAATAAAGCCAAAGTGAGCTACAATTTACAGCAATTTTTAATGAATAAGTCATTAAATGTAATTTCTGTTGCACACATATGCATTCTGTGTGTATTATTATTAGGTTGTTCGGAAAGTAATTTCGTTTTTTCCTGACAAAGGATTTAATTGCATTTTTCGCACCCAATTTCATACTTAAACCGCAAAATACTTTTATGTTTTAAGAGCTGATATAGCAAGGCTTGAGTGTGAAAAAGTGCAGCTGATTCTTCGCAGTAGTTTTTGGATGGTGCCCTTTTAAATAGGGAGAGCAATAAACAGCATTTTCGTAATTTTTTTCTTTTTTGCTATAAAAGGTAAAAATGCTGTTCAAGCCAGAAATAAATTAGCCAATATGTGTGGAGAAGATGTGTTAACAGTACATCAGTACCAGAACTGATTTGCAAAATTTTTCCTTCAAATGAGGAGGCCAAAAACCACCTCGATCAGTTTTTTTTTACAGCAAAGACCAAAACTTTTATGAGCGTGTAATCATGTTACTACCAAAAATATGGCAAAAGGTATTAGACCGGAATGGAAATTTTATAATTTAATAAATAATTTATTCATTAAACGAAAATTTCTTTTCATTTTGACAAAAAAATACGAAATGACTTTCCGAACAACCCAATAATATTATCGAAAAATGCACTTTAGATAAGGATTATTTTCAAATCTCCTTTTACCATTTGTCTGAAAGCTTCATTAAAAAAAGGAAATTCTGGAGATAGTACTCTTGGCTAATTTACACTAAATTAAATTTCAGAAAATTCTCATCTGTTGGAAAGAAATTTCACAGTGCGTTTTCGTTGCCTCCTGGATAATACTTCTGGCTTTCTGGTAAGTCAAGATATTAATTTTTGTTTCATTTTTCCTATTGCTCTCTTTCGCATTTAATAGTAGGAAGGCGCCTTTTACGCAGGGGCAATCGCTGGCCTTATGATCTAAAAAATATATTCATTTGATTTGATCTATGAAAGAGAAAAAAAGGACAACTACAAGTTAATATTCAGTTCACATTCCTATTGATAATTCTTACTAAGAACTAATCATGTTTGTTTCTGGAGCTGACGAGATTTCGTTTCTGTTGAAGATTTTTTTTCTAGTTATGTAGCCTGATGTGGTCAGCGATTATCAATGTGTATATCAGGTTTCTTTCATCTACTTTGATATATTTTATAAATTTTCTCTGTGTGTCTTAATAAATAATAATATATTTTTTCAGGAGAAAAAATATATTTTTGTAAACTAAACTAACTGTTTGAAGCTTTATATTTTTTATTAATTTCTTTCTTAGCGTCTGGATATTAGAGGTCGTATAAAAATATTGCATGGTCAGAATAGGAAAACCGAGGAACCACCTCTAGCATTATTCGCAGTGTGTACGCCCTTTGGTCCCCCATCTCTGCTGGAAATGCCTCAGAAAGATTCCATGTTCAAGAGTAAACATAAGCTTGATCTGTCTTTAGTCTCCATGGATTCAAGGTAAGGCATATTCTCCAAATTTACGAAGTTTCTGTAATATATTGGAATAAAAAATAAAGATGAAGGCATAATATAAAAAGAATTTTTGTCCTTAAGGCTGATATATGGATCAATAACTACAAGAGAAAAGAAATTTCCTTTAACTGCGTTGATTCTTCTCAAAGGACAAAAAAGAGAACTGAAAAAAAAAAGAGGCATGCCACGATACTGTTTATAGAACAGAAACAACCAAAATAATGTCCACCGATATCGTTGTACTGTCCTTATCGGGAAAGAAAGGACTATTTCAAACATTTTCGATCATCATTGCATGGTCCTTATGGCAAAGGAATTATTGTTCAACTATGATAAGATTCTAGATATACACGTGGATATAAGATTCTAGATATACTGAACACGCGGGCAGCAAACTATGTTCGTACAACGAATCCTCGAGTATCTTTGCACAATTCCTGTCATGTATTTTAGGAACAAAGATCCAATGGTTCAGTTTCGAGAAATGTAAAGGTTTAGCTAAAGGTGCTATCTTTTTACTTTTATTTAAACTTCTTCGATTGTCTTTTGGCTTATGCTCATTCAGTTTTTGATTTCTTCTCGAAACAATGATTGCTAGTATTGATCAGCAATTGATCTGCTTTGCATATGGTATATTTGTCATTATGAATAATTTGTATCAATATTTAAATATTAATTCTCTTGTATCACATTGTTACTTCATTGTGTCTTTGTTGAAGAGTTCATGGTTATTGTATTATTTTATTTGTAAAAAAGGATAATTTAATGAGTCTTAAAGGATAAGTGATTTTATAAAATACCAGGTCAAAATATTGAAATTATAAACAATTGCTATTAATATAATTTAATTAATATCGAAGAATATTTAATCTTATTTATTAAGTTTCTGTTCAAGACAATTCTTTAAGAATTTAAGAAAGTTTGACAAAGTATTAACAGTAGGCTAAATATATGCAAAAGAAGAATCAGTCAAGATCTTTGATCCTTTTAATGAATTTTGCGTGGAGTATGAGACCAGTTCTATGCATTGAACGATGTTTAGTATAGTTACAGGACTAAAAGAATATTTAAAGAACAAGATTATAATATTTTTACGGTGTGCAATTATTTTTGGCGTTCATTGTGAATAAGAATTATTTACTGATATCTGTTGATTAAGTAATTATAAAAGAGTACTGAATATTTTTTCCTTATAATCAAAAACTACTTAATATTTCTTATGCAATCTTATGTTTCAGAGGAAAACAGCTTTTGGGTTATACAGATTCAGAATTGGCAAATAAAGGAGGGTATGACCTAGTCCATTACGACGACCTTGCTTATGTTGCTAGCGCACATCAAGAACGTAAGTTTTTTTGTTTTTTTTTGTAACAGTTACAGCAATTAAATATTATAAGCCTGATTTACTTAACTTATCATTAGTTTGTTTACTGATTTTAGAATAATTTCACTTAATAAATAAATATTCAAAAGGTGCTTATTTTAATAATTTTTTTTTGTATATCTAGTTTTAAAAACAGGTGCTTCTGGTCTAATAGCGTACAGATTGCTTGGTAAAGACGGCAAATTTCAATGGCTACAAACAAGCGCTAGACTGGTTTACAAAAACAGTAAACCGGACTTCATTCTTTGCACACATAGGCCTTTAATGTAAGTATTGGGATGCAATATTCTGTTTAATGTAAATTAGTGTTGCATTTTACAGAATAATCAATAAGCTGCATTTCGAATGTGTTCATCAATGAAATAAAGTCGGTTAAAATTATCTTTAATTGATTGTGATGTTTTTTATAGATAATAGGATAGTAAATATTTGTAAATTTTAAAGAGCATAGTTTAAAGAACGTTTTTGAGAAATTTCTCTTAATGATTAATTGAATATTTGTTTATTATACAGAGAAATACTTATGTACACATAGAAAGACTAAATATACTGATAAATTTAATGGTCTCGAATTTATTTAAAAATGGTATATTGCTATAATTTTATGGAATATTTAATTTATTATTAAGCAAATTTATGCCCCACAACTACATTTTGATAAAATATTCATTCTATTGAAGAATGTTTAAATAGATCAATAAAAGCAATCTGTATCAGTAAAAAATCTTTTTACCATTATAAATTTAATATTATTGATTCGTCATAAATAAAATAAAAGTTAGATCATTAATGATTCATAAGATTTTAAGTTAAATTTTTATGTAAATACACTACGACCATTAATGAAAATTTCAATGACAGTTCATGCAGTGATGCGATTACAGTGAAATTGTTTTAATTGATGCTTTAAGCTAATTTTGAAAAAATAAAGGGGGGAAAATAACTTGATTTTTTATTAAACTTTTATATTTTTATTTCTTTTTTTACGTTGATAAGGTTGTTCTAAAAATTATGAAACAAAATAACGGAAATGCGTATTTTTTATCTCAAAGTTTTCTTTTATAAAAGTGTAACTCTTTAATAAAATAAATTTTTAAATATAGGGAAGAAGAAGGCAGAGACTTATTAGGGAAACGAACAATGGACTTCAAAGTCACTTATCTTGACAGCGGGTTAGCATCCATGAATGATCGAAGCGGGATGTTAGCAGACAGCGATTTTATTATGCGATGTCAACGCAATCGACGATACAAATCACAAATACGTGATCTCTTGTCGGCTTCCTGTCGTAAGCGAAAAGTTCCAGGTACTGATCCATACATTGAAGAAGCTACCTACAATAATATGTACACATATACTCCCACAGACAATATGAACGGTCTATCTCCATATGTGGCAGCAGCAACAGCTGTTCCCCAAAATATTTTTACTGCAGCTATAGATAACAGTAGATTTCTATCAGCAGAAAATTTCTTACACTATCGACATCTTGGGGGGTACTATCCGGATTATAGTCATCATACGCAGTATGCCAGTAACGGATTCCTGGACATGGCATCTGCGACAGCCAGGACATGCTTTCCAACATACCAAGATGGAGCCCAGTTTCCAAAGGAAGAGAAATATTATCCGTGTCAACTAGACAGTACACCAAAGTTCAATGGAGACGCACATAGTCAGCAAAGACTAGTTCAGCAAGTTGGGGGAGTATCAAGTAGTAAACCATCCTGTTGCGAAACTTATGCAGTAGCGGGTACAGATTCTAGTGCTACATTGAGAGGCTGCCTAATGAGTGCCACAAGTGCAGGTATACAGCCGCTGCTGTCAACTTTAGATAGAGAACCCAAAATAAGTGATTTGGGTTGTCACAGTTTGAGTTTCTCCCTACCTTCTGTTTCATCCGATTGCATAAATGTCATTAAACCAAAAAGTTCACCTTTGCAGTCACACCTCAGGGATTCACCTCATCTGGTATCGTCCAAAGATAACAAGACTACGCCAGACTATGTGTCAGCATTCAGCAATGACACTAGGCAAAGTGTCCTCATGTGGGGAAATTCTCTAACGAGACAGTCTTCTAGTCACCCCATGACAAGTTCAATATTTGATACCAAACTTTGCAAGTACAGTAGTCACTTGGACACAGGTGTTAAAACTTCAGATCTAGTAGGTGCCACAAGTGGAACTGCTTGTAAATGGAGCGGTAATGCCACTACACCAAAGTCATCGTCACCTCACAACAGCACAAGTCCTGCTAGTGGAAAAGTAGCCCCAGCAGTCAGTTATAGCAGTGCCACTTATCATCCAGATATTGTACATGAGGTAAGCTCAAGAAATATTTATTGTTTAATTTAAAATAGACTCCTGATTAAAACCTGATAAAATACTGAAAAGTATTATTCGTACAAAACAAAGGATATATATCTTATTCATGCAGGTTTTAGATTACTTGTATAACGTCTTTCCAGTTTTATTTCGATAGCATATAAAACAGCAAATAGGGAATCGTTTTCAAGTAAAAATAAAAGATGTGCTCACGCCATACGAAAAGAAAATATTCAAACCAATTCATATCTTGTTTTTTTCATTTCAAATATTAATCATTTATATTCAAATATTATTTAACAAAATAAAGACATAATGACTGCCGTTGTTGAATATCTTCCAAAATTATGAATTTTTCTGATTAATAAGTGCATTTATATATAAATATGTATACTCTCATAATGCTTATGTTTCACATCTTATCAAGTTCAAATTTTTTACTATTAATATTCGAAAGTTAAACTGATCACAGTTTCTTGATTAGTTCTTAAATATATCAGTGAATCTTAAGCAAAAAAAGTGGATAGTTTGGATTAGTATTTAATTATTTGCGATTTGCATTTTTCTAGCAATTTAGATTGAAAGTAATTTTAAAGTCATTTAAAATGATTCCAAACAGTTTATTAAATATCAAATTAATGTGATTATGCACTTTATTCATATGTCAATAGGAAGAATGGAGAATATTTCCCCTGAATATTCTTCAGATCCATTATGAGTAAGAATAAAATGTTGTTGAAATAAAGAAAAATCTTTATTGAATCAACATTCAAAATTAAAAATGAGACCAGAAAGAAAAGAGAAAATTATGAAAAAATGATGCTAGGTTCTTAAACTTATATTAATTAGAATCGCACATGCATTATTCCTATCTATCACATTAGCCCTGGTGCTATGATTATACTCTCTTTTCCATTCTAAGGAAAATTATTTAAATACGGCTTCTTAAACGAGTTATATCTTTAAGTACAGAATTTAAATTTTTCTTTGACTTTTTCCAAGAAATTACTCAATTGAGGTATAGATTTTCAAATGTTCAGTCAGAAGTTAACTAATTCATTTGTAATATTCTAATTCTATGAGTATAATAAGAATAGAAGAATAAGAATAAAGTAAGAAATCTATAAGCTTGGGAATCAAAGTTTCAATAAATCCTTTAACCTTGAAATTGATCATTAAGTCATAAAAATTCTATAAAGAATTTTATAATCAAGGCTTGCTTTGAATCATTGTCGAAAACTATTAAATTTATAAGATAGTGAATTATAGGAAAATATACATGTAGCAATTAACAGCATTTGTATTCTGTCTTTAACTTAACCTAAACGAGCGACATTACTTGAGAAATGTTTCGAGCAGAAGTGATGAGGTCGCTAAAACCATGTACCTTGTTGCAGGAATGGCATGCAGGCAGCCTGGCTACATGGAGACCTCATGTCAGTAAGTCACTTTTTAAAACAATATATCCTCCTAATCCCTTTTATAACCAATACTAATATTCCTCAAAATGTTATTTTTTTATTTTTTATTCTCCTCCCTAATCCTTAATATTACTAATAGTTGATTCTTCCAGTTGATTCCTGCATGAGTTGCATGGTTGTGGCGTGTATTTTTGTATAGTTTATAAAATATACATGTGGTTAGCATTTTATCACCCAGATTAAAAAGAAAGCTTCTTCGATTGAATTTATGAATATTGAAGAGCCTTCTAACTCGAATTTTCGTGAGGTTAAAATTTATGAAATATGTTAAACTTTGTACCCTGTTCTCTTATAGAACTTTGGTAATTTAACTCTACTCCAAAAATTCGAGTTCGAAAGTTCTTTTGTGATATAAAATATTAATATGTTTTCGCAGAAAACTGGAATTAGATGGGCTTATTTCTATTAAAGTATCCGACTGGGTAAAAATCGTCAAATTTGACAAAACTAACGAAAAACATTTTATTGCATAATATTTAAGCCTGTTCTTTTAGCTTTCCAAATCTGTCTTATTTTTGTTCTACCTTCTTTAGAAATAAAGTTACTGTCGTTTTAAGTTAGCATAGTGTGACTAAAGTCAAACCGGAAATGGCATTTCGAAACCGGAAGTTGATGTAAATATCACGATCTGTCAAAGAATTTCGATGTTAAAAATGGCTAAATTAATTATTTTATAGCTTTTATGTCTGATAATAAGAATATGTAGAATTATTTTAAAATTTGTCGCACTAAAATTGGCAACAAATGTATTGTATTGAAGTTCAGTTTCTTTATTTTCTCCACGTTATTGAATATTTCTCAAGTGAACTATTTACGAGATTTTTTCAACTCCAACTCAATTTTTTGCTTTATTCTAAATCTGTTTCTGGTTTTAGTATGCCGAAAACAAGATCTGAACGTTCTAAGAAAAACTTTCCAACAATCCTATGCATTGCTATTGCCCTGAAGGACCAAATAGCTGGTGTAAGTTTCAGAGAGCCCAATTTTCAGGCATAGAACTTCAAAAAAATAAACCAGGCCTATAATCTACCATTATAAATAAAATAAAAGGAGCAGTGTGACCAAAAATTATTGTAGAAATGCCTGCATGAAAAAACACATAAGTGTAATGAAAGTTTTAACGGTGTACTATGAAATGTTGTGCCCAAAGAAACATTTGTTGAACTGCAAACCCTTTATTTAGGTACATATATAGCCGTTTTAATTAACAATTCTGAATACACTTGTTTATTACCAGTTTTTGAAAAATTAGGAGTGCCTATTGAACCAAAATTAAGTGAAAGGCTTCATCAACATTAAAGATTACAGAGTAGCGGATTCAATACGACATTCTTCAGCATCTGTAAAACTGTCCAGAAAAAAAAGAAGAGGAGCTAGAAAGAGTAAATCTGTAATAGATGATATAAAGGAAGGTCCAAATTATAAATCAGGAGAGTTTTAGATTTATTGATAGACAATAATTTTGCTTTTTTTCAAAATAAAAACTTTAAAAGCATTTTCTGAAGAATTAAATTTTTGCACTTGTTGCATTACCGTAAACACAATATCTCAATATGTTCTGAATATATTCTTATGAAATTTTGTAGAATTGTTTTATACAATATTTTTAATGCTCTGAACTAAAAACTAAAATATAAATACAGTTGTAGGCATTTTACAGGCATTCATAGACAAATTGAGAACATTTTTTTCAAAAAATTCTTGTTTATATAATTGTTTAAGCCGTATCTCAGCCCACATTCCGTATATTCAAAATATTTTAGTTCAAAGCATGCATATTAGTTATTGCAATGTACTCCTAAAATATTTTTAATATCTGGTTGTAATTTTTTGCTCTATGACTGTTGGCGTAACAGTTAAATTTTCTGTTTTTTCACTACATTTTCCCCTTTTTTTCAAAATGTTATGAAAATATTTTTTATATTTGAATATTTTTCATTGTTCTATTACATATTCAAACTAAATCTAGAATGATAACAAGAATTTGAAGCATATTTAGAAAAAAAGGCTCCGAACCCAGTCGGATACCTTAAAGTATCATAGATGCAAGTTTGATATCATTCAGATAATGTATTTGGCATAATAATCATATAGAATCGGATCAATGAATGCCAAATAAATTATAACAGCAAAAATTATTTGAATACGAATATTGCACTAAGTCCTTTTAATCCGAAGTTCAGTGATGTAAAATACAATTGATTATTTGTCTGAAATTTGGAATTAACGAAAAAAAAATATTTCAGAAAATACCGCATGAAAATACTTATGTGTATCTAGTTGAGGTTGCCGTGTTTATGTATTCTTTTCTAAAAATTCATAGCCCACAATAACAGATGATGGGGAGAAAACAAACACAAACAAAACATGAATCATATTGCAAAACTTGTTTACCAATGTAATTTATGGTAATTCAACACCATTAATCACTACATGCTACAATTTCAAAGAAAAAAGGCATAACCATTTTTAATCGCTTAGAACTTCAAAATTATGTTGCCAGAATAATCCCGTATTAAAATTATTTGACATTTTATATAAAAGTCAAATTCTTAATTATCCGTAAAAAATATTAAAAAAAAATTATAAACATTCATATTTTAATATTTTTTCCATTATTTATTTATTTTGAGATTGGTTCTTTTCTAAACTGAAAATTTGTTGTTCACATATGAAAATGTATATCAGAACTGTTACATTTTGATGCATTCAAACTATATAAAATGCACCAAAATAATTATGTTTATATTGGAAACTTTTTCTTATTGATCCCTAAAATAGTCTGAATGAAAAATGATTAAAATTTAAATTTTTTAGTAAGTATATATGCATCGAGGACAGAGTTTTGATAGTTTGACAATTTTGTTTGCTAAGGTTTATCAGCTCAAGTGCATTACAAAATATTAATTTCAATAATCATTAGATTAAATATTAATTCTTTATAACTTCCAAATAAAGAATTCCAAAAAGTAAAAAAAGTAATGATTTTGAAAAAAAAAAAGATTTACATGTAATAGGTGTTACATTTACGAGATGCATACAAATAGTCAAAATCCCCTTTCTAATGCTTAGAAAGTGAGGCCTGTAAAAGTTGAGAACTGTATTTTTGAAACATATTTCAAGACTGTTTTCTGTTCTACAGCTCAAATCTAATATTTTGCAGGAGAATTTTTAGTTTCTGCTCGGAAATTTATACAAATATTTCAAACAAAAATTTTCTCTCAAATAGTGTTTTCTATTGAATAATAATCATTCATTATTGTTACGTTAGGATAATCGAAATTATATTAAATCAATCATTTCTCTCAATTGGAAAACAATTTTAGTTTCTTTACAGAAAGTTAAAAGCTATTTTGATATAATAAATTATTAAATATAATACTAATTTCAGTTAAAAATCAAATATATTCTCAAGTAAAGTATATTTAATACTTCGAGAATCTTCATCTCAGGTGATATTTGATCATTTCTGAAATTTTCGGAAATCAACGGGAAGATCTGATTTAACAAAAATTCCGCAATATATGTCTGCTATTGTGAACAGATCTTATCCTCACGTTGTGATGTAGAAATTAAGAGCAGGGATTTCCATAAATAAACGGATTTCACCTGTAATACATGACTATATTTTTACCGACAATATTTTTTTATATATGACCACAAGAGTCAACTAAATACAAATTATTTATTTCATGAATTCTTAGAAAATAAAAATAAATAACGAGAGTTTTTTTTAAAACAAACTTTTGAGTAAATGGTGCATTTATTCTTAACAATCGAATTTACAAACACTTTTTTCAAGGTATTACTAATCTTAGACCATTAATTATTTTTACAAAATAAGGATGACATAAGAAAAAATTGAGATAAAACTTTACTTTAGGCCTGCTCAATGGAATTTAAAAAAAGAATCTCGCTTAAATGTTGTTTTTCTATCTATGTCTGAACGACTTTTTAAGTTACATAAGAAAATAAAATTGGTTTCATATAGCTGTGGGTTCTTTTTTTTAATGAAACTTTCATTGTAATGACATAAAATTAGTCCATGTATGCATTCAGCGCATCGGAGTTTAAACAGAAGAAACTGAAAAGATTTCCTCCGCGTTAAGAATCTTAATTAATTTTTTTAATAATGTATTAACTTTTTATCCTTATGGATGAAATAACAGTTCTTGAAAAGTTTAGTATTTAGGATATGGAAGTTATGGCAGGATAATATAATTAAAAATATATATTTGATGCATCTTATATTAATATGCTTCTTTTCATTAATGTAGTGTGTTCCGTAAGGCATTCCCGAATGCGTGTAATAAACGGTTACTTGCTATGAGTTTGAAAACAACAAAGAGTACTTTAAGTAATTGCTTAACATTTAATTGAATTCAGATGCAATGTAAACAAATGAAATTAGTGTTGTGTTTGAATTTTATGGCACAAGTGCTATAATTGGCCAAACGTAAGGACAGGCAAATAAAACTGAGATTCTAAGATTTTCTTATTTCAAAATATACTTGAAATACATTTAGAAAGTTTGTCAGTATGATGTTTCCTAAAAGCCTCCCCATATTTCTAAACAGATTAAATTGCTCAAAAATGAAACGTAGTTATACAGTTGAAAAGAAGCGGAAAGACAATTTTCATGTTGCTGAACACACTCCGTTTTATGTCAATATTTTCAACGAATGTTTGGTTCAACGTTTGCGGATATATTTAATTGAATTTAGACATTTGAGTAGATAGAATCCCAAAATATTTGTAGAATATATTTTGCCAGAATTATTCAGAAGAACAATAAAAAATTATATTCATTAGAATAAGTAAACAATGTGCCCAATTTTATTTGTTCAGCGTTTTTCAATGTTTTTGATTCCATGTACTTAAGATGTCACACGTCTTAAGCTCTTTGATGCACATTTTATAGGCTGAAGTATATTAGTTTATCGAGTGTTCTGCGCTCTGGTACATTCCAATAAAATTTTTTATCCCCCATTGGTTTACAATCATATTTCATCTCTTGAAATTTTTTTAAAAAGTTGACCATGTAGTAATAAAACATAAAGTGTGATTTTGACTTTAATCTTAGTAAAATTTAATATGTTTCAATTGTTTTCTTTAAATATAAACATTTAAAATTAGCGTTTGATAAAGAAGCAAAAATATAAAATAATAATAATAAGACCCGGACAAGGAGTAAATAATTTTAAAATTAGTCAGTTACTTTTACTGGATATCACTTACGAATATGAGGAATCTATGGAAGCGCAAGAAAACAATATGCCATATCTGCTTTCTTCATTTCACTGGGAAATCCGGATATTTAAAATAATAGGCAAAACAAAAGAATCTGTACCTCAGCCGTAACTATTGGTCAGATTTCGATAATTTAAATTTTGTTTGAAAGTGAATTGCTCCTAAACGCACCATAAACAGTCCTGTATATTCATCAATCACCCAGTTTTGAGAGAAATCTCAAAAACCCTACTTCACTGCACATTCTTTAGGGGAAAGCATACTACTGATTCTCCGATCAGTCCGAAGGCACAAGGATAAAGAAAACTGAATGACCAAACCAACGCAACAGCAACACTGGCGGGAATTGTGGTTGAGTCCTAAGAACCGGCCACGGTACAACCCATCGCGAAGGAAGTACTTCCCATTATCTATGGGAGAAGCCGGATCCTTGAGCTATTTGTGTGCCCACCAGGGTGATTAGATACAACCCCCATGCCGGAAATATCTCTTCTTCATTTCGAGGTGCTCCCCCGGAGGAAATTCTCTATGGAAAGTCATATTACTGACTCTCCGCCCCGCCCGAAGCTACTTGGATATAAATATTGAATGACCAGACTGCCGCAACGGCAACACTGGCAAGAACTGTGTTTGAGTCCTAAGGGCCATCACCGATCACGGTACAACTCTCCCCGTAGCAAGTAAGCCCCGTCATCAATGGGAGGAGCAAGATCTCCCACCTTTCTAGTATCTACCGGGTTGGCGAGATCCAACCACCATGCTGGAAGCATCTCATCCCCAATTACGAGTTGCCCCCCGGGGAGATTTTCTAGGGGAAAAAAGCTTTGACAGAATTCTTCAACTCCAGCCATGGAATCAGTTTCTCCATTTGTAAAAATTTCAAACTACCTCTTAATAAGTTATCAATGGTAGCTTAATCCTACTGTCATCAAATTTCTAGAAACGCACCCAACCTCAACAATTGGGTTAATTTCGAGAGGTTTTTTTTTTTGCCACGTTCCAAGCAAAATGTGAGTGCGTTTATTGTATAATTTAAAATATGGCTGTCTTTCGTTGTGATCAGTTGTGTTTCTGAAATTTAGTCAATATAGATAAGGTTATAAATATGGTGAGCAAAAAGTTGGCCAGCGAAGACGATTATTTTTTTAACAAAAGAAACTGTACATGCAATAGCATAAAAACCACAAATATGAAATATCGCGATTTTATAAGATAAATAATACATTATATTCTAAATTGTTTATTTGTGAAATATTAGATATATGCTGAAGACACTAGTTTTAGATAATTTCCTTTAAATCATAGGATAAGAAACACAGATTTGGGCATTTGTTTCCATCTGCTAGTGCTTGAAATGCTAGATCTGAATTCGCTAAATTAATCAACATCAAAAGCACTTTTCATTGACTTATTTAAAAAAGTCATGAAAAATCTATCACTGATTGATCAGTGATAAGTCTAAATCTTGAAATTTATTTATAAAGTCATTATTAAATTCACGTATCAGTAATTTATGAGATTAAAAAAGTTTCAACCATAATGGATTTCGCAACGTTTCTGGCTATACATTCTTACAAATGCATTCTTTTATATTGAAGAACCCTTTCGAATCTTCCAGTATTAATCAGAAATTAAATTATTTCTATTAATTGAGAATAATTTTTTTTAATTCAACAAAATGTTTTTTCATGAAAAATTTCTCTCTCTAGTAATTTTTTTAAATTCAGAAATTCATCTTTCTTATCTTCGAAAGTTATTAGATCGGAAGAACAATTGTAAGATCGGAAGAACCCTCACTAAATGATAATCACTAGTCTAAATGATAATCATGATGGAATACTGAATTAGAGTAGATACAGGCTTCTTCAGACATTGCATTAATTATTTCTAACACTTGCACGCAAACTTCTGGTTTCGGGAAACAAAAGAATACGACTTTTTTTATTCAAATTCTATCATAAATAAGACTTAAGAGCGAAACACAAACTGAATACTACTAAAGAAATGAAGTAACTATTATTGAAGATCAATTAAAAAATGTAACTTCTGTTGAAGATCTATTGAAAAATATCAGGACTATCTATTGTAGTTATCACAATAGCGCAACAAATAATAAAGGAATTGTCATTTTTTTATTGATATCATGAGGAAGAAACGTTATTTACTTGAATTCATGGGACAAGGTGGCTGAAAGTAATAGGTGTGGAAGTAGAAACTTGGCTCTGAAGTTTGATTCCTTAAAAAACGTATTTTAACGTATCCAATCCGCCTGACATTTGGGATACATGTAGCTTAGTCATTGCTTTTTTGCATATGTTTCAGTTATTTGCAAGCTGTCATTTTGATTGTATTAATTTAATAAAGAAATTGATGTCGTTAAACAACATTTATGCCATTGAATCTTATTTTGTTTTAAAATTATAAAAAGTGCTGCTCAAGCAAAAGTGAGTCATAAGTAAGAAAAAAAAAAGGTTTGCAAGATTTCGTGATGGAAATTTTGGTTTTGAGAACGATCCACGTCCCTGTGCAGTAAAATAAATTTGAAAACGAAGGTCTTCAAAGTTTAATAGTTTCAAATAGCAATAATTTTCAATAATTTTTTAATAGTTTTTATAATTTTGTTTTCAAAGTTTTAATGGAAAAAAATTATGTCAAACTCAAGAGCTTGCAAAGTTGTTAGAAATTACTCGTCAAGTAATAAAACTTCGAGTGCAAGTAATGGAAAAGATACAGAAGGGAGGAAATTGGATTCCTCATAAATTGACAGAAGAAAACGAAAACAGAAGAATTGACATCTAAATGATTTTTCTTTCTGGACAAATCTTTATGGACAATGGATTTTGGGTCCTGAAGAATGATCCTGTCCTTTATGGGTCCTGAAGAATGGATTTTGTATGACAGACCTAAGCCTAATTTACTAGGGGAAAAAAAGATACTTAAAAGAAAAAAAATTAGTAATTGTGGTAGAAGTAGTCATTATTCTTATTGAATTAATTAATCTACTTCAAAGATTTGAGAAATATTACATGTTTTGTCTTTTGAGGTTTTAATGTAATTACGCATTACGTTTTTTTTTTCTTTTATTTTCAATGCATCAAGTTTGTTTTCTCTCAAATTCTTATGCAATATTTAAAAACAAGTAGCCTTTCATTCCCATATTTGCTATACCAAAGCATGCTTTTCCCTTTTTAATTATGTTGCAAAGAATACATTTTTTTGTTCATTTGCGCATACTTGCGTAATTTATCAGCAGTTTTAAAGTGTTTAACCGTACATGAAGTATAACGTGATTGCATGCAACCTGATGGCACAGAATGTTACCCATCAGCAATTTGTTGTCATAGCTTATAGATAAGAAATTATAACTAATGAATTTGATTATTTGGATGAGATTATTGTTGCAGGAAATAATCTCTAAAAGAAAGAATACTGGTTTTTTAAAATCGTAAAATTTCCTGAATCTGTAATAAAACTGAGATTAAAGATATCTTCTTCTGATCGCAATATACTAAATCTCTAAAATGTTTTAATCGCTTACACATTCTTCAAGCGAAATATTGGCTGCGCATTTTATTTTTATTTCAATATGTTAGGATATTCAGGTATCTTTCACTTCGAAATTATATATTAGAATTTAGTGAATTAAAAAGGCTCTTCACATTTCTTATTTGAGGCAGAATTTCACATTTATTGCTACAAAGATTTAATTCAAATAAAATAGCCGAAAATAATCTACTTTCAAGAAGCAAGTTACACTACAAATATTAAGTACTTTGATGGTGGCTCACATTTTTCTTAGTTCATTGAAAGATCTGCCTCTGAGCTGACACATATTGTCCTTTAAGGTTACTATATTCTTTCTTTAATTAGCTGAAGCCACTGATTGAAATGTGTAAATAAAGTTGTGAATTCGGTGGCTTAATGAATTTTGAATAATTTAAAAGCTATTCCGTAGCTGTAAAAAGTAGATTAAATGTGTTTTTACTTTCTAAAAAAATAAAAATTCAGAAATATATATACTGTTATTTTCCAGTATCAGAGACTATGAAATGTAAAACGCTAAGTGAATGAAATTTGGTGCAAGGATTTAGTATTCAAAGTGTAGATTTTTATCACATTTTGAGCCAATCTGGCTTTGGGTCTGTATTTTCGCATGGATGGAATCGCGATAGTCAAAAATGTAATGACATAAAGAAATGAAATTTGTTTAATAATTTTATTATTATAACTGTTTGAAATTTTAGTTTCGGTCAGTTTTGGTCGACAAAAAGATTTCCAAAATGCATATTTTATTACTGTATAAAACTGCGAAATACAGAAATTTCATGTTGGAGACTCGTGACGTTCTCTGTCTTGCTCATGGTTCACGATTTCCTGCAGGGGCAAGGGATATACCATTTTTAATAGAGACTATACGATAAGTTTTTAGAGAAATCACTCCCGTCGGTTCCACATGAGATAAATTAAAGCTCATGTTAATACATTTTGTCAACATAATTTTATAACCCACTGGGTAAGCTTACAATTGGAGGCGATATGAGAGTGACATTGATTGATTAATATAAAATAAAAATAATCTTAGTGAATGGAACATATATATCCATCGTTTCCAAAATCTAAATACTTTTTCGAAATCAATCAACTTATGGTTTAAAAGAACTTTTCTTTGTTTGCATATATATATGTATATATAAATCTTTATTATTTTGCAGATAGCCCTAGTGAAGAACGAAGTTGGGCGACCTGTCTCACAGAGGCTCATCGGTAATCCATTACTCTCCATCTCTGAAGTGACTAACACTCTCCTCAACCATGAATAGATTAAGAGAACAATTCGATTTTTAATCATGCACAGATTGAGGATTCGTCAGTCGGAACTTCGGAGAAACTTTCAAATTCCTTTTTGTTGATCAGAAGATGTACTAGAGAGTTTACCAGCCGTCACTCAAGCAATTTTTCCCTAATTGTGGACAAAAACTATTTGTAAGCATGATATATAAATGACTCGTAACAAACTAATATCGAGCAGTTGACTGAAATTGTAAATTGTCTGCATCTATTTGTAAATTTGATTTTACTCTATGGAAACTTCTATAAATTAATCGAAAAAACTTTGCTGAAAATTTTGTGATAATATGATAATTCGTCGAGCTGGTATGCAGATGTAAGTGCGTATTGTATATTGTCAGAATGGAAGTATGCGTGAGATTACACGGCTAAGGATTCGCTGTAACTTTAGAGAGTTTGTAAAATAGATGAAAATGCTTCAAGTATATGCTTCTTTATACTGAATAATTAAATGAGTAATATTATGGACATTTCACAAAAAACGAATCCAAAACTGAATTTTTACATAACATGGCCTCTGGATTGCAACAAAGTGTATTTACGTATCAAACATTTTTAGAAACAGTGTTTTTGAAACAAAATTTTAGTAACAGTGAAATATTATTAATGGTAATAGACGAGAGAAAGATTTGATGTGAAAAGTTTGATTTTTAAATCTCGTCATGATGTATTTAAGTTCAATTTTAGAAAAATTCTGAACTCTGATAAAATATTTCCAAGTTGAATCTTCCAAAATTCCAAACTGAACACACTGAAAGCGTTTATGAATGTTCCATCGACGAAAGAGTTTTGAAAGGTTAAATTTATATACAACGGGAAAAAATCGAAACTTTCGGAAGCTTTCAGAAAAATGTTTTAAATGTTACGTATTTTATAATTCATGTTTTCATTCCAAAAAGTGTTGTTTGTCTTAAAGCAATACTATTTGTCATATTTTCAGGAATTATGTTTCCATGAGGGCAAAAATACTAAAGGTAATTTTGAGATGAAATTCAAAGTATTTACGTTTTAGAAATAGTGACCCCAATTTGTATCAATGTTTTTATTCCATAATCAGTAAATTAATTTGATGTATGGTCACTTAAACGAATTATTTAATTAATGATGATGTACTCCTCTTTATTCAAAATAAATATTTCTTAAATAAATTTTAGAAACTATAATGAATCGCACTATTTTCCTTCTTATTATCTTGTTTTAAGATTTCAAATCGTTACTATTTTAGGTGGCGGCAGTTTCAAATATGACTTTAAGATTTAAAACAAATTGGGATGATTTTATATGATTTATAAATTTTTTCATAAGTGAATTCCATTAATTATGTTTTTTAGATGTGCAGATAACAACCAGAAGATCTTAATGCATTTGTATCCCTCAAAATTGCACTGAATTTGAAATTGCTTCAAACTGAAAAGAAAGAATAAAAATTTATTATCAAATAACTCTTGATAATAAAGTATAAAATATGTACAGATTTTGTCCTTGAAAACGGTTCTTGAAATCTGTAATTATAGAAAACGAAACAAAAAAAAGTGCAAATGTCGCAATGAAAAAAAAATATCGAGAAAAAAATTGTTGCCAAGCAGCTATGCAATACCAACTTAAGTATCGTGTCTGGTACATGATCAAGAATAAAATTTGAATTACGTATTTCAAAATAGTCCTAGTGTAATTACAAAATTGGACATTTAGTGTAACTAAACTAATGTGGAAATATATGACTATTACAATAAAAATATTTTAGATTTTATTTTAAAAAATATAATGAATTATTGGTCTAAAATAATTTTTGAAATATTAAATAATCTTATAATCTTGAAAATTAGTCGCAAAATCAAGGGAAATTTAATTAAATTTATCTAAAAATTATGCTAACATAATTCTTCTTGGAATAAATTAATTATTTAATTTTTATCTATAATATGAATAAAGACACTTAGATAACTAATTTATATCAAATCATAAGCAATTTTTAAAAGAAATTGAATAAAATACCAATAAAACTTTTTTATTGAATTTTTGGTAACGTTATCATATTCATAACTACAGTTATTCTAATTACTGGTATGTGAGTGAATAATTTTAATGTTAACTTTCTCAGAGAAACGTAGAACAATGACGTTGCTCTTTAAAAAGTTTATTTTTTCTTATTTAAACAGTAAAAAACAGTAATCGTCAAAAAACTTCTAATTATTTGGGAATAGAGTATAAGTAACCTCATTTGAGGACTTGTGTATTAGAAACATTTCTCCTTACGTCTTCAAGAGACATCATATTTATAAATGTACTAAATATTTGTTTAAAATATCGAATAAAGGAATTTTATGTATGTATGTACTCGTTAATGTGTATTGAAATCTTCAAGAAATGATTTAAAAAATTCTGTTTTGCATAACGTAAAAAATAGAAGAATTTGCAACTATAATACTCCTTAAATAATGTATATATTTTAATGATCTCTTGTGAAGTTGTATCTCTGTTTATTGTACATATAAATTTGTATTACAATAAAATGAAATGTTTTGAAGATTGATATTGCTGTGATGATCTCTTCAGTATTTTGAGTCTCATAAAGTTTCTTTACTGATCTTTAGAGGAAGACTACGAATAAACGTTTATTAATTTTAAAAAATTATAATTAAGAGTTTAAAAATATATTTGAGAGTTTACTCTGAGTCAAATTGAGTAATATTAAATAATATTATAACTTGAATTAATATTCTGTTTTCATATTCCATGATTTCCGTGAGTTAGTTTATTTTCTACCGTTTCCCACAATTTCAGGGAGATAATATATTTTTCAATTACTTTCGTAACATTAAATTGTATTATACTGCCATACCTTTTCATTTAAATAAGAATTTACTTTGTTTCTAAAATATTTCAAAGGCCGCGGTGGCCAGTCTCGGCTTCGGAACCGGAGGATTTCAGGTTCGAGATCAGATTCCACGGAAGAACTGTCGTGTAAGCGGGTCTGGTGCATCCTAAATACTTTGTGGCCAAACGTCTTCCCACTGTGAGGTGTGGAAGTTTGGAGAGGAGGAGGAGGTACTGCCCTCGTCATCTGACCATGGTTCAAAATTACAAGTTGCGTCCCCAAATTGCCCTAGAGTTGCTTTAAATAGGGAAGTTAATATAATTAAACCAAACCAATCAAATATATTTCGATCCATTAACTTTGCATCTAAATAAAGAATTAAAAACTTCGGCTGTAAGGTTAAAAGGAAAGTGATATTTGGCTAAGTTGTAGGGAATACTTCTTCATCATATTATTACTTCATTAAAAATATCACTAAAAGTTAAGATTCATTGAATGGTATGATTTACTATAATTTCGGAAGCGGTCCACCTCCAGGTTTGAGGATGAGAAGTTTTCGTATGAATAAGAATGTTTTCGTTTCACCTGAAGGTATAATAATGGTAATAATCCCCAATGATATCAATTACCTTCACTGAAGAAATTCAAGGTTCATAAATAATAATAGTATCTACTTCCCAGCTTCCATATTGCCATGAACGAGATTTGGACATTCAAAATTATCATTAATCCTAGAAAATGGGTGTTTTCTTTTTGATAATTACTATTATCCATAATATAAGAAAAAAGTAAGTAATTTCTTTTATAAATTTTCTAGTTCATTCAATTGATTTCAGATGAAATATAAATCTGATTTATGTAAGAGAGTGGTTTTAAATATCTTCTATGTTTTAATTTAAAAAAAACATGATATATTTGCTCTCTAATAAATGAGCTAAAATTATATGTATCTTCTAACACTATTAAGTGTTAGAAGATGCATATAAGTAAGTAAAAGGACGAGAATCATATTTTGCATACTTTAATAGAAAATATTGAAATTCATGATAAAAATACATAATATCAATATTAACAGCAATGCATGCCTAAAAGTTGAAAACATTTTGTATTGCTATCTTTAAATAAATATCAGCATCTACGGTTCTATGAGTAAGACGTCTTGCAATACATTACTATATTAACATTTCATATTTCTTTATTACTGACTTTATAATCCAATAAATTCTTTACAGTAATAATCCGTTGCAGTTTAATGGGTCTTTTCAAGCACCATTCAACACGGCGCATCATTTTTTCGTTTTATCTATTTATTATTTAAATTTTATTCTCAAAAATACCTACAGAATGATAAACTCGGATGACTCTTTTTAATTAATTTAAGACGTGCATCTTTTCAATGTTTTATTGTATATACAAATCTTTAATTTGATTGTTAAAAATTACTACAAAGTAGTAAGAAGATGTAGATTGACTTTTAGGAGAAATTCAATAAAAAAAATATCTATAATTATTATTCGGAGGAATAAACAAGTCCTTAGATTAAGTGAATAATTAGGCATCGAATTACTTTAACCAAATAAAGGATTTTCCCAACTTTTCTATATAAGCAAGCAGAAGTATTCAAGAAAGCACTATCAAATTAAGATTATTTCATTAAACTTTTGTAAATGACATATTTTATTACAATTATTTCGGTTATAACTTATACCGGCTTATTTATTCCATTTGATTTTGTGAAACCAATTTGCGTTCATGGATGAAATAGATGGGAATTTTTCAATATAATACAAGATTGTAAAGGAAGAAAATTAAGAAACCATATTCAGGGATATTTAATTGGATTTCCCAAGCTCACTGCGATGGAATAATATCTTTCCTTTGTTTTCTTTCAAGTGTGAAAGTGAATTTCCGAATTACATTATGCATGTGATTATACAGGGTGTCTCATAAGGTATGCAGCGTCTAATATTTACAAATTTTGGTAGAACACGTTAAGACAAGTATTTTGATGTATGACATGTGGGTAATTAGACTATGATGCTAAAGTGCGGTCCTACCGCGTTCTGTCCGTCTGTAAATATTAAACACTGTATGCCTTGTGGGACACCCTGCATATGTATATTGCTATAAAGTAAATAAGTAAAAGGAGGATAAACTTTATTTTATCGCAAATAATTGTAGTGTTGATAGTAAAATGCGTATCATATTAATGTAATTATTTGCTGTAACAGAATAGCATCTAAGTATTTTCAAGAGACATTCCGAATATAACTTTTTAAAAAGCATTTCAAGCAAGTGCCCTGGTGTGATGTGGAAGTTTGAAGAGGGAAATGACTGCTCGAGTGCTGTCCTCTTCATCTAACCATGGTTCGAAATTACGAAGTCCGTCCCAAAATATCCCTAATATTGCTTTAAAAAACGGAACGTAAATATTACTAAACTAAATCTACTATTTTTATGGGTGGTGTTTATAAGTGCAGAGCCGGCTTACTCTAAAAAAGCGTCCGGGTGCAAGAAAACATTTAAGGCCCTAAATTTTTTTGCAAAGTAAAAAAAAAAAGCATTTGTATAATTCTTTTATTTTGTTTTTGCTATTAACTGCGTGATTTTGTTTTTGCTATTAATTACTCCAGGATAATTACAATTTTTCCATTTTTTTTATACTTAGTATAGCAAGAACGTTTAAGCATTATATCCATAAGCCTGACTCAAGATAATCCTTTATTATTTTGCCGAAAGAGGCTTCAGCATTTATCAAAGAAACTGGCAATGTAAAGAAAAATTTTAACACAGTTTATATATTTAGAAATAAATCATTAATTAGTATATATTGCTACATGTGATGAGCGTTGTTTATATTTCTCTCATTTCAATCAAATTCCGAGGTAAAGTAATTATTTGGATTAGGTTTTCATTTACATCGTTATAACAAAACGTCACAAAGGTTTTGGGAAAATTTTCTAATTCCTTTTTTTTTTTTTTTCTAAAATTTTATTGTCAGTGATAAATTTGAAATACTTTTAAATCTGTCTTCTATCTGTACAATACTGGTATCCGTAAAAGAATTAAAAAATAACTTCTAAATTCATCAACAACGTTTTCTACAATTTCATCTTCTGCTATTTCGAAACATATATATATTTTTCTTTTTCGAATTTGTTTTTCAAGAAAAAGATATGAAAGATTCATATTCATCTTGCATTTATTAAGTCAGTGGTATCGCTTTTGTTTCGTCTAAATATGAGATAAATTTCGTCCTTAAATTTTGAATTTCAGCTTTAATTTTATTGACTGAATGAAAAACCCAGTCGAAGCCAATTATTTTTAATTGAAATAGTTCATTAATAAATAATTTTGGACTATATTGCAAATCATTCTATTAAACATAAAATAAATGTCATTTCTTTATTAAATCCAGTAGACTTTTAGCTTCGGAACTGCTGTAATATTGTTATTTAAATCAATAAATTCATCTAGACCATTACAAGTTTACACAAACTGTATATACATTGCTTTGACTGTATATGTTTTTGCCTTCCCAACTAGTGTTGCATGGTAGTTCGAGAGTATGTTTAAATAATTTTGTAGATTTTCTCATCTTTCCGTAGATGCAGAAAATAAGCAATACAAACATTTAAACAATATATATATATATATATATATATATATATATATATAGTTATAAAATGTCGCTTACGACTTCAAATCCCCAGAGAGGCACATTTAAAACTAAAATCAACAAGATTGAAGCCTTCATCAAGGAATTCGAAATTTCTAATGATTCTAAAAAGGATAATATACAGCTTAGCACTAAGTTTTTAAACCAGTTTATTGTGAAAGTCAACAACAGGCTAATTAATTTCATAAGCATTAAAATATTGCAACACAACCTCGCTTAATAGGAGGAAACATAAAAATAAAATAAATCAGAGTATTTCGTCTCCTGCTTAGTAAAGGAGCAATTAACTATCTCTGGGTCCAGCTCACACAAGAACCGAGTCTGAACTGAGAGGTTTCCTTTTTCTTGACCCCAGGGGAAATGGCGCTGCAAGGGAGCGTAAACATCCCACCACGCGTTGGAATTTTAAATTCCAACACTTGAAAATCCATCATACATACATATACATACTTAATTTTTCTAACAAATTTTAAAGCAAATGCTATAAAATTTTTAAATATTATTTCCAATAGCAAACCTAATTTTTCAAAAATTGTGATATATAATACATATAATGCAAACAAAAACTACAATTTCAAACACAAATATAAGATAAAGAAATAATAGGCTCCATGAAAATACTACATGGTTAAATTATAATAATTGAAATACAATACTTCAACATGCTATATAAATATAACTGAGAAAATGTAGAGATAATACGCTTATTAAAACAATATATACAATTAATTATCTGCTTTAACAGGTAGCAAACAAATTTTAGATATAGGCCTCTTTAAAGTACCGTTTGCTGTTCTTACATTCACTACACGTATGCAACCGTCCTTACCAGGAATTACATTAATTATTCGACCAAGTATCCATTTGCATATGGGTAAACTCTCTTATTTTAGTACTACCATCATACCTGGTTTTACATTATTTTTTACAAATTACCATTTTTGTCGTCGCATAAAATGATTTAAATAATCTCAACTCCACCTTTTCCAAATATGTTGGGTCAATTTTTCTACCTGCTGCCACCTACATAAGTGATTCTCTGACTCATTAATTAAATCAGGTTCGGCAATTGTACTTATTGGTCGTCCAATCAGAAAATGTCCTGGCGTCAAAGCCTCCAAGTTATCTATATTGGAAGAAATTGGAGAGATAGGACGCGAGTTTAAAATTCTTTCAATTTCTACAATAATTGTATTAAATTCTTTATAAGTTAAATTTGCATTTCCAACCGTTCTTCGAAAATGATACTTGAAAGACTTCACTCCAGCCTCTCAAAGTCCGCCAAAATGTGGTGAACTTGGAGGAATAAATTTCCACTTAATAGCATCAGAGGCCGAAAAATTACTCAAACTATCATCTGGATAAGTAACTATATGGTGTAGTTTTTTCAATTCAGCTTCAGCACCAATAAAGTTGGTAGCATTATCAGAAAAAAGAACAGAAAAGAAAGAACAGAAAGAAGAACAGAACTTCGTGCAAAGAATCTTTTTAGAGTAGAGATAAATACTTCAAAAGTCAAATCAGTTACCATTTCAAGATGTATAACCTTAGTGGTCATACAAACAAAAATAGCCACATAAATCTTGTTAAGTGTTCCTTTACGTTGACCCTTATATTTTATAAAAAATGGGCCTGCAAAACTGACATTAACTCTTTCAGGGGGAGGGTTACCCATTAATTGCTCTACAATAACAGGTTTATTTTTAACACATGTAACACAGTGATGCACCACATCCCTTGCCAGATTTCTGCCATTAATGGGCCAAATTTATGTTTTATTAGATGCAAAAGAGTTTGAGGACGAACGTGCAAATACGTTTCATGATAATATTCCATTATCAGGCGAGTTAGTTTACCTTTAGCTGATAAAATTATCTGATGTTACTGGTCATAGCTTAATTTATCATTAATGAGTTGACCTCCAACTCTAAGTAATTTATTATGATTTAGGAAAGGGTTCAGAGATTTTAAATAACATTTATCTGGAAGTTGTTTTTCCTTTGAGATCATATAAATTTCTTTAGAAAAATCTTGGACCTGTGTCCACCTTAACATACATACCTCAGCATTTTTAAATTCATCTGAAGTAATAGGTCCCTTTCTGGACATAATTCCTGGTTTACAATTAGAAATAAATCTGAAAATATAACTAAGAATCCTAATTAGTTTCACATAATTATTACTAAGAGATATAATATGAGTAAACACGGAATTACATTCAGATGTAGTAAGTAAGGTGCATTTTCGTGGTTGTTTTAATTCACATACAAAGTCCTTGTCTATGATTGGTTCAGACACAGATGGCACTTCAGTTTTTGATCCATCTCTAATGAATGAAGGACCATTCCACCATAAATTGTTGGTGTGAAGGGAATCTGGAAACACACACCTAGAAATGAGATCTGCCGGATTCTCCTCTGATGACACATGTTTCCAAACAAAGTCCTTAGTCAACTCCTGGATGGTGGCTACCCGATGACTTACAAATTTTTTTAATTCTTAAGATGGTTTTTTCAACCATGCTAATACAACGGTAGATTCAGAGTAGAGAAATACTTTTGAAATTGCGATATTAAGAGACTTTATTACTTTCTGTGTCAGTTTCGATAATAAAAGTGCTGCACAAATTTCCAGTCTTTGAGTAGTCACAGGCTTAAGTGGAGCGACACGTGATTTGCTGCACAATAAGTAAACAGAATTTGAGTTATTAGATGAGCACTGCACATAAATTGCAGTTCCATATGCTGCAGTAGAAGCATCTGCAAATCCATGGATGACTACACTGTCATTGGAAGTAAAATGTCGAGGGATTTCGAGATGTTCAATGTATGGAAGAAGTGAAATAAATTCCGTCCATGTGCCAATGACAGCATTAGGTAAAGGGTCGTCCCAACCAAGTTTCAATAACCACAGTCTTTGCATAAAAATTTTGGTCTTTGAAACAACAGGACTTATCAAACATAGAGGATAGTATATCCTAGAAATATCTGAAAGGATGCTTCTCTTGGTGTATGAATTTTGCACTGAAATGGTTACTTTAAATGAAAAGAAATAAGGATTTGGTTTCCATAAAACACCTAACATTTTGACAGGTTTCATTTCTTTAGAGTGGTTAAATTGATAATATTTATCATTTGGGATGCTATTTAGAAGACTTTCAGAGTTAGAACACCACTTATGGAAAGTCATACATCCTCTGACCAATAAATTCGCTAATTGAGTTTGCAGTTCTTGAGCATTTGCTAAGGTATTTGAGCCTGTTAAGATGTCGTCCATGTAACAATCTGACTGAACAACACTTGATACATCTGGAAAAATGTCTCTTTCATCAACTGCCAGCTGATTTAAGGTCCTAGTTGCACCATAAGTAATAGTATTGAGTTGCTAAGTTTTTGTTGGTTGCCTTCCTTCCACAGTATTCTCTGCAAATCTCGCTGATCAGAGCGAATTAGGATTTGCCTATACATCATGCGGATATCTGCTGTAAATACAAATTTATGTTTGCGAAAACGAAACATTATGGAAAACAGATCTTGTTGAATTGTACCGCCATTCAATTGAATTTGATTTAAGGACACTCCATTGGATGTCGGAGCAGAACCGTTGAAGACCACACGAAGTTTTGTGGACGATTTCAAGGGGTTATAAACTCCAAGATGAGGCAAGTAGACAGTGAGATCAGGTTCATTCATTTCTTTTACTTCTGTCATATGGCCTAAATCTTGGTATTCACGCATGAATTCACAGTAGAGAGAACTCAAATTTTCATCTCGACTAATACGTCTCCATAAATTATCTAAACGTCGTTTAGCAAGAGTCCGAGATTCTCCAAATTGTTTATCATTTCTTAAGGGAATTTTTACTATAAATCTGCCTTCTAGTGTTCTTGAATAATTTTCAAGGAAGTGTTTCTCACACAATTCCTCTTCACTGTTTAAGATACGAGTCTCCTCTCCTATAGATTCAATATCCCAAAAGTTTTGAAGAGTTTTATTAATATCTTGAGAATCTATTGCAAGTTCATAAAATTCTCTATCATTTTTAGAGATTTTGAATCTACCACCCGCAATATAACCGAACATTGTGTCCTGCAAAATCAGAATTCTCCATATAGAATTTGTTTGGCTTCAGCATTTCAAAGAACAAATCTGCCCTAATTAAAGCGTCGATTTTATGAGGTCTCATAAAACCAGGATCTGCTAAATTTATTTGCTTAAGAAATTTGGAAATATCAACATTTATTCTTCTGGATGGAGTTAAATTTATTATGGAAGGAACTACATAAAAGGAAATATATCTGTTGAAATCAATTTTAAAGTTTGAGATTTCTATTTCCATCCTTCTTTTAATGGCAATATTGGTGCCGTTGAAGCCAGAAACTGGGATATTTATTTTTTCTTGTTTTTTTCCTAATAATTCAGCACATTCGGTAGTAATGGCACACACTTGGCTCCCCGAATCAATCAGGCATCGGAGTCTTATCCTTTCTCCCAACTCATTCTTAAAATAGATTAGTCTGTCGGCACAATGCACATCTCATCCGATCGCACAATAGCGAAGATTGAACCCTTTTTCGGACTACCAAAGAAGAAGGTTCTATGACATCTGAGTTGTTGGGGGGAAAGGGTCTGTCATTGGTCACTCCTCTCTTGGGTTGATTTAATGGCTCTCTCTCCTCATGTAGTAGGGAGTTGTGGGCCATCTGGCAATCTTTAACAAGACACTTGAATTTCGAAGAGCATAAACTGGTATGAATTCGAAGGCAAAGTTTGCAGATTCCATGTATAAAAACAAATTCGTTTCTTTTTTTCCACGCTCATGTTTTGAAAGGTTATGCATTTGTATAAGGAATGCATGCCTTTACAACGAATACAGGGCTTATAACTACTTTTATGATTTGATTTTACAACTAGAGATTTTTATTTACAGGAATTATTTACATTTTTGTTTCTTTCTGCATTTTTTATTGGAAAGGTTGATTTCACTGCAGCTGGTAACCGTGAAATACTTTCCGAAATGGAACTTCTTCGTTCAAGAAAAGAGATCAGGAAATCAAATTGTGGAACTTCAGAGGTTTTTAGTGTACATTCAAATTGGTTTCTTAATTCTTTGTCCAGTTTTTGAAGAACTATATTAATTAACAAAATTTCAGATAAATTATTTTGCTCGTAAATGAGAACTTTAAGACCTCGAATGTTCTTTTTAATGCAATCTATTAAACGACGAAGCTCGTTAGCTGACTCTTGTTGTATCTTAGCATAATTTATTATGGAAAGAATATGATGATCAATTAACAATCTTTTATTTTCAAATCGTTCCTTTAAGGCTTCAAATAGAGAATCAAACGTATCTTCGGATGATTCTGTTTAGCTTCTCCTTTAAGAGATGCTCTTAAGTAATACAGTTTCTGGTTGGCGTTTGAATTTATATTATTTGATACCAACGTACTGAATTGGGTTTTAAAAGTAGCCCATTCACCAAATGCTCCAGAAAACGTTGGGAGTGGAATTTCGGGCAAGTGTATTTCATTTTTGATATTTTCAACAAGTGGTTCTTTTAAATTAGATGGAGATTTTAAAGAATCAAGAATAGAAGTGATTCTTACCTCCAATTCTTCAAGGCGGCTTTCCACTTGTTCAAAATCATTTGCCATTTCTTGATGTGGATTCAAATCAGGAATTAAAAAGAATTCTTGCAGAAGCTCATCTAACTTTTTCTGTAGCATTCAAACTTTCTTTAGTTTAAATTCCAGTTCATATGTGTAATATTTATCACCATTTTAAAGAAATGCTTCCAATTTCGTAACGTTGGCCTTTAGTGAGCCTTTTGAACGATTGATTTTTTCAGCAATATCCACATTCGTTGCCATTGTTCTTCTTTTTCAAATCTTTTGAATAGATACTAAGTTCTAGTTGATCATATTCATTATTATTTAATAATCCATTGACTACGACGGACCAAAAAATGCCTGTAGCTCAATAAAAAGTAGTGGACTGTAAGTTTTTAAAACAGTTTATTGTGAAACTCAACAACATGCTAATTAATTTCATAAGCATTAAAATATTGCAACACAACCTCGTTTAATAGGAGGAAACATAAAAATAAAATAAATCAGAGTATTTCGTCTCCTGCTTAGTAAAGGAGCAACTATCTCCAGATCACACGAAAACCAAGTCTGAACTGAGGGGTTTCCTTTTTCTCCACCCCAGGGGGAATGGCGCTACAAGTGAGCGTAAACAAACCCATAATTGGATGAGACTCAAAAACTCATATATCTGAAAAGTTCTTTAAAACCCGAAGCAGCGTTGATTCAAAGTGATCAAGATACTTTTGATTCCGTATTGAATGCCTTAGATAATAGATATCAAAATAAATGAGCTTTAGTTGATATTCCCATATCCAAAATTCTTTCAATTGATAAATTACATAATGAAAATCCTACTCAAATTAGATCAGTAATTGATACTGTTAGAAAGCATATGCGATCTTTAAAAAATCTGAAATTTGATTCTAACCCTTTATCTGATGCTATAATATTACATGTGTTAAATAATAAAAAGGATAAGGAATCTCAAAGATTACTCCAATTAAGTCTGACAACGACTGAAGTTCCTAGTTTAGAAAAACTCCTGTTAATTTTGGAATTAAGATGCATTCAGCTAAAGTCTATTATTAAACCAGATTTCTCGGCAATAATAATAATAATAATAATAACCCAACAAAAGGTAAATTATCTTCCGGTTTCGGTGGAAATATTAATTCGCCTAGAGTTAAATCTTTTTTATTGAAAAGTAAGCAAAATAAAAAATGCATAATGAATTAATGTAATTTTTATCATCCTTTGTATAAATGTGATACACTTAAAAAACTTTCAATTCCTGAAAGGAAATAAATTGTTAAATTAATGTGTGTAATCGCTGTCTATCAACGAATCATTTTAATAATTGCATAAGTTATTTTTTCTGTATAAACTGCAAAAACAAAAATATACGCAATGCATAATATACTATTGTGAGAAGACAAATTTATTACTGATCAGAAAATAAATTCTCCTGCAGCGAGAGAAGCATCTGAGTCATCAGTGACCTTGACTTCCAAAAGCGATACCATTAGAAAAGGATTGCTTAATACGGCTATGATTTTTATTCATGGTCCAAAGGGGAAAGTAAACCTTCGCTGCGTTTGTGATTCGGCTTCAAAAAGTAATTATTTAACGTTGAAAGAAGCAGAACTTAGATCTGACAATCGCGCTCGTCCCTTAAGAGTAGTTTTCAATGGCTCACAAAAAACTTATCTAAATATCTCACTTAATGATGTTCTGTGAAAAGGAGGCACAATTCAAGAAGATTTATTTTCTATAATGCTTCGTACGCGTAAACATCGTTATTTCTTTAGTTGTGATATATGCCACATGTTTAGGCAAATTGAAATATATCCCCAACAGAGACATTTTCAGAAAATCCTTTGGAAAAAGGGTCCAAATAAACAAGTTCAATTTTATAGGTTGAAAATAATCACTTATAGAACAACACCCGCATGTTACCTGTCTACGCGAGTGCTAAAGCAACTTGCAATGGATGAAAACGATAATTTCGCGGTTGCAGCTAATGTTGTTCTGCAAGACGTTTACTTGAATGATATCTTAACTGGCTGCTCTAGTCTCCATGAACTTGAACTGTTAAAAACAGAACTTATTCTTCTCTTTAAAAGTGCAGGAATGAGCTTGCACAAATGGTGTTTCTCACATGCAAACAGCGATTCTCCTGACTTAAATTTTGATCAGTTAATTGAAGAGACTAAAAGCTTTGGGTGTTATGTGGAATAGTTCTTCAGACACCTTTTGTTTCAAAGTTTCTTTTCCTACCAATTCGATCTTCACGAAGAGAGATATTCTTTCTCAGATCGCACGCCTATTTGACCCTCTTGGTCTTTTAGGACCTGTAATAAGTAAAGCCAAATTCTTCAAACAAAAATTAGGGCTACTTAAATTAGATTGGCATGAAAAACTACCGGTAGCGGTTTCCAATGAATGGATTTCCTTTATTCAGTCCTTACCGGATTTAGAAAAGCTCAGGATCCCAAGATTTGTCCTGTTAGAGAATCCTGAAAGAATCGCACTTCTTGGATTCGCCGATGCCTCGGAAAAGGGATTTGCAGCTGTTGTATATGATTCTGTTCAATCCAAGAATGGTAACAAAAACTGTCACCTTCTTTGTAGTAAATCAAGAATAGCATCGATCAAGACTCTGTCCATTCCTCGGTTGGAGCTCTCAGCCTATCAAAATTAGTGAACAAAGTTGTGGCTGCACTTAAGATTGACCTTCAAGAAATAATTTTGTATTCTGATTCCTAAATTTGATTAAGTTAGATTAGGACTTCACCTCATCTTCTCAAGACATTTGTCGCTAATAGAGTGGCAAAAATACAATAATTAACTAAAAACTTTTCATGGCAACATATATCGTCTGAAAATAATCCAGCCGACTTCCTGTCCAGAGGTCTGAATGCCCCAGACTGGGTCAAGAGTGAATTGTGGTCTAAAGGTCCTGATATTTCAAGTCTTGTAGATGCTGAACATTCTCAAAACTGTACTGATGATATTCAGGAGGAATTTAAAACTTCTGTAACTAAAGCTCTACTGCTCTCATCTGAAATTGATTTATTTCATAAGATTGTTTCTTTAACTAATAACTTTTGTAAACTAATTCGTATTATTAGTTTTATTTTCAGATTCATCAAAAATGCCAAATTACCAAGTGACAAACACATCACTGGGCCTTTAATTCGATAGGAACTTACTGGAGTAGAGATACGGTTATTAAATACTGTTCAAAAAAGTGATTTTCCTGTTGAATTTAAAAATTTATTAAAAGGTGAACCTGTACCTTATAAAAGCAAACTTGCTTCTTTAAATTGTTTTATTGATGAAAATAATATTATTCGTGTTGGAGGTAGATTACAAAATTCATCTTTGTATTTCAATGAAAAATATCCTATTGTGTTACCAAGTAAAAGTGCTATAACTTTAATAATTATAAGGTATTATCATAATAAATACTTTCATATTGGTTCTAACAATTTGCCATATCATGTTCGTCTTAAATATTGGCCATTTAATGGTAGAAATCTTACTCTTCAAATTGTTCAGTGTATAATTTGTTTTACAAATAAACTGTGATGTCAAATCAATTGATGGGCAATTTGCCCAAAGAAAGGGCAACTCCCACTTTCCCTTTTAACAACTGTGGTGTAGATTTCTGTGGTCCATTTTTGATAAAATGCAAAAACGAACGTAAAAAAAGTACTGAATAAGATTTATGTTTGCATAATTGTATTTATGGTTGGTTACAACAGAGATCCATTTGCAATTTGTGTCTGGTCTTACTTTCCAAGCATTCATTGCCTATTTAAAAAGGTTCTTTGGTAGAAAGGGTAAGAGTTCTAAAATCTTCTCGGATAACAGTAAAACATTTTTTGGTGCAAATGTGGAATAAAAAAATTATGTGAGTTAATTAAATCTCCCGATAAAGCACTAAATAGCTATTTTAATGATGAACATATTAATTCCTCCTAGATCTCCTAATTTTGGTGGATAGTGAGAATCCGGTGTGAAATCATTTAAATTTCATTTAAAGCGCATAGCGGGAAATTCAAATTTAACCCTAGAAGAATTCATCATTTTACTTGCTGAAGTAGAAGCTGTGTCAAATTCAAGCCCTCTAACCCCACTTTCTTCTGAATTTGACAATTTTGAGACTCTTTCTTCAAGCCACTTTCTATTTGGAAGACCAATTACCGCTACTGTTGAACCCCAATATATTGATTTTAATGAGAATACACTATCAAAATGGCAAAGAGTCACTCGATTATCTCAACAGATTTGGAAAATTTGGAAAAGAGATTACCAAAATAATTTGCAACAAAGGAGGAAATGGAAATTTAATTAAAATAACGTGGAAACAGGAACTCTTGTTTTAGTTGAAAATGAATCCCTTCCAGGTACCAAATGGATCACAGAAAGAATTGCAGATGTTTTACCTCGGAAAGATAATAAAATTAGAGTTGTTAATATTGAACTTCCTGATAGAAAAATAATTAAAAGAAATATCAGACATGTTTGTATTTTACCTACTGAATAAAAAAATGGGCTAATTATTAATTATCATTCTTGTATTATTTTTATATTAGTGTATTAGCATTCATTGTTATTTTTTTTATCTATATTTCATTTGATGTAACATTTTTTATTATATTTTTGTTCTCAAATTTGTATTCTTTTATTTGTTGAAATAAGTATTAGAACGGGGTCGGGATGTTTATTGCACGTGACACTTCCGGATTCAATGCATAGTGTCGCCCCCTACATCTTGTTTGAAAATAGTTCACTTTACCAGTCCTACTCATACGGAGTAGACGATCTTTTACGTTCCTTGTAATTGTTGATACTTTGAGTGTTAATAGTAATAAATTTATTTTTAATTAATATGGATTAAGTCCATTATTCTCGAATAGTTCACTATCGACGAATCTTTTCTTGGCATATCGCCATAACATAACACACACACACACACACACACACACACACACACACACACACACACACACACACACACACACACACACACACACACACACATAATATGCTGCTGGAAGGGACATCACAAATCAATAAATTAAGAGTATGATAAGTCAGGCACACACATAGATTGCATGAGAATAATAGAGTAATTTCTCTAGATTTTATACTTTCATATTTTACTTTCCTGTTTCTACAGTTGTCGTAAGCTTGTCCACTACAATCCATAATATATAAATATGAAGTTCGCTTAATAGATCACCGAATAGATCTTTTGATAGTTCACACCAGCTACTTCAACATACCGTATAAATGACTCATTTATAAATCTTTTTTTCTTTAAAATTGAAATACCTAATAAAAACTGGTTTTTTTATGGGAAATATTATAAATAAATATTGTATATTTGTTTATCCATTTAGATATTGTAATACGTAGATGCATTTACATTATTTTTAATTCTGTTTAGAACTCCATTTTCCTAAAGTAGGAATAATATGATCGTGTAATGTGTGAACTAAATCGTTGACAATTTAGTTGGTGGAATTTTTTATTCTCTTTATACGATACATTAGCACCGAGTCGAATTTACTTAGTCATTCGCTTACATTAAAAAAATTTCTATTATTAGACGTTCCTATTATTTCATGGGTTCCTCGAAGTGAGAGATAGAGTCACACACTAAAAATCGAATCACATCTACAAATCTTTGGAATAGTAATTAAAACCATGCCTTTTCCTTACTTATATTAATTTGCATTTGTTTTAATAAGAGTCGAATATAGATTTAGTCTTTATAGAAATTTTTTCAAAAACGTGCATTGCCAGGAGTTGATCACTCAATTTATTGTCGTTTTACTTTTTGTTCGAATAATTTAATATAAACAAATATACACAGATGCACACATAAAACTTTTTTACATTAGATATAGATAAAAGTAGATATCTGATGATTTACAAGTCCATTTCAACCCAGCTGCAGCCTCGACTTTTGGGCCCCGGAAACGCCGCTCTGTCTTAAAACGTCTGAAGGAGACTTCCTTATTCATGAATGACTTTTCCCACCTTTTGATATATATCGCAGCAATCTTTGTCTAATAAAGGCTTCAGATGATGCTCTTCCAGTTACATGGAAACGAGCTGTAGACATTTAGTATGTGTAGCATTATTATTGCTCAGAAGACTGTTTTAACTATTAATCACGGTGAGGGTCCCACTCAGCCGCGGTGCCCGGGTGCCTAGCACCCGAAGTACCTTCTAGATGGCCGGCCCTGTATAAGTGCATATAACTTATGCTAGAATTCAACTCTTAAGATGTAAAAATTGCTTTGGTAGCAGTTGTGGAATTTTTGAATAGTTTAATACGCTTCTAAATAAAACTCATATTTACATTTGAAATCAAATTGATAATAAACCAAATTATTATTATTTTAATTTATACTTTGTCTAACATTAATCAACTAGTTGAGTTTTTTTCGAAAAATGCACACCTGCTCTTCTTCAAAACCAATATTAAAATAATTTTCAGTAAAAAAACCGTTTCGTTTAAATAAAAAATTTCACATTTAATTTAAAATGTCACAGCTGAAATTAATTATGATAGTATAAACAAAAACTGTGAACAGGAACATAAGAATTTTGACTTTAATTGATTACAATTTTTCCTCTATTAGGTCTTTAAACAGACTGTATAACACAAAACAGATTCTTTTTCATTCACTGCAAGGTAGACCTAAAAATTGAGAAACTATCTGTGAAAAAAAGTTATCGAAATGCAGTTAAAAAGTAAAAATCATTAAGTGAGTAAAAATCATTTTGACACTTGGTCTTTCAAAATTATCTAAATGAGAAAAGAAATCAAACTTGAGATTATCATAGATGTTTTTGTGTTAATTTCCAAAGAAAATAACTTTCATTATCTAATGTATAAATCAATTTAATTTCAAATCTAATGTCAAAAGTTGAGAAGTGATTAATATCATAAATTTTGCAGAGTTTTTGCGTTATGAAATGAAACAACTTTCCAGAGTAACATGAGATTTACAAAAAAGTTATTCAAATGTCTCAAAATCCGACTTAAGTCCTTTAGTTTAAAAAAAAAAAATGTCTACTATACATGCTTGTTATAAGTAACATTATTCATCTTCTGGAAGAATCATCCTTTTCGATGTTTATATAAGAAGGTAATTTGTTTCAGGTCTTAGAAATAACTGCTATCTAATGTCAAATGAATTCTTGCAAATCAATGATCTGTTTAAATAATTTGAAATATGATAAAATGCTCTAAACTTTCTCAATAACAATTTTCCTTTTTAAACTTTAACATTATTAGAAATTTAAATTCTACACACATGCTCTTTCTACAGCTAAGAAATTTCTTATGAATTTAATAGAAACGAAACTTGCTAAGTGAATTTTTGAAGCTAAGCCTAAACATCTGGAAATAATATTTTGAGAAATAAATACAATATACATTGACAAATGAAAAACTTTTGTACACTTATAGGTTGCCTCAATTTAAAAATTCCTTTTCATTTATATTTATTTCTTTAAATGAATTACACTTCCTCATGAAGTCGCTGCTTTAGACTCTTAACATTATTTTTAACTGAATAGGTTTAATTGCAGGTTGTTTGAATTCAGGTTAAAAAAATTGAACAAATGGTACCATAAAATATTATTATAAGGACATTTTTTTAAAAAACTCCTCATATTTCCCCTATAAGTAAAACTGTTTTATGGGCTTTCCTTACCAAACACTGTTTTTAAAAAGTTTGCAAGATTTTTGGTGAATTTTTCAAAAAAATGGACTATTAGAACTTAAGTATATCGTTAACCTACAACCAAAGGAAGTTTCTTAGTCTTAAATAGCGATGGAGGAATAATGTGGCACTGTATAGAGTTATAAAAATTTTATTTGGAGCAGAAATTCAAAGCGAAACACATGCATGAAAGTGAGTAAAAACTCCAATGGAATAAATTCGACAGTTAAGAATCGAACATGAGCAGTATTCTATATAGAAAAAATTGCAACTTTTATGTTTAAAAAGAAACAACGAAGAACTATGTTTTCCAGAAGTAAATTAGAAATGAAAGAAAATAAAAATGAATTCTATAAAAAAATTTAAAGCAACAACAACATAGTATTAAAAAGAAGCAATAACTATCATCAAAAACCATTTCCTGAAACAAGAATTGATCTACGAGCATCACGATATATTACAGCTAAAATATTAGAAAAAAAAATATTCTAAGTAGATATATTTGTAATTCTTTAAACCAGATTGATGTAACTCTTTTAAAGAAAATGAAAAAAGCATTTATTAAAGCAACCCTATCTCCCCCAAAATTTAACATTTTAAGGGAATTTGAGCATTTGAATAAATATAATTTATAATGAAACGAAATTAAGTAGTAATAAAAGATGGAAAATTCCTTTGTAATAATTATCAACTAATTCAACCTGAGTCTTAGGATTTCTAAAACCCCATAAACGAATTTATATGATCCATATTTCATAACCTTCTCCTGATCGAACTTCTGTGTACAAAGGAAGAAAGATAAACAAAAACCAGTCCATTATTTGTCCATTTCTTCCTTTCATTTATTAAATGATAAGTTTATCATGTACAAAAAGTCGTGTCATGTATTGAAAAGAAGTGCTTCAGTTTGAGAAGTTAAGTTGATTTTCAGTTTATTTTTATGATACAAAATGTCTTACATCTTCCAAGAAATATAGCATTAGAATGTGATATGCATGTTTTCTATTTCCTATGTCATTTAGAATACAAGAATGTGCTTTTAATTGAAATAGTTCAAATTCATTAGTTTAAAAATGCTGTTTCTTTTCACATTACAGTTTTCCTCCCTTTTTGTCGATACTTACGATGCAGGTCAGGCATACTATTTAGATTTTTTTTTCCGACTCGTATCATTTTAGGTGAGGCTCAGTAATTTTCGACTCATACTGCTTTGAATCATAAGAGGCGCAGAAAATTATATCTTGAAAAAAATCAACCCAAGGCAATTACTAAACTTCAAACAACATTTCAATTCAACTGATATCCCTAATTTACAAGGTGGTACAAAAAATTTGAAACGTACTCTAACCTTTTATGTATTGAAAATAAAAAGGCACTGCAAATTGCAGGCGCTTTTAAAATAAATTAAAAAATAAGTTTATGCTAGCGAAATAGCTCTGCTGCTACTATACAAAAAGTTATACTTGATAGGCAACCTTACGTTAAATGTTTGTATCACCGCCCCTCTAAAAAATCGGTCAGTTAGAAGATCTCTCTTTTTGCTACAACTAGATCATTATAAAAATCTGTACATGTATCTGTAAAATTAAATGAATTATATTGCATTAATTTACCACTTAAAACTGAAAATAACGGCTCTCTTTAGAGCCGTTATAACACAATTTAAATTTGGTTGAACACATTTTTCAAATTTAAGATCGCCTTTATCTAGATAAAGAAATCTTTCTTTTCGAGTTTCATCTACGCAAATATAAGATTTTATATAGCTCAAAGTTATATCGCCTTTTCCAAACATCGTTGATTTCTTTCCCACCAAGAATGGCTCGCAGAATTTTTTTTTCCTGCTTTGGTGACTGTCCAGGTCTTTGAGTCATAAGTAAATATTGGTTGAATTAACGTTTTATATAGTAAAAATTTTGTATTTCTCGATAGTAGTGAGGATTAAAAAAATCTTTTTAGTCCGTAAAAGCTTTATTTGCATTAATTAGACGACCTTGAATCCCCTTGACTATACTGTAGTCATCAATAACTATAGAATCAAGATAAGTAAGAATTTGGACAGCCTGAAATTTGAGAGAACCAATATCTGGATGGGTTTCATGGGAGTTTCTGTTACTTAGTACAAACATATATTTGGTCTTTTCGCTGTTTATGGTAAGTCCCAAGCTATTATCAGCATGCTTAAACGAAAGAAAAGCATATCTTAATGCGGAAACAATTCTTGAAATGATGTCAATATTGTCCCTATAGGCCAAATTTTGTATTGATTTTGAGAATATATTGCCTCTGATGTTAATTTCTGAATCTCTTAATTCCAGAATTTCTCTACAGCAACATTAAAAAGAAGATAGGGTAAAGAATCACCCTGCATGACTCCCTTATAGACACAAATTTAAATTCGCTGTAGTTTTTTTAAAATTTTAAAGGATTTTTTTAACCCGAGTTTTTAGTTTCCTCCTGAATTCGGCATTAAAAGTGGTTGTTTGCTTACGTCATAAATTTTGTGCTGATTCTGGTGACTAAGTCATTTTAGTGTATGAAGAACATGGATTGAATTCACATAAATGATTTTAGACTTAGTTTTTAAAGATAGCTATTTTTTTTTTCAGTTTTTTCAGATGTTTATTTGTGTGCATCCCATTTCTAGTAGATTTTCCTATAATAACGTCACCAACAAAATATTTCGTTCCTTTAAATATATAGTGTTGAAGGAATATTTCGTTCTTTTAAATCTAGTATTGACTATCTAGTGAAAACATTGTTTTGCGCAGACAATGACTATTTTTTTCTCTTTGAAATGATAGCTTTAATAGCAAGTGTTATATACAAATAAATTCTCTAAAATTTCGAATTTTTTAATAGTAATATATCAGGGGGGCGTATAATTTCTGAAAACCCAACATGTGCCTGGAGTGCTAATACAGGATGCTTATATAGAAATTACGAAAGGCTATACCTATTGAATGAAAAAGAATTTATCGATAGGATTAACATATAATGTAGATGGTACTTCAAAATTTTGTATACATAGGCCATAGACGTTCTATGTGACTTCGCTGTCACACGGACCATATCTAGGCAGTAGTCCATTTCACGGAATTCATTCTGAAGCATTTCTGCAGTCACCGACGCAAGCGCATTACAAATGAGTAATTTGCTTCCCATGGGAGCACATATACATGCATTTGCTCCATAAATGCTTCCCATGCCCCAAACAATTTAAGAACTCAAAGTGCGCATTTATAATGCGCTCTTGAGTTGTTGACGGCAAACAAGCTTCAGAATATATAGCCTTTAAATGGATTACTGCCAAGATATCGTTCCGTGTGACCATGGGAAGTCACATAGAACATTTATGAAATATGTATACAAATCTTTGAAGTTCCATTTACATTATGTATTAATCTTATCGATACATTCTTTATCATTAAATAGTTATAGCCGTTTGTAGTCGATATATTCATTTTGAATCATCTTGTACGAGTTAATTGGTTAAGGTGAAGTGCCGCAAAAGCGAAAAATAGACTACATGGCTTCTAATATATAGTTCAATTGAAACTGCGAGAGAAGTTGAAAGTTTAATTAGATTTTCACATACTAGAAAAATTGTCCTACAAGGCAAACTTGTCACAGTTTGTGATGCCATATTTTTTCCTTCCTATTTTATTTAGTAAGTTTAATACTTTTTTTAACCTTTTTTTTCTTCTGAATCATAATTATTTGCGTTTCACAAGAAATTCATACGTATGTAAATAAATAAGGCATGCATTACATATTCATAGAATTACGAAAATTTGAAGCTATGAGGGTCAAATGATCTGCAAAACAATATTTTATTTCCAATATCTAATAAACACGAAAGAAAGGCATCTGATTTAATATCATTTATTGGAAATGAAAGACAGGGAAATGGCACAATTAATCACAAGAAATTATTCATTATAAGATTCAATTTTTTTTCACACTCTAGCTTTCGAAGTATTCAAAAAGAAAACATTATAAGGGTTATAAAAATCAATTCGTAGTCCATGTGTCCCAATGAAACTCCATGTGTTGAATTTTTCTGACCGGAAACTGATTTTTGGGCCTATATCTAGCTTGCAAATATGCAGTTTTCTTCCACTTTCCTAAAACCGGGAAAGCTTACAGCAGGAAATAGCATTTGCGGTACTTCTGAAATATTAATAATGTGGCAAATAATGTTTATACATAAAAAATGATCGTCTTAAAATTATTCCTCAGAAAAAAATTCTAAAGTGACGGGAAAGGTGGGAAAAATCTAAAAGGTTTTACAATATTGTATAAGTGTCCGAGGAAATGGAGAGAAAACATTTCCATTGTAATTTTTTAGATTTTTCTCCATCATTTATTCAGTAACATGATTGGTATTTATGAACAGACTTCCTATTTTCACACGTGGTTAACCCGGTCATAAATTTCCAAATCGCATCGAAGGGAGGACGTTTGATCGCAACTATTTTAACTATTTGGCCCAAACTATTTAACTGTTAACTGTTAAACTATTTCTCGAACATCCAGCTCTCAAATTAGGGTTCTTCTTTCAACTAACTTACCGTAGCCTCGTGTAAGACTCGTGAAATATAAAGATTATCACTTTTCAAAGGCTTGATGTAATAGGAGTAATTTAGTAGCTTTAAGGTGTCTCTCTCATAACAGATTTTTTTTTCATTTTACAAGTAAAAAAATTTGATAAAAAAGATCTTTAAAGATTGAAACCAGTGACATGCTTTATCGAAAGCTGTAAAAATCTTGTACAGAAATTTCCATTTTAGTTATAAATGGTTTTGAGAGATGGCGCCACATGTTAGAGTAGCAAATTAGTTTCAATGTGTGCTAAGACATTTTGACCAGTGGAGCAGTCAGCAACATGAAATAAATAAATAAATTATGAGCAATTAGACTACATTTATCGCAAGCAAGCTTGAAAAAGTGGGAAAAGTCCTGAGAATCTTGTACCAAATTTATTTTTTTAAATGTGTGAACACATGACGTTTGTAAATCAAAATAAAATTCAAAAATTTGACTAACCTAAAAATATCATACACACAAGAAAAAGAGAAAATATCTTGAGATCTGTAGGTGGAGAGAGAGACTAGGCAGTCACTTCCTTTGGCTATTTGATTATTCTGTTCTGTTTATATACCGGGAAATAAAATCGTGGAAATTCTTAAATGTGATTAAACATCACAGCTGGCAGCACGAGTCAAATTATACTTTGGTATTTTTTTTTTTAATTATTAAAAATAGCCCTCCTACTCTACATCAAACGCTAAGAAAAATTTAGTAAAATGAGCTTGATTTCCACTCCTCACGTAAGAAATGACATAAGTATGGAGTCAATCCCTTTTACTAATGCCAACAGTGGCGATTTCAATTACGGATTATAATTACAATTATAACCTCTAAACCAAAGAAATAGTTATTTGTTTGTTTTAGATGTCATTAGACAATATATATATAT
>JAPMOQ010023642.1:13366394-13699867 GCA_026543055.1 Argiope trifasciata | reverse complement strand
ATATATATATATATATATATATATATATATATATATAAGAAAAAGGGTTGAAATTTTGATGAACTTTTCATTAATTAAAAATTTGAGACTTCCTTTCTGAGTGGGTTACTCAAGATGTAACTGCTTACAAAATTTTATAGATTCCGACAGTACCTCTTGTAAAGCGTTTAAAGTGGTTTTACATCTTGCACTTGCATTAAAAGAGGGGAAAAAGAGCAATCTGAAAACGTTTTATATTTTTAGTCTAATTCGATTTCAAGCATTGTCCATAGAAATTACCAAATGCTCGCGCAAGAAATCCATCAGCAAGTTATACCTATATTCAAAATATTTTGAAAATTATTGGTTTCTATGTTTACGATTTTATCACAACTTAGCCTAACTCTGTCCGATTTGTTCTCAGATGTGGAATGGGATTTGTTGTATTATTTTTCCTATGAATATTATTTTCAATAAATACAGTTCAACATTTTCGTGTATGTTATATATTGTTTGATCCAGCTAATAAATGTAGAATTGGGCAGGTTGCAAGAAAAAAAAATCTACGTCTTGAAATTGCCCAAGCATATTAGAGAAAAGTTTTAAGAGGGTAGAAGTGGTAATTGTATGCGAATCCTCCATTAAAAAAACACATCTTGAACGAGTTATAAAACTTTGAAATTCCTTATTTTATTAAAAAAAGAAATTGGGCAAAAAGGATTCGGTTACTTGGATAATATTGTTAGGTATCTTGAAATAACCTTTAATCAGCAAACTTCTGTTTAAAAAGTAGTAGAGTAGACTTTGACTTTTTAAGTAGACTTCTTTTGTTTAAATATTGAGTGTCATGGCAATTTTGATAAATATGACTGATAGAACCGGAAGACAGAAGATAAATTTAGATTTTGCAATCCATTTATTGATTGAAACACCATGATTTAAAACATTTTTTTTCATCTAGCAATATATGCCAGCTCTAACGATTTAGAAATTGATCAGTAGCCCACGATTAAAGTTGATGTCCTGTATATAATAATATGCTTTATCTTAAAATTATTCGAACCAATTGGAAAATATTGTTTCTAAATGGAGATTTAAAAAATTTGGAAGTATGAAAGTTGAGTATATATTTTATATATAATGTTCAACGTTCAAACGAAAATAAAAATACTATTTGCGAAAGTAAATGAAATATTATTAGGGGAAAATATTCTTACAATATGTTTAAGGAAACAGAATGTAATTTAAAATTTTTGATTCCTTCAATTTTCTTACAGTTGAAGACAAATGACACATAAAAATACCTATTGAACTATCTGAACTTAAAAAAATATGAATAAACTAAACATTGCGTTTTTAGAAAAATTACATATCATTACAATTGCATAAATAATTCATAAAATAGTTTTAAGCAGCTCTTGCACTTTTTTTGCTATACTTTGCATTAATTAATTCCTTCTTGGAAATAAATTTATTTCGAATTTAAATTTATATGTTTTTTCTTTATTTATGTTTAATTTTTTAAAATAAGAAAATCAATTGAAACCGCTGTAACCAGATTTTTTTTTATTTGATTTGGTCTATTTTAAGCAGTCATATCTGAGATAAAAATAGAAGAGCTGTGAAGAGGCAAATATATTGAAGAAAATTTAATAACTTTTGCTCGGAATGAATTGATTTTTATGTGTGGTGATTAAAAAGGGCTTTAGAAAATTCATTGACTCATTTAAAATTATAAGTATATGTAATAAATTTATCTTGAATTATTAAATTAATTTCTTAACTCATAAACAACATTCATTTTAACATTCTTTATTAACTTACATTCTATATTATCTTTTATCTATTAAAATTTCTAGAGAGCCACTATTTCATGGTATAACATTTTAATAGAAGCAGCAAAATTTATTTATTAAACAATAGAAACACGAAACAAGCACCATTCAGGGGAAATCTGATATAATTACGGAAAAAAAAAATACCAGTTGCCACAGAGATTCCGCGTTTCTATATGATGACAAAAAATGATTTTCAACAACAAAAATTAATGTGGGCGTGTTTTATTTTAATTTTTCTGCAAACGTGAAGACAAAAATTAACCATCACTGAAAGATAATTAAATAAACGAATAAATTAAAATAAATGTTTAAACTATTTTTGGATTTTTCTTATTCTATTATTATTGATACAGTAGCGTGTAAACAAACAGCTCAAATATAATTACTCTTCCTTTCAGTATTTTGAGATGACCACTTTTCGGTTGTTCTATCTCACTAAGAGGTGACACATGGAAGAATGCGTACCATTTCCGGAATTTACTTTATTATTAACTGTAAACATCTCCTCCTTTCTTCTTTTCCTTTCACCCCTATTTTGCCGAATTAAACTCATCCTAACGCATGCGCAAAAACACAGAGGCTTTTAGAATCTGTTGGCAAACAATAAATCAAATGCTGCTAAGCGTTGTTGTGTTTTAGAGCTACCAGAAGAAATAAATCGCCAAAGTGATTTCAGATTTCTAGTATTGATGAAGTCAGTATAGTTGTGCGTAATTTATCTGGGAACTTCACGTTCCCAAAAGAATTCCTCTTAACATTCGCCATTAATATATTCTGGGCATTGTAATACGATTAACTTCTCATTACACTTGCTTGAGTATTATGAAACGACTTTTGAAAATTTTTTTGTTACTATTCACTTGCAAGATAAAATTTCTATAATTTGGTAAGCTGAGAAATGTGAACCATATCGAAAAAAAAAAAAAAAAACTATGAATGAAGATGTTTTCTTCCCAAAATGAAGCTATGGACTATCAAACGTGAACAATATATTGAAAAACTGAATGAAAAAAAAAATAATTCTGCTCAATTAGAAAACCAGGGGAATGATTTGCGAAAAAATGGTTGTTACGAAACGGGATAGTTTTTTTCTAAAGCTCTGAATTTCGCAAATATCCAGTGTATGGCTCACTTTTATTTTGATGATATTTCAAATATTTAAAAATGGCTGTATGCTTCTTGTCTCCAAATTGAATTTGCATCTGAAAGCGACAAGAGCAGTGTGGCCTGTGGACGATACTTTGGAGAGAAAATGACACATTTGTGTGGAAAGTACTGAAAACTGTTTTCTAGTTTTAGTAAATGGTCTGTTTCAGAGATTGGAGTGATTTCCGTCATGCGAATTATTGGAAAAGAACTTCATTCATGGTAAGTGTTTATTTCATATTTTTACTGTGGGGAAATGTAGCAAAAATAAATATGTTAAAACATGTATGCATAGATCTGAAAAGATATAGACTGCATGTAGAAAACTGAACTATTTTACAAACTGTTAGAAATAATTTTACTCAAAAAGGAAATTAATGAATGACTAAGTAGCTTCAGTATTATAAAACAGAAGTATTTAATAATTGAATGTATATCACATTTTCAAGCCTGGTTGTTTTAAAGCTGAAGATACTTTTTTCCTGTACTCAAGTATTTAAGTCAGTTGTTTCGAAATACTTTTTAAAATTGAAGTTATTTTGTGTTCAGTTTATTAATCGTTCCATTTATCTTTTTAAAAATGGCATGCAGTATTCTAGAGCAAAGTGAAGCTCGATATCATTGTGTATATTTAAATATTATTGGTATATTTGTATTGGTATGTGGTATTTAATATTTTATGTTGCGTTTATTTAAATATTTGTTTTTCTTAATCTTCGGTTGGTAAATATATTAAAATCCATTGTATTAATACCGGACGTATGTATGTGTAGATAGTTGCAGTCAAATGAAGTTTAACGTTCTTACATTGGATAGCCAAGAAATTATGCGCCAATTATTTCATACAATTTCTAGGGACATATTATTGAATATTTATTTCAATAAGCTATTTATATCCAATTTTATAATGGTATATTAATTCGATCAGACAAGAAAATATTTAAAGTAAGCGTTGCATCTAAATAGTAATATGATTCAATGAGCAGATAACCTGAAAAGAAATCTCGACAGCCAAAGCATGTGGAGCATTGAATAATCGTTTGTTGGAAAAATATTGGTACTATAATCTATGCCATTCGGTGAAACTCATGTTTGTATGTCCTCTCTTGAAAAAAAAATTCCATTGCAGATGCTTCTTAACTTTTGAAAAAACTACGATTGTTCTATCTTTATATTTATAATGGGAGTTAGGCGCAAATCACATTTTAAAGACTTCTAAACCTGCAATTCATTACACGTAAATTCTAGTTCAGGTAATTTCTATGTCTTTAATTTGTTAAAGAATCCCAAGAATTCTGATTCGAGATTATTAACGTGGTGTGTTTATAGGAATTACCAGATCTCTTGGTTCATGCTTTAAATTAGGATTTTACTTTCAACGTGATTTGCTTCAAATTGACTCTTGAAGCTGTTGGGGTTGAAGATAAGCATAGTGTGCTCCCTGAGTTTCTCGCCAATATGGCAACCCAACGGAACGGTCTTCTAGAAACCTTAATTCCGTTTTGTTTACTACTTTTTTCAATAGTTGAGTTGTACATGAACTATAACTATTTTATGAAAAATATTATATAAAAAATATTGATTAAGGATTTTAATTTTAGTCTATATTATAATTGAAAGTTTTTTTTTTTTTTTTACAATTAATAAGTTTAATTCTATTTTTAAAATGTAAATATGAATAGGAAATACTTATTTTCAATTGTTAGTGTGCTCTTTGAGAAATCGCCTGAAATCGTAATTCACGAAATCGTCTGCGTTCTCACATTAAAAGACAGCTGCAATGGAATTCTTGGCAGTTCTCGTAATTTTTTTCCTGCTGTAACGTTAGTTCCATTAATAATTTAGGTAGGCAATTATGCAAGAATGGATGTCGGGTAAATCTGCAGCATGGATGAAGGGTGAGTGGACTATATATATTTTTTAAGAGTCGATGAAGTTAGGAAAGGATATTTGTTTTATGTACTGTTCCTGTTATCCCACACTGTCCTTATGTTCAATGTGCTAGCGAAGCCACCAAATTTCCGTTTCTGTCGGGAGCGAACCCCTAGGATGTTTTTTTTAAGTTAAAAATTCTGCCCGGGGCCTTCTTCAGATGCTGACAGGCACCGCGTGCTCTAAATTTTGCTCTTTACACAACAGACCGGCTTAACCGCTTTGAAAAACTTTTACAAAATTGTTAAGATAAGCAGCGATAGTGATCCCAAAGGTTAAAAAAATTAAAACAATTCTCAGTTACAGATTAAATATATTTCAAATTAAAATCACAATTCTAATACTTAATAGTTAAGATCATAATTTTAATGCATAAAATGGAACCATAACTGTTGCATAGAAGCGTTTATTTTATTCACCATCTTTATTGGCTACTTGGCATCATTGGCTCAGCAAGGGGCACATTATTCTTCACTTTTTTCGCTGTTACACTATTTCGATTGATTAGATAGCAACTGTACTTCATGTTTCCAGAATGGGATTCCAAGATCTCCAGTAGCAATTTTGAATGTTCTCATTGGCCATCATGTGTAGTAACTCAATGAAAGTAAGTAATGGATAGTTCCTCAATTTCCGAAACTCTTTGTAGCTTAAAATAAGATTCCTGTTGTTGCTTCATCCTTAATTTTGCTAAATTGGAAATATAATCAGGGAGTCTTGTGGACATTTCCAAAGTCTGCAAACTCAGTTCTGTAACCTGCGTTTGGTTTTGACAATCAAAGGTTTACTGGCGACTTTTTAATTTTGATTTTGAGGTTTCTTTCAATTTTTTGCCTATCATTCCATCTGATAATTTTGGATAGAAGCTTAGAATTCAGAATACGAGATCCTCCTGTTATAGGAAAAAATAGTCGGATAAATTTATTGGAAGAGTCCCAGTGTTTGTCTCGATTTATTTGGGGACGATTTAAATTAGTACATAACTGATTCTTGAATTAAAATTTATAGGTTGGTATCTCTACCTCTATGATTAAAGTGGGCCGCGGCCGACTAACTGTTTTGATATCGTCCTTGTCTTTGTAGAGAGCAAATAGTTACCATACCTTTTATTCTAATTTTATCAGTTAATGGGAATAAATTGCATCAACATGAAATGATAATTTTAACCCTTTGCCTCTCACTCACCATTCAAGATCATTTTGTCGTTTTATTTATTTTTAATTTTGATATTTAAAAATTACTTAAAGAATTGAAAGATGTAGATTGAATTTATAGGTAAACTTCAACTTAAAATAATAATAAATATAAATATTTTTTTCATAGCAATAAGCAAATCCTTGTGTTAGCTGAATAATTTTGCATCGAATTACTTTTCCGACTGTAAACGGTTAAATAAATCTGGTACTCGATACATAAACCCTCTATATCATCAGTGCTGGTTTAAAATATTGAACGTTCCCATTTTTTATAACTATTCTTTTTATGTGTAGTCTCTTTTTCTCTAGAAATTATATCAATCGAGGAGATAAATTTTACTAAAGTACTTGCCAGAAGTAATTTGTTTTGCAAATAATCGGCACAGTATGCATTGGTTTTCTTAATTTTACTTAAAAAAATTACCTGCAATAAGGACGTTTTGATCAGAACAAACTTTTGATCTCATCTCACATAAAGCCATGGTCGAATATAAGTGGAAATAGTTTTAATTCCGTGAACTGTTAATTTAAATTCTTAAATACGAAATTTCATTTTAGATATTTACTGCTTAACTTTGTATGATAATTAGAACGTTTACTATTGTGTAAGTACCTATTACCTTTCAAATTGTTTCTTTAATCTTTATATGTCAAATTTTGTAATTTGGTACACGTCTGACCCAAGTAGGCGTTTTAGTTTCTGTTCTGTCAAAATTCGTAAACAGACAATTTCAATTCAAATAATTTGATAAGAGTTGCAAAACAAATATTATCTATTCATAGTTGACTTTAAAAATAGTGTTTTATTAGCTGTAATAATACTTTGGATTAGAAAACATAATTTAAATTCTTAAATGTGCGTTTATTTGTCGATTATTTTCATTCTTACACTGACGAAAAAGTGTTTATTAATCATTTAAATCTCTCTAAAGGTGGGTTCAGACGAGGCTTATTATTCGCAAACGCTGCCTTTCTGTTATTGTCCCGGCATTGTCCTCGTGTGAACACTTGAGACAACGTTTGTCCCGACGGGACAATCATTTGCCATTGTCCCGTTGTGGTCACGTGATTTTCTGGAAGTAGGCGTGATCTTCTATTGCGGACAATAATAAGCCTCGTCTGAACCCACCTTAAGAGCCGAGGAGGTCTGAATATATTGATTATAGTTGATTCCGTTCGGGATTTCTCCCTTCAAGTAAGAGCTGGAATTATGTTTAAAGAGTTCAGGGACTCCAAATTAAAGCTGAGCGTGGATAAAACGTGGATTTTAACACTGACTGTGATTTTTATTTATTATACTAATTTTTTTTTCAGAAGACGGAATCATTAAGTACCAAATTCGTGATCTCCAAAGCACTTGATAAGATATTACAGATTCATTTTTCATTTAATGTAGGACGTGGAGCAGCAAATTTTGTGTTAGAGAGTTGACTAGCTGCTAAAGAGTGAAATAATCCATAGTCAAAACTAAAATAATAAATATTAAAGATATTCAAAAAAATTAACTTTTGTGAAAGAGATTTTCATAGAAACCTAATATAAATTTGCTTTAACTGAAATGATGCAGATGCTGGTAAAAAAAAAAAAAATAAATTGAGTTATGGATGTCTTAGAGCTTAGTTCACCTGACTGTGCTCTAAAAATGCTGAATATATGAAGCGGAGATTTAATCATTAATTATTAGCGATATTTTAGCAGACGTCAATGAATGGTATAGTATTCATTTTAATTTTGATATAAAATAACATGAATTCTTGAAGCATTCACATTTTCGATACGATGCAAGAATCATGCTATTTGTTTGCATTTCATGGAAACCTTAACTATCCTCGATTTTATTTGGCACCGTGGACTTACACAGCTTCATTTCCTTCTTTTATCCTTGACTAAGGCACATAAAAAATGATAGATTGCTACAAATATGCTTAAAAAAATTATAGAACGTTTTAAGAATTGAAATAGAAAAAGAATATTTATTTTAAGTGAAATATAACAAACAAAAGGTTTCTTTTGCAAAGGCATCTTGGAGGAAGATGTTTTTCCTTAGATACCAATCTGCATAAGATAAACAAATGAAATGTTTTTAGACATAAGTCCAATACATGCTCAGTATAATTTGCCAGACTTCATTTCCCCTGTTTCAGTTGTTATTCATTCTTGGCTGTTCTGAATGTTTTCTTCAAAAATCTAACAAATTTGTAACTGCACAATCTGTCGTTTCAGAAATTTTCCAATAAGCCAAAGAAACAGGAACTTTGGGAAACCATATGCAATCACAGAATGTTAAACCAAACAGGAGAAACCGGCGTTTCACAGAACTCAAATGCAATCCCCTTGCTTGTGATATGAGTCGGGAATGGAATCTTTCAGTATTAACCTTCTTTCTAGGAGTGTCAGTCTTCATTTCTGTTTAAAATTGTCTAATTTAATACTGATAAACATGTACGTAAAACTTGTAAAATGATTTTATGGTAAAATTATTGCATAGTATTCAAATGCATATATCTGTAGAAAAAGGCACCTTCAAAGGATCACCTAAAGCTCTTCTCATTCTTTCCCAAAATAACTTCTGTCCTGTCTTATCATCTGTCCAAGTTAAGCAAGTTCTTGTCTTTTCTAAGTACATCAAGTTTTTGGTATAAATTTTCCTGTCAATGTCTTTTAATTTGATTAAAATGAGACAGTCTCGTGTGTTATCAAAAAGCCTGTGCTGTGCCATGTGCAGTTCGAACATGCACCATTCACTCTTAATAAAATCTTCAGTTAAAATCAAAATAACATTTCGACTGGATTCAATCGCTTCTAAAATATTTTCAGTTATCAAACGGCCGACTTGAAAATCACGCTCGTGGACGCAAAGTTTGTATTTTGGATCTTTATGTTCTAATGAAGGGACAAGATATTTAGCAATCCAATAATTATCGTGCGAGTTGTAAGACACAAAAGCATCAAATGCATAGCGCTGTTCATTTTCATAGTCATGTTTAATTTTTTCTTTCACTTTTGCTTTAACGTGAAATACCCAATACCGAATGTACCATCTGAAGAAATAGCACATACATATAGCTATTGTAATAAACAACAATGCAAGAACTATTAGTAACAAGCTAAATAAACTTAAGACTTCTTCCTGTATCTCTGAACACTGTATCAGTGTCATTTCAATATCTAAAAATGACTGGCCTCTCAGAAACGCTGGTTCTGTACATATAAGAGTAGAATCCAATTCTCCATTCATTAGCACACTAAAGGTTAAATTTGAGGATTTCAGGAAATATTGAAATTGTTCCATTCCACATACGGAGCAATTGAATGGGTTTCTCGTTATATCTAAAAATTCTTTAACTTGCTTGAAGTCTGAGAGCATCGAAGGAGTAACGTAACTTAATTGGTTTCCTGACAAACTTAGGGTGGTTAAGGACGAATTCTCAGTGAGCATTTCAGCAGACCATGGCACAAGGGCGTTATTTGACATGATCAGAACTTTCAAGTTGTAAATGTTGCTGAAAAATCCTTTCGGAAACGATACTATTTTATTGTTGTTGAAAAATACCGTTCTCAAAAGTGGTAAATGTTTCAAAGGATACTCTGGGTAAGAGAATTGCAAATAATTAGAAGAAAGGTAAAGATTGGTCAAGTTTTGCAGACCAGAAAAGGTGAAATTGGTAAGATAACGCAAAGAGTTTCCATTAAGAACAAGGAATTCTAATGAAAATAGTGTTTCAAATGCATAATCTTCAATTTCTAAAATTTTAGTTACTGACAAATCCAATATTCGCAAACTTTTTAAGCCATGCAAAGAATAGCGTGACAGCTTGGAATCAATCAACGTGTTTGACATATCTAATATTTCTAGACGATTACTATTTCTAAATGCGAAGTCAGGCAAACTAAATTTTATGCTATACCGGGATACTTGTCTCTTTAATATCAATGTTCTTAAATTATTCAGTGATGTATCTCTTACAGGATGTGTTATAAGTTCATTGTTGCTAAGTACCAATTCTTCTAAATTTGGTAAATTATCAAATGCTCCCATCTGAATTATATTTAGAGAGCAATAAGAAAGCCAAAGGGATTTAAGAGATGGGAGCGATGGAAGTTCGGGTACCTGAGTAAAAAAATTACTCGAAAGATCTAGACGATATATTGAGGTATTTTGCAGAAAAAATAAGGATTCAACAGGAAACCAATTTAAACCAACTAAGGACACTACTCCCAGATATTCAAGTGAACTTGAAACACTGCTGGTAACATTTGTTAAAGCATTCTCATTCATGTAATTTAATGATAAATCTAAAATTTTCAAATGAGGCAGATGGCTAAATGCACCTTTTTCAATTGTATTTAGGGTTGAACTAAACATGCTAAAAGCTAAAAGTTTAGTGTTTCTTAAGGGTTCAAGTTCTGATTTTAGTATTCGTTTAATTAGTAAGTTATTGTCCAATGTCAAATTTTCAAAATATTTTAATTTACCGAGTGCAATTGCTAACGTCTCTAACCTCAAGATTAAATTCATAGACAAATTTAATGATTTAAGATTCGGAGTGAAATCGAATACCTTTCTAAAAAGAACTTGTATATTATTTTTACTAAGATCTAATGATTCTAGTTTCTGAAGTCCAGTAAAGGCTCTGGTAATATATCGATGACGATTATTGTGCAATCTTAACGTTTTTAAATTTGTTAAGTGAGGGAAAAGTGGCTTTGTTAAGATCATTGCTGGACTATCGGATATGTCTAAATCTCTTATTTCTGCCGGAACATAACCCGATATCTCATACAAAGAAACGTTGTAACATGTTATTTTCAACTCATTTTGCGATACGTAACAGTTAAATATAACAGTTAGATTATAACCTAAGAAGTTGCTTATATCAGAAGCATTGGAAGAAGTCGGGTAATAGTCATAATATTTAGTTTCATTTTTCAGTCTGTTTTCAAAGAATTCCTTTTTTAAAGACTCGAAAATTTTAGTCACTAGTTCATCTACGGTTAGATATTTGTTAGTAGGATTTAAAACAAATTCACATGTTTCATTACAGTTCTCATTTAATAAAAACGTATTTAATCTCGCACCATCTTCTGTGCCATTACGGTTTCCATTTATGGGCACTCTTTTGAAAAAAATTATGCTAGGATGATCGAATGATTTTATGAAAGTCGGGGTATGGTTTGTAGTGTTTGACGAGGGAAAGTCCATAAGGCTTTTGTAGCTGGAGGTTCTTGAAATATATTCCTGTTCTGTACCACTATCTTTGCTGTTCAAATCCATAGCATTCCTTGCGTAACGAAAGGACTGATAGTTTCCAGTTTCTGTTGGAATTGAGATGTTTTCTTTCCAGAATAAAATGTGATGTGCTTTTTCTTTAATCGGGCCACCAGGATGTACAGTAGACAACCGTGAGTTATTTGTCATTTGAAACAATCTCTCATTATGTTGTCCAGATACAAAAATATTAACTGTTGATTTATTGATGTATGCTGATCCAATGAGTAGAATTCCATTTAATGTCAATAAAATAAACGATCGTAGAAGACATGTCATTCTATAAAAATAAAAAAAAAATGTATCAATTTGCAAATATTTCAAAAGAAATTTTAAAGGAACACGCAATGTATCTTACTTGAATTATTCTTTAGCAATTTTTAAGAATTACGATTATATACATTCTTTTCCAATTTCTTTTAATAAGATCATTGGCTGTTTATTTATATAATGTTGGGAAAGGTTATTTTATAAAAGGAAGCATTTGCTTCTGTTACAATAATACAATTAATAACTGTAACAAAACGAAACTAAAATATTTGTTCTTTATGGCAAAATAAAAAAAAAATTGAAGCAAAAGGTCTGATTTTAAATCGCGAAGGAAACCTTTAAGATAAAGTTTTAAGCATTGAATCCCAAGAAAACAGATTTAGAACGAATGAATTTCTTCCTCAATATTTCAAAAAGATCTTAAAAATTTTTTTGTGCAGTCGTCGAAATTTTAAAGTTTACAAGAAATTCGCAAATGAAAAGAAATATCCAAATCGCGCTAAAATCACCACAAATCGGGTGTTAAAATAAAATTGTAGATGATATAAATGAAAGTTTAGTTAGGAAAATAAAGAAATATTATATCCTGATAAATTGTTACTCTGAAACATGATTAGATTGCTAATATATTTTATCTCATTTTTTCTTATAAATAGATCACTAAACATAAAAATGGTTCGTCAATGAGTGTTATGTTTTCAGAGATTAAAAAATAGTAACATCTCACCACCTGTAAGTTTTTATTAAAAAAATTGAAAAAGTTTCTTCAAAGGTATTATTTTAATTTGTTCGATTAATTGAAATTCTCGTATGAAAATGATCCTGTAATTATAGATGCTACGATTAATTCAGATTCCATCACCCACCAGAAACATTTATTAGAAATTTTATGCGAACACTCAAACATGCATAAAAGTTCAAAATAAATATTCAAAACTTATACGGTTACTGAAAGAATACAAAGTTGTTAGCAATTTATAGCAGATGGATATTTCATGTACAGTTAATCTCGCTCCGAGTACAAATTAAACCTCTAATTAAACACAGATTTTGTTAAGTCGGTACAAAACCTAGTGAAAAGCAATTTAACTTAAGCCCAAATGCATAATCGAATCGAACAGCCTCGCGGATTTGAATGCTTTTTTTAACATGTTTTCTTCTTGAACTCGTGAAACGGAAATTACATACGACCTTGTGCTATTTGGTAAAATCTGATTTAAGAGACAAATAAGAATTGAACAGCTTTTCTTTCATAATTCTTTTTTCTTGATGAATTATGTTTTTAAAAGTGTCTTCGTATGATGCTTTTGTGCACAATTTTTGTTCTTGTGTGCATATATATAAATAACTTGCTTTTATTTCGCTCTTAATCTAGATATCTTTTCTCTCAATTATGATTCAGTAATTATTTTTAATAATTGTATTTTCTTGCTTAATTTCAGTTTTTATAAATCCTCTGTTTTAAATGTATAAAAGACGCAAACGGACATTTTCTCTGGTATTAGAATTTTTCTCTTTATAATTTCCCAAGTCTTAATTTTTTTCCTTTTCAATGTCCAATTTAAATGGTTTCTTTTCATCCTTTTCCCGAAAAGTATAAGAAAATCTAATTGTTTTTTCCATCTGATTTCTAATATATTTATCCTTTTTCTAATATATTTCTATATATTTCAGCAATTTATTATCCATAATCTTACTGGCTTTGAAGTATAAGTGTTTTATGAACATGCCCTCTTTCTACAATTACATATATTAGAGCCCCAGTTCCCTTATCCAAACTCCTCATGGACGTATTTGGTTGCTTCTTTTGACACTTGCCACTAGACAAGCCCACTGTTACGAAGTCGATCGATTTAAGCCGATAAAGGCAGGTCTCTTGTTTTAGTTGCTCCTTTCTCATGTCCAAGAGTACGACTTAGCCACGCACGCACACTCCTTCGCTTGCATAATCTCTTTTTACAGGAGGGCACATTCACACATCTCAGATAGAACAGAGGAAGAACAACCATGCTTGCACTGGACTGGAACTCGAACCCAGGACGCGCAGATCATGGGGAAGAAAAAAGCCTAAATGTTCCGATGCAAATAAATAGTGATGATCTCTTGGTACAGAATCTTGATGTCAAGAAATCAACTGGAGAAGTGGAACTCAGGCTGCCAATCCGGTATACAACATCCAAATCACACTCAAAGAAATGAAAAAAAAAAAAAATCCCAGGATGAATTCGTGGACATCCTCATCAACAAAGAAAACCTCTCGGAAGACGAAAGAAATGATTTTCGTAAATTATCTTGTTTTTATTTCTAATTGCTATAAAATTTCTTTTAGAGATCTATTTTCATCTTTAGAATTAACATCCCACGTTTCGCGCCAAATAAGTTCATTCTGCGTTCTAAATTAGATTTTTTTAAATCAGTCCCAGCTGCTTAAGGGTTACCGTAAAAACGTGCGCAAACGTATTAAATGTATAGATCATAATTGGGTAACCGCTTTTAAGCTTTATAATTATTATCAATAAACATGAAGAATTTTATCTATCATAGTGCATTCTTAATTCAATATTAAAAGAAATGTTGGCAATTTTGTTTCTATTTTGATAGAATACTGTTAAAAGAAAAAAAGTTGTTTCAACAGTTGAAGGCCATCAATCAACCAAATACTACTTTTCGTCTGCAACCGAAAAGTTTCTCCTGGAAGACTGCCAAATTCATTCAAGGTCAAAAAGGAGAAAAACGCTTTTTTTTTCGTTTCAAAACATGAATTACAGTCGTCAATCAAAAATAATCCTGTATGCAATGAGTAACGAAAGAAGCTATAATGCGTTTGTTTTCCTATAAAGCGGAATAACTTATAAATGGCACAAGAGATGTATCCAAAATAAGGTGAAATTAGTAACATAATAAGCCTCATTTAACTAAGTAAATAATAGGTTTTACGCTCCTGAGATACTCCAGTGTTTGGCTTACTTTCAGTTTACCATCCCCTCCGGGGTTTTTTTTACCTCGAAAAAAGGGGAGAAGCTGCCATCATTCTGTTCTTGGTTATCCGGACAACAAATAACCCCCACGTGTTACCCGTTCCTACCAACCAAATGCTAAGACAAGATTTATATTAGAATGCTTTCTAGAACTGTCGCAAGCATCCTATAAAAGAAAAGTCTAAATCTCATAAAATAAATACTAGCACATTTTTATAAATGAAAAATATGCAAATTTATCATCATTATTTTCATATGTAGGAGTATTTAATTATTTATTGTATAAAAACAAAACAGGGAACTGCCCTAGAAAGCCATAAATTTACGAAATACAGATTTTTTCGTGTGTGTTCATGCGATAGATTAATGCGAAGAAGCTAACATAAAACTAGCAAAAATTTACACTTAACTGATATTTTGTTAAAGTTCATTAAAGAAGGAAGCATGAAACAAACTTTCTAATCCATTTGCAGCTCCCTCCTCCTCTGATGGGGGGGCAACTGCCCCGAATGTCCCTGCTTAGTAAGGCTCTGGTTCTGGCTAGCACTAAGGTAAGCGCCTCAGCTGGGTATGTCCAGGACTGACCATTTGGAGGTGCGGCGAAAGCTGTGCACTGGAACCCATCATTGTGGATTGCATTATTGATGTCCAGTGTATCAATCGGTTGGTGTTTAGACACCTGATTAACATGCTGAGGATCAAGCAAATGAGAAATTTCTTGAGCTTGGCGTTAAGGATCCTCAGTGTCATCGAAGTAAGAGAGTATAGGTTCCGTTTATCACTAAAGTGGATGTCGAGACTGGGAATGACTAGAACCAATAATTGTCTTTCCAAGTTGACATCGATGGTGAGCTGTGCCATCGGTCCTGAATATCATATGATGAAATTATATGGGGTAAAATATCTACTTCCAGAAATGGGCACAACAAAGATTCAGGCTTGTATTTAAACATTTTTTAAAATTCCTTTTTATAAGGAAACCCGTAATGTACAAAATGAAAATTTTTTTACTGTCGCATCATTTTTAATTGAAAAAGATATTAATAGTAGTATTAGAAACATAACATCCACCTAGAAGCTTTTTTTAAAAAAATCCTTTTTTTATAAAGGCTTCTACTCGAAAGCAAACACAACTAAATTTAAAGTTGAAAGATATTACAAATATACCAGACGCCGTCCCTGAACATTCTACGCCGACTGATTGATTCAAAATGAACTTTTCTTGGGGAGAACTTCTCAATATTTCCATAGTTCATGACAACTCTTGAGAAAATAACTGATGATTGAAAGTGTCATGGAGTGATAATGGACGTGGTATATAAATAAGAGGGACAATCCTTGAATTAAACATCCTGTCGGAAAAGTTCGTGTTTCTAAACTCAGTGCACTAAAGCTACATAAACTTAGTTGTAAAACTTTAAACTCCAAATCTTCGTTGTTTTGATTGCTATCAAACTGGACATTCATTAGCTGTCTGTCACAGGGAGCTAACCTGTTCCCATTACGAGGACTAAGTTCATAACAAACAGCAATGAAAATCACCTAAAAATTACATTACCCGCAATTGATATCATACCTCCTTTCCTCGTCGGTTCATCTACATTCAGAAATAGCTCTGACTGTGCAACTAAAAAATAAACTGATGCCCGACGGAGCGAAATCCTTACAAACCCTACGTGGTTTCTGCTTCAGTTAAAACACAATTCCTAAAGTTACTCAACCACAATATAATTCAAACTGAGCCATATTTTTCCATTAACCTTGAATTATCTTCAGGTTCACACGATTCAACTGTTTTTTAAACAGAACAACAACAACAAAAAAAAAAAAAAAAAAAAAACTAACATAAGAGCCATGCTAAACTTGATAACTAAAGATCCTTCAATGCTGAAAGAAACCTTAACATTTTGATAATCTTGTGTTTATATGCTTCAATTTTCTACAATTACACGAATCCTCTGCAACAGACGCGTCAGATATACAGTCATTAATCAAACGTCTTTGGAGGCGAGATCAGCATCCCGTTAAAGAACAAACATAACCATCTACAAACATTGCTTGTTTTTTTTTGTGAAAGAAACTGAACCCGTTTTGATGGGTTAATTTCAAAACTTTTTCCTACCACTATACCATGTACTTAAAGACATCTAATTAAGACACTAATAACTTTTTAAAAAGTTTTACAAGTTTGTTTTTTGAACTTCTGAATGAAAAGTTTGGATATTTTTCCAATTGTACAGTTGAGAGAAATACGTTTCATTTTCAACTTCTATATTTTCGATATTTTTATTAGGTTTTTAAATTATTAATTTTATTTTATCTTAAGCTTTTATTATTTATAATACTAACAAATGATTTCTTACGAGTCGGGGTTTTTATAATACATATTTCGCGCTGCATAATTAATACTGACTTTTACACCTTTAAACCGAGGTAAGTCAATGAAATTAAATTTGGTATCCTGTATTAAATATTTTTTAAATATAAACTTAAAAAATTAATAATAGTTCCAAAATTAAAGAAACAATTTCATCATGAAATTGAAAATCAATGAAATTAATTTGATTGATTTAAAATTAACATTAATAGTCAGTATTGTGAGCATTAAACCAAAATGAAATATCATATTAGAATTTAATCAATATATTGCAGTTATTTAATTAAGAAATAAGTTGAGGTGCTTGCAGCCCCATGGTTGCCCGCAATGTTGACCCTCGATCAGACATAATCTTATGAAAAGTCAATAGTAAAATTCCTAGTAGAGAGAAAAGCTACCCCATGCTCAGTCAGCAAAACTTCCGTCTAGGAATCTTCTGATAGAGACCTCATGAAAAACACAGATTGCTGCGATGCAGAAATTATCAAAACTTGAAGACTTCCCTGCAGAGGTAACTCCTCACAGGACATTGAATATTTCCAGAGGGTTCATCTCTGATTTAGATCTTTTCTATTGTTCGGAAACTGTGAACTCGTTCAAGAATTACATTCCCCAAAAATTTGTGCAGCTCATCGCATAAAACAAACATGATGGTTCATTTATTCCAACAAAACATGTCATTCTACCTTCCAGTAGCCCTGAACTTCCAAAATGCATACTTGCCGGCTATATACAATCCAAAGTTAAGCCATATGTACCGAATCCTCTGCGCTGCTTCAAATATCAGATATTCGGACATTCACAGGGAACTTGCGGCAACCGCCGATGTGCAAAATGCTCAGCTGATGACCATGAAACTTCAGTTTGTAGCTCTCAGACCTTCAAATGTTTAATCTGCTCTGGGCCACATCCTGCTAGTTCCCGTGACTGCCTTAAATTGAAGACGGAAAAATAAATTCAAAGCCTGAAAGTTAGAAAAAATATTTCATATGCTGAAGCAAAAAAAAAAAAAAAGAAAAAAATTTAGACGGAACACCTAAAACAGGCCTTTCTTATAGTGCTGCCATAAGTTCAACATTAAAATGTACTGGTTCTCAGACAGGGAATACAGATGTCATAAACTTCAAAACCTGCTCCTGTAAGCATTCTTCACTTGAATCTTTAAAAAGCAATAACTCTAAAAAAAAAAAAAACTGAAGTTAATCGAAACCAAATTTGTTTCCACTTCGAAAAACAATTTCCAGTCCGTTTCTCAATCTAAAGATTCTGAATCTATTTTAACTCGCTTCCCTAAGAAGAAACAAAAGAAAGCAAAATCTCCTCTAATAGCCAAAAAATCCGACACTGACATCTTTCCTAAACCTCCATATTCTTCTGATATCCCAATTACTTCAGATTTTATTTTACAGGACCTAGATAAATTTCAAACTGTTACTTATAAGAAAAAATATAAAAAAGATCTCAAACAAAATTCTGAAAAAAATTTTGAATTCTAAATTCTGGAAGACTTCACCTCAAGAAGTTTTCCAATCTATTCCAGTCTCTAATGTTAGCTCTTCTCAGACCATTGAAACTAGACCAACTGATAAAATGGATGAAGCCAGCTCTGAATTTGAAACCGCGACCATAAATAAATCCAATCAAAACACAGACAGCGAAATATAATCAGACAATGCTATAGAGTACAACCCCCATGAAACAATTGATGAAACTGCACCTGCTCCGGAATTTTGAATTGATTTCACCACAGTTCATAAAACTGTTTTTAAACCCAAAGAATATCAAGTAAAATGGGTTGATCTTAAAAAAATTCACTGTGAGTCTTCAAATACCCCAATTCATGATAAATTAATTCTTAAAGAAACATGGAATCAAAAGATTACAATGAATTTTTTCAATTGTTTTGGTATACTCGTTTATTAAAACATTACTTTAAAATAAGTGTTATTTGTTGTACTTATTTTAATGTTACAAGAGTTACATTTTCACCTTTTAAATTTCACTGGAATTTTAATCTTTCAACATTTTTGAAAAATTCCTTTCTGGAATGTAATTTGCATTTTTAAAACCGTTGATACTATTAATTATTGGATGCCTTTCATTTTATGATGAGAATTTTAAATTGCATTGCTGAATTGCATTTGACGTTTTTAACAACATATGTTTGGCGCAGTATAGCCATATTTGGCTCTTGTGCCACTAAACCCCAAACTACCTACCTACCGTTGCTTACGATATAATAAAATTGAAGTATTTTCAAACTCATTTTCCACCTCTTTTAACTTGTTTATTAAATATTTTACTAAGATTCGCTCTTTTCTCACTATTCTTTCGTCCCATATATTATTGATGCATTGTTTATGAGGGGAAATACTAAATCTATATATAATCAAGTGAGACTACAAATACTGCATTATTTTAAAATAGGATAAAGATTTTTTTCTACTTAATACCCTTATTAAAAACAGTGCTTGAAGACGCGCATGACTGGTCTAATATTAAAAAAAGACAAATCATGACATTTATTGTACCTTCATTCTTTTCTGACCTTAATACAGTGCATATAAGTTCGATAAATATGGCGTCCAGTAAGTCTTTGGTTGTGTGGAATGTATAATATAACATCTGAAAACATCTGAAACCAATGATTTCTCTCATATAATTTATTTTAGAAATACAATAAGAAGGTTAAAGCAAAATTAAGCGCCTATTTATACAAATCAAACTTTTATTTAAATACCTAGAAGCCCATGGGTTCTTCCTTCAATTTCATCATAGATGAATGTTGATAGTAATGCTAATGAAGGGTTTATATAAATTCTAAAAAATTTGGAGAACGAAGTGACACGAGACGAAAAAAGAATTAATCTCATGCTTTGAATACTGAAACATAACCAAATAATGGAAGGGATATAGTAATTTCCGTACATAGTTCCATGCATAGTATGACAGTCGTGTCCTCTATAAGGAAAGAATAAGTTTGTGAAGATGAAAAAATACTGAAGTTGGGAATAAGGGTTTAATCCTCGTTCTTAGCTCATAGTTTGCAAGAATAAACACCCTCTTACAAAAAAATATTTATCAAAAATTATAACCTCACACGCAAGCAGCTATTGTTACGAGTGAGTAAAAGTAATTCGAAGTTGACGCCACATTATTTATATATTCAAGATCAGTTTAATTTCCGTTCACTTCCCAGAATATTGATTCATACAGTACCGTCACCACATTAATCATTAATTAGAACTGTCCTTTACGGAGCATGATTTATATGCAATCAAACTGTAGTCATTTCATAAGTTACAGCTGGATATCGCTGATAAGCAATAATTTGCTATATTTCTTGATAAAAACTAAACAAAAAACGTTATTTAGCGTCTTGTGATAGATGACACTTATTTTTTGCTGCAAGGATATGTCCGTACTCAAAATTATCGCATGTAAGTGATATCGATTCCCCGTGAGTACACAAAACAAGACACTGCATTAATTCCATGCGACAATCTCAAAAGGCTTACCTTCAGCTTAGGTACATATATCCCAATACCTAGGTCCTCAGGGACCTTTACCCCCTTTCAGTTTAATCTCCCTTACCCTTTCTTCTGGCTGATGTATATTTCCATCTGTTGAGAGAAGTGAGAGAATTCGATAAGATACCGCTCTGTTTAATACCTCTTATGGACAGTTAAAACCCACGTGTTGATCGCACGTGGCAAACTATCAGAAAAGAGGTGCTCTGCTCACGTCCGGTGCATCCATTTTGACTGATATCCAAATCTTTTCAGATAATGTTAGGGTCATTACGTGGTCTTTTGCTTTAAGGATGGTCGGCATCACTGGAAATGATTCTAAGCTTATAGACCCTCACTAGCACCAAGGAAAGTACCGAGTTTAGAAAAGTCAGCTCTCGGATGATTTTTCAGATGATCAGTAACGCTGGAAATCGAATTTTCTTTTTATTATTTATGAAATTTTTTCATTGCACCATAAGTACTGTTGCAAAGTTTTGCCATATCTGCTGTCGACATATTTCATGAAATTGCAGCTCTTATAGTTTATAAGCTCAATCTGACACATATTAAAGACGGAAAAGATGATAAAGAAGGAAATTTGGAGATTTAATTATAGAAGTATCTGATCTTAACAATTCTAAGATTAAGCTAACGTTTCTGTACATAGGAATATAAAGTTTTCACTCGGAATTATATCTGAGCATGAGCCTAAAAACATACAGAATCTGAACTTGTTCAGGAACTGTCGATCAAAATATTTGACCTCACTATGTTCACTTCAAATCTTATGATAAATTGATATCTACACATCATATGGTTTTCTAAATTTCATTCCATTAAAAATGTTATAACATTTTCGACTATTGTATAATCGAAATGAATCACATCAACTTAAGATAACAGATCAAACCATATACAGTGGGTAAAAAAAGTCTCCGTACGCAGATATGAATGCAAATCAAAGCTTAATTTGTCACACAAAATTCATAATGATAAAAATGAAAACTTAAAAATGAGCTAAAACTAATATTATTTAATATTTATTCACATTAAAAGGATGATAAAACTGACAAAATTAAATAATAAATCTTGAAAAACAAAAAAATGCCGTAAACATGGAACAAAAAAGTTTCCGTACGGTGCCCTAGCACACGAAAAAAAGTTTACAAAAATGCAAAATACATTTAACAAATATACATTTAATGATCAGTGGGCCCTCCTTTGGCCTTTATCACCTCTTTTAGACGTTGATGCATTACCCCTACAAGTTTTTTTTGTGGTTTCTGGAGAAAATTACACCAAATACTACTAAGGGCACTTTTGAGCTCAACTTTGTCTTTTATGTCATATTTTTTAAGTTGTTGGCCAATTTCTCCCCACAAATGTTCAATGGGGTTTAAATCGGGTGACTGGGGAGGGCTATGAATGTGTTGCGTAACATGGTAAAGACACTACTCTTGGCAAATCTTAGAGGTGTGTTTAGGATCGTCGTCCTGGTGAAAAGTAAATCCAGTTCCAAGAGATAGTTTCTCTGCACTGGATAACACATTTTGTTTAAGAATATCCAGATATCCATATCGATCCATATTTCCCTCGATGAACTGCAAATTTCCTACTCCAGAAGCACTCATACACCCCCACACCATTGCACCGCCACCACTGTGCTTCACAGTTCTGCATAAATTTTTAATTAGCATTTGTTCGTTTGGTTTTCTCTACACCATAACTCGGCCATCTGATCCATGAATGTTAAATTTTGATTCATCGCTAAAAAGAATGGATTCTCAAAAAGATAATGGCTTGCTTACATGCTTCTTTGCAAACTCGAGGCGCGTTTTCCTGTTGTACAAACTTATATAGGGTTTCTTCAGGGCCGCACGTCCATGATAACCTCTTTTTTTATTGACATTTCTCCCTGTTTGAATTGAGACTTTAATGTTGTAACTAACCATTAAATCAGTTGCCAACTTCGGTGCACTAATTCGGGGATTTTCTTGAAGTTGGCGTAAGATGTTTCTTTTATGCGCGCGATTTAATTTTGAAGGCCTCTCAGATCGATCTCCATTCTCAAGTGAATGAAGTTTACGATATCTTTCAATGATATATTGCACAATAGACTTCGATTTTTTAATCCTTTCACTAATCCCTTTCATGGATAATCCATTATTACGCAATTTAATCACTAATTCCCGAATAGCTCTGGGAACTTGCATTTTGAGACGATCAAGAACAAATTTAACTCAACAACTGTCGAAATGTTATTTTCTTATCAGTGATTAACTTTCTGACGTCAAAGATTTACTGCGGGCCTGTTTTAAACACTTCAGAAAGTATTTGCATAAAGCGTACGGAAACTTTTTTTGCACTGCAATTTTCAATTTACCTTAGATATTGCAAATAATAGGCTTTTCTCGTTTTTTAAAAATGAAAATTTACAAAAATCTCTTTCTATAGACTTATACTAAACACGTATAGACAGTATTTAAAGAAAAAATGCAATATTTTACAAATTATGCTCATTTATTCTTAAATTTAGTGACCGTACGGAAACTTTTTTTACCCACTGTATTTCGAATCTTATCAGAGGATTCAGATGATAAAAATTGGGACATTCACAGCAAGCTGTAGGAATAAATTATGGGCTGATTGCTTTGTCTCTTGGTATGAGTCTCCGAAATTCTTGAATTTCCTTTGAATTTGAATGTAGAAAGTATTCAAGATGCTCTTTCAGCTTTTTCATGATCTTTCTTTCAATGAATTTTGGAAAAAGAAATTCTAACTATTAAAAGGCTTAGAAATATTTCATTGACTGAATTCAGGGAATATTTTAAAATTGAGAAATGAATTTCGTTTTTCTCCTTCATGTAATTATTGCCAAATTTTGACACTTTTAAATGGCTATAAAAGGCAGAGCAAATTGTTGAGATACTATTTAACCCTTAAAGTCGATGGCGGTGTTAGTATGACATATATTTATTCCACAATAAGTACATTACAAGTAAGAAAACAATTTTATAGAATGACAAAACAAGGTGATGCCACTCAAGCTAAAGAAAATTATAAAGGATTGTTTGATTGCTTGCTGCAACATCCTCCCCACCCTGATCAACCTCCAGAGGTATGACCGGTTGAATTAGACGGATGATATCCTTTCCCTTGACACGAAGGATGCAGGTACGAATTCTTCCGACTCGACCAGCGATTAATTTCACCATGAGAGCTTTCTTTCACATTTGTCGTGGTTATAGATCTTCTTGCAAGAGGACTAATTCTCCTGCTCATACTCATGGTGATTGCTTTACATTTCTTGCTTTATATGTAAGTAACTCCAAAAGATATTCTTTGGACCATATTTTTCAAAATGTATCCAGTAGGTCTTGCTGTTGGCGGTAAATATTTGGGAGCTTGTTATTTCTAAACCTGGGTTCGGATGGAACAGTGGTCAACTTTCGACCAGTTAGGAAATGAGCTGGGATCAAAGCTTCCACTGTATCATTCCCATTACTCTCATAAATCAAAGGTCTACTGTTGAGTGAGGCTTCTATTCCCACTAATATCTTAAAGTTTCTTCATCTAGTAATGAACTATCAAGGGATTTCCGAAGGCATTGTTTGGTTGGCTTATTAGTCTCGCCCACCAAGCTACTTTATACCACTGTGAGAGTAAAATTGCTGCACTTTCACTGAAGTCAATGTTTTTCAAAGGAAAATGAGTTCCTTGTTTGAAGTATGGAAGGTGGTGGCGTTCTCGTTGTGTTTAGTATGGAGAAGTCCTCTTCTACTGACAAATCTTTGTAAAGACAAAAAAATTGTCTACAGAAAGGTCAGAAACAAGTTCGATATGCAAGGGTTTAATAGAACATACAAATAGCGTGATGTAAGCTGTGTTTAAAGGTCCGAATATAAACTTTGCCTGTTAAAGTCTATCCCAGTAGTTTCGACAGGTATACAAGGAGTAAGTGTCAGCTGGAAGAGGAGCTTCTATTTCATTGGATAGTTTGTACGGTAAGCAAATTTTAATCATTCGTTTGATGGCTTCATGGCCTCGGGGTATCCAAAATTCGGAGTGTAATTCTGAAATAACTACGCAAACACCCGGATGATGATTAGACACACGCACATTCGTCTACAAGTGCACAAAATGAGATCCTTCAAGAAGTATTGGATATCTTTGCTCTAGTGATATCGGGGCGAATTGTAACTTACCACCAAGTCGTAAAACGTTATCTTTTAGAAATGGGCAAAAACGAGAAATTTTTGAGGATTTAGGTGACAGCTGATTGTTATCTAAAGGGTTAATTTCAACATAAAAACTGAAACTGAAAATACAAACTGAGATCCAATAGTTTCTTGCCTTATTCAGCTCATCAGTCATTAATTCAGAAGTTAAATGACGAGATTTAAAGTTTTGCTATTCTAAGCAGTTATTGTCAAGAGTTTTATTAAAGGCAGTAGTTAAACGATTACAAATATATTCCATGTCCTCAATTAAAGAAACCTCTTTTAAGTCACTTATTTCAGCAGGAAAACGAGTAATATTACCGTGAATAGTTTTCGTTTGAGTTGGGTCATTTTGTTTGCAGTTTTATCCGGAGTCGCCATTGCAGTAATCTAAAGTCTAAATACAAAAAAAAAAAAAAAAAAAAAAAACCCTGTAAGAAAGTTAAATTAAATTTCGTAAAAATTTAAAAAATTAAACAATATTTCGTAAAAAGCAGGAATCATAAGTTCACGGTCCTGATTCAAATAGGGTTTCGGCACCATATACTAAGAACGATGGCGGCGTTAGTATGACATATTTATTCCACAATTACGTTAAAAGTAAGAATGCAGTTTTATAAAATAACAAGATGATGCCACAAAAGCTTAAAGAAATTATGCAGAATTGTTTGCTTGCTTACCGCAACAATCCTTAACTGGAAAGGTTTAATTTCAGGATTTTAACTGGGGAGGTGGGGTTTACGAGATCGCATTTCATTTGCACTCAATTGAAATTTTCTAATGAATGTATATTATGAAAAACTACTAATACATTTTGAAAATATTTTTCTTGACACATAGATACGTTTTAGAAATTTTTGAAAATACATTATCATTGAAAAAAATAAATGCTTTCGAACATTTTCTTCTCAAATTACACGTTTCAATAAATAGTATTCTTGAAATTCTTAAAAAAAATATTACTTTATACGTTTTAAATCCCTTATTTTTTGCAGTAAGTAAAAGTATATAGAAAACAATATAATGTAAAATTCAACAATCATATGAAAAATAAAAATTGACAAAGGGGCAAAATTGGTCTTTTTTATCGGCTTGTGTGACTTTCGTGGCATTTAAAACATACAAATTAGGAGCTAGTATAAAAATCAACCTATAAATTCTGTATATATTTATCTTGATATGTTAATATATTTTATAAAATTTTCAAAATACATTATTACTAGAAAAAGTAATTATAGTTGAACATGCATATCAGAATCAGTTGAATTCGAACTTTCATTAAAAAAAAACTGTTCTGTACAATTATCCGCATCACTAAAATCACTCTTTGCCTCATTTAAAAGTGTCTAGAGCAATGCTTCATAACAGGATCAGTAAATTGAATATTTCAAGGCCTAAATTTTGGCTCCTTCTGCTAAGCCTTGTTTATCACTGGGACACTAACAGGGAAGTGCGGTGTTAGAGACCGCTTTCAATGAAATAACGGAATTATTTTAAAAAGCATCCACTGAAACTGGTCGTAAAAGTGCACGTGCATTGAAAGTCACAAAACAGGAAGCTACATGATCAATTCATTCAATTGAGCTAAAAATAGAATAGGGGTAACCGAAAGTGTATCGCTTGTCTTACAAGACCACACGTCCTCATTTAAGGGTTAAGTACAAAAAAAAGCAAATTAGATGACATATTTACGTATTTAAATTTACTAAAAATACACAATACTAAAAGACAACATAGTAATTTGTTTATTTTTTCCCATCTATTCACTTCCCAATCCTCTTTAGGTAAATATCTTTAGAAGTGACGGGTTTCACGACCCTGAGTTCTCATAGTGATCTGACCTGTTTTCAAATTTACTTTCCCCTCAATCTGCTACTTTCAGCTCTCTCCCATCCTTCCCTCGATGGCAAGCAAGAAAGCCTTCTTAATAATCTGTTGCCGTTCTGTTTGCATCGTACTTCTAATGAACAGCCAAATAAACTACATGTTAGTCGAGCAGGATGACTGTTTAGATGGGTTATATACTGTTGTATCGATTCGGCTAGTTTATAGCCACTTCAGGGGTTAGTTTGCTAAGGAGTAAGCAAAGGGGCCACCATCTGGATCTCTGCTTCGAGTGATAGGCGTTCCTGGAAGTGGGACTAAGTGTATAGGTTCAAAGTGAATATTGAGACTGGGAATTCCCAGAGTCAGCAACTGATTTCCCTTGTTAGTCTCTGGGGTGGGCGGTGAAGCCGGGGCCTGATTTTGAATCTTCATTGCATGAGTTTTTTCCCTACCGTCTCTAAAGAATCATCAAATCCGTTATTTTATGCATGCTGATAAAACTTTTCAGACTTTCCTCCCTGCATAAATTAGTTTTATACGCTACTGATGAAATTTAGAACATGAAAAATTCGCTTGCAGATCTATTCAGACAAAATTGAACAAGCGGGCGGGCAACACTCAGTAAGCTAACTACTTTAGTTTCAGGGCCAGCAAAAGTATTTCTTCACAAGACATTAAATTTATGCAGGAGCAGTCTCTTGTTCAACATTTTTACTCGGAATTAGTGGAGTAATTACGATCTTGGGGGGGTGGGGTATGCGCTACTTGTCACATTCTTGTTCGACTTGAAGGACGATAAATTCCCCAAAAACGTTTGTTCTTACAAAACTTATACATGTTGGATATTTATGTTGTAACATTTGCCCATATATTATTTAACACTCTAAGACGTTATCAATGTCAGAAATATAAACATGACAAGCTTGTCACAGTACAATGGTATTGCTAAATGTTCACGGATCATTTCATCTATACATGGCATTCAGAAAATGTTTTAATTGAGCACGAGCTCTGTTTGCATGGTGTTTCAAAAGATGCATTTGAAAAAAAAAAGCGATCAAGCAAAAATTAAATGTCATAGTATGCTTCGATTAGATAGTAACTCTGATCGACCACTAAGCGATGTTGCTCTCTCATACCCACTCTTCTCTTGTAGTTTCAATTTACACATAATTGCAAATGATCGGGATTAATACTGCAATTCGACGTTTTGAATCATTTACACTATCATCCTGTTATCTTCCAAATGACTTCGTACCTGTCCAGTTACCAATTTGTATTTGAAAAATTTTGAGCTATCCCTGACGTGTAGTATACGTATGCTATCCATTTTTTGCTATCGAACATTCTCTCTCAATTATTTTTGGTCGATACATTTTTGGATCGCAGAATGGACAGGTTATTTAATAATCAGTTTTCATGTATTTGTGGTGGTAGCTTATTAAGCCAGATAGTTACCGGACACTTTGTTAAGTGGTCATGTTACGCGCTACGAATCCTTACCTAGCGTGTTCGGTTCTCCAAATAGCTACATATTTTTCCTTTGGGGCTGAGAATTCGTAAATTACTTCCAAATAAATTTCACTATCAGCAATTGCAGTTCACCTCTTACTCCCCCTTGGATTGGCAATAGCTTTATTGCCATGAATATATTTTCATTCAGTTGTGCAATTTTATTCGCCGAGGTTCTAAATTATACTTATGTGCTGTTTTTTAAAAAAACTTTATTATCCAAGTTTTATATCAAATGCCAAAACTTAAAATTTTCACTTTTCAAGTTTTACATAATGCCTCATGCTTGCAGCATGATCAAATCTGGCTTTTGCATCACAGAAACTCGACTACATACCTACCATTAATCTTTTTAAGAATCTATTTAAATCGGAGATTTGAAGCTCTATATTCCAATCTACTTTCTATTTTCATAAACACATGTTTCATGTCTACGGGCCCATCTTTACGGATTTCGCTGATTCCAGTTCTAATACTGGTTGTACTTTTGTTCTTCAGAATGACATTGTGAGTTACAGGCTTCTTGATTTTCTGATTTTTTCCTCTAAACTATTTCCAGAATCTTATATAAAATATTTCCAGTCCCATTTGTATCAAAGGGATTTTAAAGTTTTGATTTCATAAATACCAGACCATGTCATCATTAAGGAGCAATGGACCAGGAGACTGTGTAGCTTAAATCTGCTGTTACATATCGTTCTGAATCTCTTCCTTATAACGATATCAAGAGTTGTTGGTAAATGAGTGGAATTGAGAAGTAGATAAACTTCACGAAATGAAACACGATATTAGTTCATGGACTTTAACCGGAACCATCTTTAACCGGAAGTAGCTGATTTTAAAAGGACTGCTTATTGACCACTCTCACCTTATACACAGATATTTACCATTTGGTAAATCTAGCTGTTTGTGATTCATGCAGTGTCCCCTAATCATACGAGAAATTTTAATGTACTGTTTTCCACGGAAGCCGTATTAACTTATTCAACTACGGAGATTTTAATGTTTCTTATATCAGGATATATAGCTCATGCTAATTCCTTTCTGTTCTTGAAAGAAATCCGCATTTTTAATGAAATCTGAATTTATTATTGTACTTCTACTATATTGTAATTTTACAAGCTATTATGAGGGATTTTATGAAACAAATATCTAGACTTCATAACTGAACCTTTTTTTCGTCTTAGGAAAAACTCTTGTGTCTGGAAATATCCGTCCATCCATAGTGAAATAAATGTCGAAGTAGAAACAGTCAATTGAAGCAACAAATAAAGAAGAGTCTGAACCATAAAAAATAGCAGAGCAGTAAAAAGAGCTCGTCTAGCTTTGAGAAAAAGATTGTAAAAAGTTGTCAAATAATTCAATAGACTAAAGTCAAAAATATCAAAAGAAGGAACAGATGTCGTTCAAAATATTCGATTATTTATTCATATTTATATCAAATTTTGCTCTCGGCTATAATGAAACTCTTCATTGCGATCCTCCAACCGGTATTAAGCAAAGTGTTCAGTTTTTCATTGTTTAAGGATGGAAAATCATGCCTCTTGGAATTGCCGTGGAATTAATATTTCTGATATTAAGAACATAATCCATGTACATGAAGTTTTCTTAATTATTCATGAAACCTGTATAGAGCCAGTAGATTCAATTCCAATTAAAGTATTTGTACGGTTCTTCTAGTATTCGTAGAATCTATGAAAGTTTCATACTTTTTTTTAGATAAATTGCAACTAAATTCTGACGGAGCATTTAATTCTTTTAAGCTGCATTCTGCATCATTAAACTTTCAGTTCAATCTATTCAGTACAGTCTTTCTGGTTCAGTCTATTACCTCACGAATTTCAGGGAACTGCATCCTTTACACTAGGATAAGAATACCTTCCTCCAGGAAGAACGGTACTGCTAAGATAAATACTCTCTACTTTGGAGAGGTCTTGTTTCATGAGTTGAAAGCGGTTTGCTACCAGTATCGGTTCCAATTCAATCTTTTAGGTAGTAAACCTCTCGTCTTTCCCCCTGTAAATTTGTCGAACAGTTGACTGGAAGGTATCTTATTTGGAAACCAAGGATTAGGCCATTTATTTTATGACCGGCTTCTTCAAATCTCTTTGCTGTCTTTACACGAGATATGAAGATTCCAACATCCTCTCCTGGTATATATTTAGTACCGAAGAATGCATCTAATAATAGGATAATTCTTGTTCTAATTATGGGTTTGAAGTGGTCTTTCAGGCTCTTCCCCACGGTTGGGCCATCTAATGTGTCAGCAATCAAACCTCTGAGCTCAGAACTTACATTCGTATAAATCAGAGTATAAGTTTTTTTTTCAGCTGGTGCTCGTACTTTTCCTTGTATGTTCTTAACTCCACTGGTTCAGTCTTTATAATAATGTCCCAGCATCTAAAATCCACAAGAATGACTTGTACATCACGCGTTCATGTGCCCAGTCATATTGCGTAAAAACTGGAAGTGCACGCCCCACTTCCATCTATAAAACTTGATTTTAGCTCCAACTGCTATTATCATAAATAATTTATTACATAATCTTTCTCCTGGAGCAAGCTTCTAGCTGGAAATGAGATACTGTTTGACTCGGAAGAATTTCATGCTAACTTTTTAAAGTGGGTGGGTCCTAGGCCCATAACCTTCTTGTCGACCACGTTTGAAAATGAAGACACAATTTATTATTCTGCCTCATAAAACGTAAATCGCTTCTTGGAGAATTTACAAAATATAAAGTAAAATTTTTCACAAAAAAGAAACCCGGTTGGTGAATGTATTGTTAATGCACTCACTTCTCGCGAAGTCAACCTCTACTTCTAGATTTAAAAAAGGCTATTTTTTTCTGTCACTCTTTTCTTTCACTTGGTGTTCCTAACGAAGATTTACCAAATATGAACAGATCGTATGTAAACTAGTGAGATCATGTATGAAACAAGGGAGAAAAACTAAACTTCAAAATATTTAATACTGATCTATTTTAATCATCTGCAACTCTGAGCTTAAGTCTGTTTCAGCTTGTGATTTTGCCTCAAAATTCTTTGGAATGTTCCAATTTTTAACTATTTTCAAACATAAAAAAACTAAAGTAATCCTAATCTGCTACTGAGCATCAAAGCTAATCAAATTTAGAGCAAATATCTAATCTCATCTTTGCACATTTATATTTCTACTATTGTGAGGATTGATAACTTTTTTAAATCAATCGATGCATCAAATCGCCCCCAGATTACTCCTGAAACCAATTTCCACCGTTTTTGAATTTGTACTAGAAGAGAATATTTCCAATAACAAGTATGATAGTGATACCGGGCCATCTCTAGTTGACGATCTTATATAATGAATCTATTGATTTGGAATAATTAAAACTACGAGAATGAAATTATTGCAGCAACCAGATTTGTTGAGCAGCAAGAACAATCGCCATCACCACTGTTTAAAATCTCTATCTCTTGGGATAAACTTACCTTTAAGAGAAATTCTAAAAAAAGCCGATTTTGATGGGATAATTTGAAAATCTTTTTCTCGCAGTATTAAGTACACCTGTCTACAATGGGTACTTGAAGAAATATTTTTAAAATTTTTAATAATTTTGCTTTTTTTCTTGATATATATAAAATATTTAAAACAATTTTTTATTACTTCTTCATATCACCATATTGACTTACGTGTTGTTTTTCGAAGGTATCAACACGTGAATAATCTTAAATCTATGGATTTTTAAATATCTTGCATTTCCCGATTTAACTCTTTGCATTCTGATAAGTAGTTAGATACATAACTATGCACTTATTACAACGGCTTGTTTGTTGCTCCAAAAATGTATAATATATAATTGTTTTAAGTTGAATTTCCAAGAAAAATTAATCTACGTCTTTCTACCATTCTGTATTCATTTTTAATAATCAAAATTGAAAAATAAAGCTTCAAAATTATGCACCGTCTTGAATGGTGCCTCAGAGGAGTCATCAGAGTGCTAAAAGTTAATTGACGACATTTAAGCAAACCTTACGGCTGTACCAGTAAATCAGAATGAAAACCAAGCAACTACTATCTGAATGTACTCACTAGTTGTCTTAGTAAAATACTCAACAACAAAAGATGGTTAATGTTTTTTCAAAGCTGACAATTTATTTAAACCCTTACAAAAAGATTTAAGACAAGGGCGGTTGTACAATAGATAATTTTCTCGCATTAGAGTAGAAATTCCAAATGCATGCATTTGGAGAGAACAAACCTAGTTTTCTTTCTTTGCATTAAAAAAGCTTACGTACTTGGCTATTTGATATTCTTTATAATCTGAATGCAATCTCCAAATTAATTTACCCATATTCATTTAGAAGTTTTTTTAGACTTGGAAAATTTTGAATAAAAATTGGATACCTACTGCCAAAATATTTTATTCAAAAAGACATGCCTCATGGCAGTTTTCTTCGTGTAATGTTTTTGAAGCTATTCCTATTTAAACAATTAACTTTATAATGTACTTCATTCAAATTGATATTGAAATGCTTGTAAATAACCATTCAATTTATTGACCTGTTATTTAAACTGCTTTTCAAAGTGAACTGGGTAAGCTTATTGTTTGACTCCCAACGGTTTTTTTACTTTTATGGGAGACATAAATGATCACAATTGTCTTTGGAGAAGAGCGATTTATTTAAAAGGCTTAATTTATAGACAAGATAGAACTTATTTCGGATCACAATCTTTAAATAGTTTAAATAATGAAAACAAAACACGTTTCATCATGTAAAGACAACGTTTTATAGATTAGATCTATAAAACTTTTTATTTTAACTAGATGGAAATTTACTGTTGAGGAAGATTAATATAAAAGCAATCACTTTTTGTTATATTGAAGCATTTTAACAATTCCGTGAAAGTCCATGCGATTCTTAATTAGTTTTACAATGTCAATATATTTGACACAGCCAAATGACAACTTTTTACCATTTACTCAGAACCGAATCCAGATATGACCCAAATAAGTCATTGTTATGAATTCTGAATCTATTGCTAATCATTCTGTCAACTGCTAATAAATCTATGCCTAAAATACCAAGCAAACTCATAAAAATAGAAGTAATGGTAGAACGGAAAATATGCCGAAGCTTATAAAAAGCTAAATATAAGTAAAATAATGACTGGAATACCTTCCTTCAATGTCCCGCAACCAATAATTACGTGATATTCACGAAATCTTTAAGCCATTGTTAGATGAATACAGTGTCAAAACGCGATAAACCTTTTTAGAAACATGTTAACATAATTCATAATATTAATCCTAAAATGATATGGGGGGACAATTTTGAGAATATATAAACATTATCATCCAGTATATGTACTCAAATGTTAAAGGACAGATAATAAAGGGATAACATATAAACTGGGAGAAAGTTTCAAAACAATATCTAGAGACGAGTCTTGCTATTCAATACATCTATATATAAATAAGAATTAATGTTTGTATGTCTTATGCGGTGCCGTACCGCTCATCCGATTGCGATAAAACTTTGAATACTGATTGCTAGCAGTTACGGGATGGTTATAGACATAGTAAAATAATGTAGTCTATAATGTAGTCTATATAAATAAAAATGAATGTTTGTCTGTATGTCTCTTATTCGCTGCCGTATCACTCATCCGATTCCGTTAATATTTCGTAGCTATGGTACGTAAATATTACGCAAGTCATTCTCTGAGGTAATAGTTTTATTAGAGAGTACGCGTGAAAGTTTTAGGGGAACCAATCCTATAAGTTTGAAATTTTAATGAATAATGACGATACTTTTTTTGCAGTATCGTCTGGAAATATTAGAGTATAAAAATTTTGCACCATTTTAACTGTAATTAAATTATTTATTCAACTATATCAACGACTTTATTGCATTAATATATTTTCTGTATTTAATTAATTAAAAAAATTTTTAAATCATATTTTCTAATATTAATCTTGGGAATTCTGAACGAATCTTAAAAGAATCAGGAAAGATACACACAAAAAAGTTTATTCCTTTTACAATTCTGAAAGAACTCCAAGCATTACAATTCTAAATTAATACATAAATCTATTATATAAAAATGAATTTTTGTTTGTTCGTACCTTATACGCTGCTGTGCTATTCAACCGATTTCTTTGCAATTGGTCAACTCATTGCTTGCTCTTGTGCGAAGGGGTTTAGGCATAGTACAGTTATCATACCTGTTATATAAAACGAAATTTTTTTCTTTGTTAGTATCCTATGCGTTGCCGTATTGTTCAACCGATTGCAATAAAACTTGGTAAAACCTATAGCTTGCACTTTCATGAAGGTTATATTTTAAAATTGATAAAAGTTTGACAAAAGTCAAACAGTAAAAGGCTCATCCCATTCGGAATTAATCTCACATATATCAAATAAAATAAAATAAAATTATGATTGTCAGTCAATGTCTTTCACATAGGCTGTTATCATTCAGCGTGCTCACTATTTTGTTTGCAGGAAACTGCACAGAGTTTATCTCACACATGCAAAATAAAATTATTATCGACGCAGATTAAATAAATTATTTATAATGGAAATTTTCCGATGCAAACAGTAAAAGTGAATCTGCAAACGATAGTTCGATTATACAAATGTATATCAGGTTGATTGCTTCGACAAAAAAAAAATATCTTCCCAAACGTTCGCCACTTAATAGATCTAAGAGCGCAACATCTAGAAATAAGCCAATTCGAGCTGCTCAATTAAACGAACAACAAAAGAGCAATAAAACAGATCATTTATAAATTGTAAACTCACGTATTTCAGAGGCTCAGGATCAACATGAAGAAGCGAAAGACAACGTTTACATGCTATCTGATCATGAGTATCAGAATCAAAAGACTTATATGAGGCAAGAAGCTTGACAACTATGCTTAAAGGAAGTCGATTGGAGAAGATGTGCTGATTACACGCATTCCCATTATTCCCACCTACATTCCTTTTGATTTCAAACGAACTGCAGTTCCCCATTCAACTTGAAGTCTCAATGATCATCTACAAGGCTCAAGGTCAATCACCTTAAGTGTGCAAACTGAATAAAAAAATCCACGTTTTTCATATAAACAGTTGTATGCTGGATGCTACGAGTCGGACAGTAAACACTACTATGTAGATAATTTTAATGCAATCAAGATTATAAGTTTCTGTTCAATTATTTTATAATAAATCCTTTAATAAGCTTTATTAAACGTATCTAGTTGTTTTGATAAATCAATGAAATGTAGTAATCGCCACTGTTATAATTAAATGTAAGGCCTTAATTAAATATATGTTATAATTAAATATATAGGAAATTTATTATATGCATCAAAGAAGCGTATAATGATTGAAATACTGTTCCCAATATTATTCGTTTATTACTTTTAATCGAATTTATAAAATTCCAGGATCACTTGAATGCAGCATTGTGTTTCAAAAACATTTGATATTTTCAAGGAATGATATCTAAAGCCAGTGTCTTTTGGCCATCCTGAGTGCATGTAATATATAATATACACACTATTGTTTTAAACACAGTATGGAAAATTTAAATACATTAATCTGCTTGCCAATTTAACACATTTAAATAATATTTGCTAATTTCACAAATCTTAACAGAAACTAAATCATTCAAAATTGAATTACATGGAGATGCAAACAAGCGTTAATTCATAGGACAAATTTCATTTGAAATTGTTTTTCTTTGAATGTACTGAACGTTTATTTTTCATATTTCTGTCGTGTTTTACTGAATGTCATGATATAGGAAAATATGATTTCAAAACATTGAAGTGTGCTACTATTTCACATGTTTCTTTTAGGCTTTATATTTTATAATTCACTTTTTAATAATAGTTTATCTTTGCATAAGGACTTCAAATAGAGGAATGTTTAAAGCAATAAGATCAGGTTTTGAATTTTGAGTTATAAAACCAAACCGAACTACAACATAGATGAATATGCCTTCAACTAAGGGCGATAACAACTTTTTATAAATATCATGCATATTCTTTGCAAAATGTTGAAGATTATGCAAATCCAGTCAATCACTTTCAATATAATTAAAATTAATTAAAAAAAGTAGCAAAAGAAAATATTAATGTAGAAATTTTTACCTTTTTGCCGGTTTTCTTAATTTTCTGAATTTTTCATCACGAGAAATCGAGCTGCATTATCTTATACTCCCAAACCACCTACAGACAAAAACACAAGTTCAATTTTCATCCACATTTACAAATGTTTTCTAAGAAAAGACCGTAAACGGAAGGTAAAAAAAGAAGTAAATAAAATTTTGTAGGTAATAATAGCATGTGAAATCAGCAGACTCACTTTTTCGACTGGCATCTCTTCCCATACAATGTCTATACAGGTACTTTCTGACGCAACTTCCTTTTGTTACTACCTTTCTGCATAATTTGAGGCCTTCAATATTCTTCCGGGAAATTCAAGCTTTCTTTATTTTAGAAACTTCAATTTGGCAAATTAACGCATGTTTCCTTTGATCGAAAGAATAAACATATTTTATCTCTCGACAAAACTATAAATTGCTTGCATAGTTTCTTCACATTATTCCTTTTTTATTCAATTTCTTTCTACTTTGAAATTACTTTTAATTATATCAATTTTCTTTCGTGTATTATTATAGGATAATTTTTGAAAATCATCGACGGCGTTACCCATTTATTCATTCCATAACTCTTTTTAATTCTTAATATTAAAATAAATAGAACAAACGACTGAGAATAAAGAAAGATTTTTCTATTTTTTTAGATAGTAATTTCAATAAAAGTAAAACTAATTATATTTTGATGCCTAAATATTTTGGCATTTTTATAACTGTATTATAAATGTAAAGCTTTACAGGTGTCTACACCTGTTTTGTTTGTTCATTATGTAAAAAAATGCACATTTATTTATCCTAGAATTCTTATTAATGAATTAAATTTTATAGATTAATTAAATGCTTATATAGTGGGAGATTTGCTTATATAGCAGATAGTGAGAGGTTTTTTCTATTGCCATTGCTTGGGCAGATAAAAATGAGGTTAAAGAACCTTCAGATGAAAAGTGAAACGAATAGTTAAGGAGCTGTTCGCAATATCATAAAGACCTTGGATATCAAAAGCGATAAAAAGAAATGGACAATGTTTTGTTGCTAAAAGCATTTTGCAGAAGATAAATCTTTCTAGAAACAAAATTTCATTGTAGATATTGCGAAATAAAGATAAGAAATAGAAAAGAGCAAAAATACTTTTAACTGCATTTCTAATTTTCTTTGACGTAAATAATAAATGTTCATGGGATTATGGAATTTTAAATAATTCCTATGTTAGGTTTCAAAGGAAAACATTAAATTGTTATCGAATGTTTTTTGTCGCCTTTTACCTTTCGAGGAATCGGGAATTTTTTTTTTCTGATTTTTTTTTATTCGAGATGAGGATGTTCTGTATGGTAGTTTCCTTACTGTTACGTTTTTTATTATTTATTTTAATGAAATTTTATCGTTTGCCTCTATCTGTCAATGGAGCTTTGTGTGTAGATGCTTTGCAGATCTCTAGTGAAGAAGGTGACATGCATTTAATTGAACGACAATTGCAGAATGCAGTTGAAAAATTGGCCAGTTAGTAAGAGAATGAATATAAACTTTCTGCCGAAATAATTAAAAGTCTGTAAAAAACAGGTCATTCACCTTGAACCCATCTTTTTCATACAAAATGTTACTATTCCTGTAGTTGACAAAATAAGATTTTTAGAAATGGTTTTTGAGAAAAAACTCACTTTTCTTTACATCTTGCAACTGCCGAAGAAGTTTGAAAAATGTCAAAACATTCTGAATGTGCCCTCTTGCAAGTTTTGAGATATTGATCACGCATGTCTCCTCTGTATCTACGGTGCTGATATTTTATCTCGCTTTGATTATGCAAGAATGATATATGGATCTGCTCGACCTTCTGTTCTATGCAGATTGGGTACAGAATTTACACTGCCATTTACGCACTTCCGGTAGAAAGCCTCTGTTAATTGCCATTAGTTGTAGTTTGATTTATGCAGAAAGTAATTTTCAATATTTCCGAACATTTTGTGTTCCTCTATACCTTCTTTCTCCAATGAAACTTCAAATTTTCCTCTGCTGACCTTACAATTCTAGTTCTTTTCACATTCTGCCTTCCAATGACAGGACTAAAAACATGATTCATAATTCGAATCTAAGCTTCTTCCGAATTATTGACCCCTCTGCCTTTCCACCTTGGGATATATCAGTTTTCTTTCTTGGATCTTGAATGTTTTGATTTTAACAAAGTTGACAGCTCCGATTGTTTACCAATAATTTCTTAGTTTTCATCGTGATCGTTATAATTCCTATACGCTGGTTTCTATAGACGGTTCATATTCAGTTGAAATTCAGTCATTTTTATTTACCCTTCACAATAAGTGTACAATATAATTTCCTGTTGGGTTCCGAATCCTGTAGGCATTTTCAGAAACGGTGCTCATTTGGCAACTTTGTCCATTAATTCATTTCTGCGTCTTTTGCACATTCTGATGCTAAGTCAGCATTATATGGTTCGGTTTTTTGTTATTTTAGAAAACTTCTAATCAACGGGTTGAAAATAAATTTCATTTTATTAAAAACCCTGATTTACGACCTGTCTTATCTATGTGAGAGACTGAAGTAAAACAGAGTTGTCTTCGCATAGGGAACATGAATAACTTTTTTGGATGAATTACACTACAGTACCCAGCATGCCATTTGTGTTTTACTGTTTTACTCATTTTAACAAATTGACACATTTTTAATCATTACCTCCATCGTGTTTTGGTATTGTTGTCAAAAAATGTTTCATGACTTAGGGGAAAATATCCTCAAACAAAATGTTTTTCATTTCATAAAGATCTTTAGTTATAATTCTTTTTGGATTGTAATGTCTTTTAAAATATTTATTTGCTCCATTTTTTTCTTCTGTTTACTTATTAATTTTGAAACTTGTTTTTTTAAAGCAATAGGAAAATCATTTTTATTTCATTTTTGCTTTAAAACAATTTGATTAATCTTAACAATCTGTGCTACAGCTTAGACAAAACATAGTTTTTGGGCCACCAATAAAATCCAACTAGCCAAAACAAACCCCACTGCCGTTCATAATGAGCATAAAAATTATCAATATGAAATGTGTATTTCCAAAAGACATTTTTTCCTCTAAAATTTCATTAATATTTTCTGACTTATCTAATATCGTATCGGTTTTATTCTTCACTGGAATCTGACCTGACGCCAATGAATAAATAAGACTTAAACCGTAAAGAATTAATTATTATACATTCAAAAATAATTTAATTCTATTTTGAATTGATAAATTTTCTTTTGATCCCAATATTTTTAATTCCAATTTTTTTCTTCAATTTTTTTACCATTTTTTCCATTTTAGATTAAGCTAATTCTAGAATATTTAAACCTCGCATGTGGCATCTAAGCAAATATTTTTGAATTCTTCAGTTTCAAAGCGAAAAGTGTTTGTCGTTTCTTTAAGACTATTAGTTGTAATAAATTTTTATTTAACAATTTTTTTAAAATTTTTTATCAGTATACAAACTAATCTTATTTTAACGATTTTTTTTTCGCTTTATAATAAGGTTGATTTTTTCCCCTCAAAAGCAGCAACTGATCCTCCAACTAAGACTCGAACGTATTAAGCGTTATTTTTTTCTTTCACTTTTCTAAATGAAAGAAATTTGTTTCTTTTGAAAATAAATCTCAGAAACTCGAGGTCGAATGTGTTTTTTCAGTTGATAAATTGGTACCATTGTCATTTCGAGAGCAACCAAAGAATCTTCATCGTAAATATGGTTATTCATTATGACTTTCTAATTAGACAGTTATTAATATTTTCTCTCAAATTTTTTAAATATTTAGGTTAAAATGATTTTAGACCCATTTCTGAAGATTTGATGCTATATCAGAATTCAAAATATGGGCCTTAATTCTTAAGAATACATTGAATGTATAAAAATTATAATTTTCAAACAGATATCTATAAAAAATCTAAAATGGATAAATGTTTAATATGTAAGAATTAAAATGCACCAGATATTTTAAAAAGTTATTTATGGAAGAAAATGAAATTAGAAAGTCGGATAACACAAGTTGATAAGGTATTTTTAGCAGCATGTGTTTGAACATGAGGTTTTACTTATCAGTCTTTCAGATAAGGCCACATACAGCAATCGCTTAAAGTAAGGTTTGTTTGATAACATAATTAACTTAAAGCAAAAAAAAAAAAAAAAAAAAAAAAAAAATTCTGTTATTTAGAAAAATCTTTTCATATTGTAAAAAGAACGAAGAACTTGGTATTCTAGTGGAGATATAATTAAATTTTAAATATCATATCAAATATGTATATATGAGGAGAGGTTTCTTATTATAAAATTTCTAGTTTTTTTATTAGGGCATCGAAACTTAATATCTTGGTCTGGAGAAAACAAGTAACTAACCTTAAGCAATTTGAATTTATGTTCACAATGTAGTGTGAAAACTTAGAATCTTTGTGCGTGTATGTGATATATTTATCAGTCTTTGAGCTCAGTGATCTTTTTAGATCATCAAAACAAATAAGGCATGAGATTATTAATCTAATGTTTATGCACTGGATACTATTTGCGGATTGAGTTATACGATATGAGTCTTGCAAAATTTTCTATGGGACAGGCAATTGAACATGCGGATATTAAACTAAGTGGATAGTTGCTACTTGGTGTTCAGGGAAAAAAAGTTTTCATAATTTTAATTAGGTCTAAAATAATAGGAATTTCAGTGTTTCTTTTTAATGACTTCAGAGTATATTACTTACTTAAACCACTTTTACACCAAATTCAAATTTAAGATACTAGTGAGTTTGTGGCCACTTTTGATGTCAATTTTGCTCCGCACAATTCGTTTATAATTTCTAAAAACATTTAAAACTACATCTAAGTATGTTTTATAAGAATGCTTTGCATTATTTTTAGCAATTTTGTTTATATACAGGCTTTTAGAAAAAGTTAAATACAATCTTTGAATGTCCACTAACGTTGCTATAATTGAGAATTAGCTATTATCAGTAACGTAAAAATAGACAAATTAAACCTAAAAAAATATCGCGCTATGTTTTGGACTTGGCGTGAACCCTATATAATTTTTTACTCCAATTTATGCTAATAACCATTGAATAAAGATGGAAAAACGTTTGTGATTGAAACAAAGATAGAATGTGTATCTTTAGCTCGTGAAAAATTTCTATAAAATTTGCTTATTAATTTGTTTCCAGGAAATAATAAGCAATTTGAAAAATTGACCATGTTCTCGTTTTGATACTTATCTCACTCTTGGAAAAATGTGAAATAAAAACGAAATGTTAGATGACATGAAATATCCTTTATACTAAAAAGTGAAGTTAAAATTTCATTGGTAAACCCTTATTAAATCTGAAATTTCAAATGAATAACAGTTGGAAAAATTTCATAAGAGGTTTAAAAAGGGTTATTTCTTTATTTAAGCAATTAACTGCGCTTGGCATTAATACAAGCCTCCATCCCAATCTTCATTTTGGTGCTATCGCTTTTATATACGTCGTGTAGAAATAACTTCTACAAAACCCTTCTACAAAACAAAACCAAATACAAACCCTCAATTTCAGTAAGAAGCAATACAAATATTATTATAATACAATTATATTTTCTTTAAAGCAGCTTTACTGACATTTATAAAAAATTACAATTGGCTTAAATTTTTTGGAACAAAAGTAATCCCCTTCGCAATATAATATTTTTATATAAAAGGATTAGATTATTTCCCCAATACACCAAGTATACCCTCAAATTTAACCCACCCACCCTCTATTTAGGATAGCATCAGCTGTGACAGGCTTCACTACACCAAGGTTCCCTAATAATCTGAACTGCCATTTAGGTTCTCATCTCCTTAATCTACTGCTAGTTCATGTTTTTCTTTCTTTGACAGTTTCTTTCTTTCAGCTGGAGTGGCCTTTTTTTTTTTTTTTTTGTTTTCTGCTTCTCAGGGACAGACCAAAACACCACTCTTCTGGCAAACTTCTTAATACGCCCGTTGCAGATTTAACTGAAAAGTCAATGAGTAACTCACGTCTAATGGGTTTTTATATGAAAACGAGAGCAACAGCTTAATATTAATCACTTAGTTCTCAGGTTTCATGCTCTAAAATGCCCAATTACTTTATATGAAACAGCCCATTCGGCATTTCTTTCCGAATCTCTTATTGTGCTTTAAATGCTAACATTTTTAATCATTCTAAGGCATATAACCAAAAGACTCCTGCTTGGTCCCCTTTGCGGAAGTACTTCATTATAATTCTGCCTGTACTATGGATGAAAAGTGAACAAATCGTTAAGCCTCTCACTCTTCAATCTCGCATTCATATTGATCTTGAATATTTGAAAAGGAAATCATTTCAACAAAGGTATTTGAACAATAACGTATGTCGAAGCGAAGCAAAACGAAATGCCAAAATACTCTCACCGATTCCCGGAACTAGCTATGTAGTTGCGGTGTAAAAAACTGCGCATGTACATTGCGCCCAAATAATCTGTTGTCTTATCTTGCGCTTCCATATCTTTTCTTTCATCTTATAATTCTTCAGAAATTTGCCCGGATCTGACGAATCTTTTTTAAATTTAAAAAAGAAAAATAATCATTTCAATACTAAGAACATGCCTGGCGCAGTATGATCAGTGCTGGCTACTACGCCAAAACACCTCAACTAACTCAACCTGAAATTACAGAATGTAATACCGATTCACCAGACTTCTCCTAATTTTAAACTGTCTAAAACAAGGGATCATTTTAAAAGGATTTAAGACTGCTAAGGATAAGTGACTCAAATGTGCGAGGAAAATATATAAATTTTACATAACTTTGAAGCATCCAGTGGCCTCCTAAGATTAGCACAAATAATGAGCAGACAGTTAAATTTTTTAAAATTCAATCTAAGCAGATTCTTGAACAGATTCTCCTCACAGTTCTTGCTGAAGGTACTAACCCCCCTTATTTTCCTAGTGATACCATAATTAAAGACATTCCACTATTAAAGAAAACAGGAAATGAGTACTTTGGAATAGTACATAAGAGAGGAGTTAGAGGAAACATCTATAGATGTTAGCACTCCACCACCTCGAAAAGCGCCAAAGCAAAAATTAAAATATATCGTTCCAATGAAGTACAAAAAATTTAATAGACATTGTTTGTACTTATATTTATAGCATTTTTGACTGTCTTCTTTGGCAATGCTGAATATGTTTAGTTTGTCTTCATATGTTGATTCTGAAATGAAATTATCTTTCGTTTTATACTTTTCTAATTCGATTTTGTATTTTATTCATTGCTTCTTTACTTTTAATCTGTATTGATAGTTTTTAAACTTCATCTGGGTTTTATATCAATATACGGAAACCTCAAACATTTTGCATTTAACTGAAGACCGGAGTCAAAATGATTCCTCTTTATTAATTATCGGCTTATTACACGGTATTTTGTTCTTGAATACAATCGTCTCCTCAGAACGCTCAAGTTGTTTTTTCTGCAATATGCTCACAAGTCTTAAGTATGAACATGTGAGTATGAATGAATTCTTTTTCAAAGATCTTATAATTATTTATGGAGTCATTGACTCGGTGTGCTTTGAATAATGCAAAATAAAGAAGTTCTTAAAAAATTACTTAAAATATTGTATTCTTCATTTTTGCTTTTTAAATTCTAACAGTTATTAATATTCGTGTGATTCCATAACATCTAATCGAAGTGAATACTCATTAAAAGATTATTTAGGTTTTTCTTATAACATCTGTATAGTATTTAATATTAATTACATTTTTAATATCTATGGTAGCTACATGGTTTCCAGAATAAATTCCTATACTGTTTATAAAAGTCAAAAAAGGAAAATAATGCAGTCTCTCAAAATTAATCCATGTCTTTTGCTCGTGAGGAAATTCATGTCTCCAGTAACAGGTTAATTCAGAATTTTTTTTCATAATACCGTATACTTGGTGTAACATAATAAAATGTGGCTTTTACGCCAAAAACTCCAATTACCCTCAATACCTACCTCAAATCCCTTGTATATTTGGATTTCCCTATACTTGGTGTATGGGCATTCACCGATAACAGTATAGAAGAAATAAAACGCTCGAACTATGATGGACCTTCGCGAGAGCAACGTGACACTTATGTTTCCAATAGAACTTTTCTTGAATTTTTTAAAACTGTCTATATTTCATAAACAACAAACTATCCGACAAACTGTAATTGTATTATAGAGCATAAAGGTCTTTTCAGGCAATATTTCACCTATTTCATACCAGCTACACCATATTTACATTAGCTTCTTTAACAGTTTATTAGTAATTTTTAAAATTTTGAATAACAATACCTTTTTCAACAAAGAATTGTTAATTTTTTTATCTGACAAAATTAAGATCTTACTTTACTATCTCTTTCTAGAAATTTGTTATGCAAACATTTCTATAGCGTTCGATTTGTATACATATCGATTGATTTTGATTACGCACCGAATAAGTGACTTTAATCAGTAAGCTGCGGAATTTATTTTTTAAAATATCAGTAAATATTCTAAATGAAAAAAATCATAAATATGCAAAGTATAAAATTCTATAACATTAATGAAAATTTAAAAAATACTTTCATAAATTTCTAAATTTAAAGAACTTTAAAAAATAATAAAGAATAAATGAACTCACTAGAATGGCAAAATAACAGACGCTCTAGAATATTTTCCAATTCTACTCGTCTCGCATTGTTTCAATATGGAAACAAAGAAAGTTCGTTTCACTTTTGGAATTATCCATATGTCTTTATAATACAGGCATTAAAAGCTTATTTACTTGAGATAAACTTTTTACAACAGAGGATTTTCCGGGAGGATCGTGTAACTTCTTGACTGTTACTTGCTCTAGATTAATGCTTGTAGACCTTCCTCTTATCACTCTCTTAAGATACAAATACGTCGAATGACATGTTTGTTTAAAATGAGTGCTTTTTTTATTTTTTTCCTGCTTAAAACCTCGAATGTCCTCCTGTCTATTTTTGTAGTTGCTGTTTAAGAATGGTTTGTTCCTAACACAAATATTTTAATATGATTGTCAGAGAAATTTTTCTAAACTCGGATTTCTCTCATGACTATCATTTCATTATATATATATATATAATATATATTGAAGGTTACTAAATATATATTTAATTTTGTATTTGTCTACTAACTAGATCAAGGATATTTCATTGACTAAAAGATTAAGAGTGTATTGTAAGAGAATAAAGAGGTTTTTTCATTTGCCAATATCAATATTTTCTAATGTTTATACTTAAAAAAAAAATTAAGCTGTCTGCATTATTTTTTTTGTCAGTGATATCATACATTGATTTAAAAATGCTTTTAAAGCCTTCGAACTCTATAGAATAAATAACGCAGCTTTAAAAAATATTATGTGAAAGTATATTATTTTTCGAATTTGAAAATTCGAATGATGGGAAATTTTGAGTAGCGTGAAAATAAATATAACAGTGAAAAGTATAGCAAACATAAAATATTGTTTGCCAACAGTTTCTAAAATTTGCAGCGCTTTTGAGCATACGTTAGGATGGGTTTAATTCGTCAAAATGGGGGTGAGAGGGAAAATGAAAGGAAGAGAAGTTTTCATTTAACAATAAACTAAACCCGGATAATTCATGACCTGAATTGAAATAAAATAAAATAATACGATCCGTAACGACATGATACTCACACGTGAAAAAAAATTAATGAAAAAGTATTGAATAGAATAAAAATTAAGTTCAAAAAATGAAGATTTCCGGAGATGTGCTCATATTTCCGTATTTCTCCACTTAGTGAGATAGAATAGTCGAAAAGTGGTCTTCTCAGGATATTGAAAAGAACAATATAAAAGAAAATGGAAATAAACATACTTCTCGGGGATCTCGGCTTGTATCAACGGATTTCAGTAAAGTAGAGCAATGTTTCGAGATTAGGTGAAATTTCTTTTTCTCCTACGCGTTTCGGCTTTCATTCAATACTGAATTTATTTTCGGACAATTCAAGAATCCATGAGTTTTCAACATAATTTTTCTTTTCATATACACATAGTCGCATTTTTAAAATTTTGTTTTTCGGTGTCATTATACAATGAAAATCCCTAATGAATAAGAATTACCTCTATACAACGAAATTCTTGTTTAAAATGGTAAGTGAACTTCTTTGGAAGAACAATCTCGGAATAGATAGATTTATTTCAGAAAGATAGTTGACTTTATGCATCATCTGAAAAGAACATCTGACCCCCCCCCCAAAAGAATCCAAAGGACGAGAGGGGGACAGCTTGTTTACAGAAGAGCAACATTAAACACAAGTTTCTTGTTTCTAACTTTTGTACATTAGCCAGATCCAGAATTTCAAGACATGATTAACTTGGCAATTTGAATCGGAAAGTTGCTAATGATTTTGTAATGTCTTGATCTCGATAGATCAAAGAATACTCAGAATTTTTAGACACTTCATTACTTTACAGCCCTATATATACAAAGAACAACTCGTTTTTATCTTGATTAATTAGTTTCTATTTACACCACAACCGTCGAAGTTGAAGGGTTTTGCTTGAAGACCAGTTCTCCATCAAATCGTAAACACAATACCACTGGGAATTCACGGGTTGGTCAGTCAGCGATCATTTCAGGAGGCTCTCGAAATCTCCCGGAGTCGTGGGCGTACTCTAGCAGTCTCCCAGAAACTCTTTCTTTTCCAGAACACTCTGCTTATTTTATCTCGGCAACAGTTTCCGCCTCCTCTTCCTCAGTGGTTACTGGTCCTCTCTTCCGTTCAATCATGTCCAGGAAAAGGGCCATTTCAAATGGCGCCAGTCCGTCGTCGGAAGGTAATTAAAGTGAGCCAAAAAATCTGGAGCATGGGGTACGCTCACAGTAGGGAAATTTGGCATCCAAATGTTTGGATGTTCGATTGTCTCCAAAAGCACTATCACTGTCTTCTGGACGAGGAATTTCCAGGTGAGTTCTTTCAACTATAGATGCCTCAGGCCACGAAAGGAGACCATGTGCAACATCTGGTTATGTCAAGGTGTCTAGCAAACACAAAGGCAACTTAGCTGGCGGAGATATTTTACCACTAAAGGGGAAGGGGGATGTTAAAATTTGTTTTTAAAGACTTTACAAATGGTTTTAACATGTTAGTACAACTTTATCTTTGTCTAATAAGATAAAAATTGTGAAAAGATGTTTTTAAATTAGTTGTGTGTGAGAGAGGCTTTATGCATTTATTTTTAAATTCAGAATGATGTAAACAACATTTATCTTTACCCATAACATTTATTTTTGATTCTGAGCTCCTTGCTAGTTAAAATTATTTAAACACAGAAATTCCACCAGGAAGATTTTTTTTAAATGCAGCTTCTGAGATTCTAGTCCTCTTTTACGATTTTGGGAAGCTAGTGATGAGGTTCCCTTTTTGGTTTAACCTCCTCTAGTGCTTTCTTAGCTTTAAATCTTCAAAATGACCTCCATATAGGACACATAGGTTTTACACATAAAATCAAATTTTTGGTGTGAAAGCGCCAACGTGCTTCACATGCCAGGTGGATTTAATATGGAGCACATTTTAATCGACAGCTCTATTTTTAATTCTCCTCGTCTTCGGTTTTTCATTCATTGTATCTGCTTTCATATATAAAAAAAATCTATTATTGCTATTAATAAATTTTACTTATGATTTAAAGTTTTGCCATTTGATTGGAGCAGCATGTCCAAATATCCTCTGGCGTCAATAACCAACTAAAATTTTTCATCGCCCTGATTTTTGTCATGTACCTCTGCGGAATTAAGGGCGACAGTCACTGGGGCTGGTTTCTGACAAATTTGCCAATCATTTCACAACATGCATTGTCAAGGACGACTCTATACCAAGCATTTACCTATGTGTTTTATTAATGCGCAACCAGATACCATTCATTAGGTGATTTATTTCTGAACTCTTGCAGGCGCCATTCTGAAATATTAGTTCAATGTTCTCAGACTCTGTAAATTAGTATTATAGTATTTCAAACTATGATACTTTCAAAGTTTTGTGAAAAGATTGAAAATATGAAATATTTTGCCTAATTTTTATTTCCTTTTTACTTATAAACAATTTTATTTCTTCTTTTGATAAATTTAACATTCTATGCAACATTTGCTTTGTACATAATGACGTTTTCCATGATTTTCATTTCAACTTTTTATATTATTATAGCATATATTTTGCCACATTCTTACCCTATAAAATTTTTAAATGACAACATAATTTTTGTTACGTCTCTATAAGAAAAATAAACAAATATTGAAATCTGAAATAATTAAAAATTCGATGCCTTCAACATCAATCTGTGAATAAGATTTATTACCTTTATTAATATTTCCTATTTATTTTTATTGTTTTTAATGTATGGAAAATTTTAACATATTAATCGCTTCAATTTTATAATTAGTATTATATATAAAATATAATATAAACACATATACTTTTAAATTTCTAATATTGCTTATATCATCTGTTAAATTTACGCTATTTCAGAAAAAATCGAAACTAAAAAATATACAATTCTTATTAAATTTTTTTCTTACCATATGCTTTTAAATTGCTTAATTTGAACAATAAATAATTACCAAACAATCATGAATGAAATTAATGAAGCCCAAATTTCTATTTTAACATGTTTTGCATCCCCCTCCCCTTTTTTTAAGGCATTAGTTAAAAAAATTCTTCAATAAAACTCATTTTACAAGTATAAATTAATAATGCACTTCAATTTTCTAATATTTTCTTGATTTATGATTTGTTGGTTTGGCTTTGACACAAAACCCAAATTTGATCAATGATTAACTCTGAATATTTCGCAAATATGCTTCATAAAAAATGCAACACTTCTTTAGATTATAAGAAATTTCTCATATTCTTACCGTTATGTTACTATTAGCTTATAAAGTTACTTCATGCTGTAGGCATTTTATATTTCATAATAGATGTATAACAAGAAATGCTTTCTGTTGCTGTTAGTTTGAGTAATAGACAAATATATTTTAACTATCATCCGCCCCCTTCTTTACTTTCTGAAGATTATAAATAATAGTTTTGCATAGTTTTTTTAAAGACCTTCATTTAATACTATTTTACAAAGTTATAATAACAATTTACTTCAAATTTTTGACCGAATTTTCTCTAATGACTTATACACCCAAGCGGTATCCTGAAAATATAACTTTCTAGAATAAATAATATTGTCGCAAAGACACTGATAAGCAAATTTGATTTAAACTTTATTTACAATATTTATAATACTGGAAGGGTCTGACATTTCTAAAAATCCATACATATTTATATAAATAACATATATATGCATACTTGAATCTTCTGTTGCATATAAAGAAGTATACATTTTCTCAATTTGATCCCTCTAAGGAACTTTAAGTGTGACGGGCTCCACGACCCCGAGGAATCCTAGTGATCTGGTCTGCAGTCCAGATCCTCCTCCCCTCAGTCAGCTACTTTGAGCTTTATTTCTTCTTTCCCTCGACGGCAAGCGAAGGAGCTCTTCTCTCAGCTCTGCTTCCTTGCTTCTCGCGGACAGCAAAAAAACTCCCGTCTTCGCATGCGTTACAACCCATAAGACGAATGGTATATTTCGGTCCCCGGTGTATCAAGTGATGATATCCCAGTCGTTTGGTTGGTCTACTAAAGGCGATGAATCGATGGGCTAACTTTCTGGGGCTCTGCGTTACTAGACTCAAGGGACAGTAACCAAATTTTGCTCTTGGGGGGAAAACAAAGGGATTTAACGATGTTTAGGGATTTTCAGCCCACGTGACTCAGAAAGTATCTCCTTCTCTGTACCACGCGATTTCTCCGACAGATTCCTGAGTTGAGCTGCTAATTCTGTATGTTCAAAAATGTTTTGAAATGTGTCTTTGGAATTTTTGAAATGCAATGCCTTTGATTTTAGAATAGTGTTATTGAACTAAATACATATAGTAATATATATAGTTTGAACTAAATATAACGACGGTCTTTAATATAAAAACTATGACATTATATAAAAAGTAAGATGCTGCACACACACACACAAAAACATTATTCAAATAAAGAATACATTATAGATTTCTAACTCACGTAAATCAAAATTATTGGTTTATTTTTTCTATTATTTAATTAGGTACTGTAATTAATTTGAAAGTTTTTCAATTTACTTGCAAACGTTTTTCGGAATAAAAACACGTCATATAATTTAATATATATGGAGTTTTTGTGACAACATACAAGTATTTTATTTTATCAGTTAGTAATTATTGAAAGTTTTTGTGTTTGAGAAAATTTTGGTTTGGTGAATTTTCTGTTATACATGTTTCATCGCCAGTATGCATTCTTAATGAATATTTTCAAGCACATATAGTTGCATTTGTATTAAATACATACCCAACTATAAGTGTTTAATATATAACTTGAAATTGTAGTTACAAAAAAATATGGATATATACGAGTCTAATATTTCAATTTAAATTAAAAATAAATTTACGTATTAAAAGTGCATACATTTCAGTTTCATAATTTAAGTGAATTTTATTAAACTATATTGAAATGGCAGTTAAAAATTTTAACTTATTTATATCATTATTTTGCCGATAAACAATAAAATCATATTACAGTTTTGAGTACATGCATATTTAGCCTTGATATCTGTGTCATTAAAGTATTTAATGCTTCATTTGACAGCCAAATTGATAAATTAGTTGTAAATCAGTTATCTTTAAACTGATGATCATGAAGGAGATAATAGAATATTTTGCTACGAGAATGTATTTTAGTTTAAATGTAATCTGCTGGTCCTATTTATTTTTGATTAAAAAAATTATTTAAAATGAGAGCCTTGTTCATGTCTCAATGAGAACAAAAGTTAAAAATTACATTGTAATCTAAATTTGTGCTTCATTTAATTATTGGAAGTGTTATATATGCAATAACATATTGAAAATGTTAAATGTACCTGTATTTAAAAAAAATTGTGAAAAACTAACAATTTGAAACGGGAACATTTATTATTCATGATCAAAAATTTATCATTTTTTCTTTAATAATATTTTGCTAAATTCTTGTTATTGTTGGCTCCCTGCCTTTTGAGGGGAAGTGAGGTTGACATTAATATTTATTATTGAAATATAAACTTTTACTGATATATATCTATATAACTGAGATTTTATGATTTTAAATGTTACTATTTAATGTTTTTATTTTCTAACAATATTTATAAATTGCTAAACCTTAGGATGGTGTTTTTAAGTTCTAAAATGATATATTATTAGAATTTTAATGTAAAATCAAAGGCATCTAAATAACCAGTGTTATAAGATAAAACATCAGGCCCAAAGCTGTGATTTTATTTATAAAAGTTTTGTATAGAAATATAACCAATAAAAAATTATATAATAACATATTATGCTTAATGTCCTTGACAAAATATTTTTAAATATCTGATTAGCACAGATGTTACAGTTATGGTACTTTTAATAATCTTGCATCTCTATCACATACACTGAAGTGACAAAAGTCATGGGATGACTGTTAATATCGTGTCGGTCCTCCTTTTGCCTGGCGAAGTGCAACAACTCGACGTGTCATGGAGTCCACAAGTCGTTGGAAGTCCTCTGCAGGAATATTGAGCCATGCTCTCTGTATAGACGTCCATAATTGTGAAAACGTGGACGGTGCAGGAGTTTGGGCACGAACGGACCTTTCGATGCTGTCCCATAAATGCTCGATGGGATTCATATCGGGCAGTCTAGGTGGCCAGATCATGCGCTGGAATTGTCCGGAATGTTCTTCAAACCAATCACGAACAGTTCTGAAACGGTGACATGGCGCATTGTCATCCATAAAAATCCCATCGTTGTGTGGGTACGTGAAGTCCATGAATGGCTGCAAGTGATCTGCAAGCAGCTGAACATAACCATTTCCAGTCAATGATCGGTTCAGTTGCACCAGAGGACCGAGTCCATGCCATGTAAAAACAGCCCACACCATTATGCAGCCACCACCAGCTTGAAAAGTGCCTTGCTGACAGTTTGGGTCCATGGCTTCGTGGGGTCTGCGCCACACTCGAACTCTACCATCAGCTCGTAACAACTGAAATCGTGACGCATCCGACCACGCCACGGTTTTCCACTGGTCTAGGGACCAGTCGATATGCTCACGAGCCCAGGAGAGTCGCTGCAGGTGATGTCGTGCTGTCAGTAAAGGCACTTGAGTCGGTCTTCTGCTGTCATAGCCCAAGGAAGACAAATTTCGCCGCAAAGTCCTATCAGACACGTCCCTCGTACGTCCCACATTGATTCCTGCAGTTATTTGACGAAGTGTTGCGTGTCTATAAACATTGACCATTCTACACAGACGTCGGCGGTATCGGTCGTTAAGTGCAGGTGGTCGCCCACTGCGCTGTCCATGATGGGATGTGATGCCTGAAATTTCATACTCTCGGCACACTCTTAATACTGTGGATCTCGGAATGGTGAATTCACAAACGATATCCGCAATGGAATGACCCATGCGTCTAGCTCCAATTAACATTCCACGTTCAAAGTCTGTTAATTCTCGTCGTGCCGCCATAAATCACGAAAAACCTGTTCACATAAACAACTTGAACACAAATGAAAGCTCTGGAAAACGAACTGCGCATTTATACTTTTTCGCTGCGATACTACTGCCATCTGTATATTTGCATATTGCTATCCTATGACTTTTGTCACTTCAGTGTATTTTGCCCCTCAAAATAAAAGTATGAATTGCAATAAATATGACAATGGCCTAGAAACCATAATTGTATAAAATTTTTGTTACTATAATTTTAAAAATACTTATTTACAGTCTTTAACAAATTAATTTTAAGAAACTGCTTAGGATCAAAAATATATAAGGATTTTTTAAGGCTGAAAAATTGCATATGAAACAAGTTTGAAGATTTAAATTCCTTGTATGTACAACTTTATTGATTAATCTCAATTTTCTCCATTATTACGTTATTGGTTCTTAACCATACGTAATATACCAATGTTATTCTGTTTATTTTTTAAGTAAAATTCCGTTAAGCTGAAAGGCTAAAATTTTAGATCTCTCAGATATTTATGAAGTTATTATGAGATATGAAATTATTTCCACATTTTGAAATATAAGTTTGAGCAATTATTTTTGCTTTTGAAATGAAATGTGTTTGATGTCAGATCTAGAATTACTGATACTCACCTTGCATCATTTTGAAATTAATCCTGTAGACAAAACATGAATATTATGTGAGATATTATCTTGAGATAAGAATTAAGATAATAAGATTTCACATGCAAGAAAGGCAGACTGATATCACTTTTGTCTTTATTTTTTTTAAGGGCATTTTTAAAACAGATTAACATTCTGTTGAAAAAAAATATTTTTTTTTTCTTCCACATAAACTCGAACCTATTTATTTTCTTTAATTTAGCATTTGAGTTGAGTAGCGAAGGAATTAATAAAAAAATGATTATTTTAAAATGCAAGAGCAAAATTTTATTTTTGAAATTATTTTAAACAAATTGTTAAATCCATGTATTAAATATCTCTTTAATTAAATAATTCTTGGTTTGGTTATACCTAAAATTATTTTAAGTTTAAATTTGTTATTAACTAATTTCATTATTTTTGAAGGATTCCTATGGTTTATTTAAAAATAGAGTGTTAATGAAACTGATTATACTTTCTATAGTGATATTTTTTGCAAGTTCAATAAATTCAACTCCGCCCCTGATTCTTGAAGGCAGTCAAAATTCAAGTGTTTATGGCATAGTTAATTCTGATAGAGTTAAGCTACAGAATTGTATTTAAACATTTTATGTATAAGCATGTACATGCACATTATATTAGGAATTGCATTATTACAGAAATATTTAACTGCCGTTTTAATAATTTCAAATATTTGAATAGCTGGTATTTGAATTAAAAATCAAATCAATCACACTTTAAAAAAATGAAATGGAATTTTATTATTGGAAAATGACTAACTATGCATATATGTAAGTCTTCATGACATGAAATAATGATAGTATTTTAAGACATCAAATATGGAATTTAAAGTTGAGATATAGTTATTTCCCTATTTTGGAGCACTTACCGATATGAGATTATTTTCACTTCACATGAAATATGTTCTCTGTTAGATACCAAACTATTGATATTCATCTTGAATGTCTACTGATAACTTATTTTCATAAATAGTAATCGTTACAGATTAAAAAAATTTCTTTAACACACATAAAAAAACATTTATTTTGATTTTATGCCTGCAGCAGCGTGTGGCCAGACATTCCAAAAAAAAAAAAAAAAAAAAAAACGACACTCCTGGCGTTGCCATACAGAATATATATATTTCAAACCACAGAATTGTTGCCAGATAATACTGAAATATTTAAATGATAAAAAATACACAGAGACAGTATAAAAAATAATTACGAGAAAAAATAAAAATAAAGACAATACATAAAAAATACAGATACACTCAATATACTCCCCCCCTGGCAAGAATGATTTATTCTTGACACAATGGCAATGGTGATTTTTACAATGGCAATTTTTACAATAGGTCTTTTAAAATAACCATTAACAGTCTTTACTGTTACAACTCTAACAATGCCATCCCTGCCAGGATGAATTTCAGAAATGCGACCCAATGGCCAAATACCCGGAGGCATGTTGTCCTCCCTAACTAGAACAAGATCACCTACAGAAATATTTGGAAATCTTTCTTTCCATTTATATCTCTGTTGTAAAGAGTTTAAATATTCCTTATAGTACCTTTTCCAAAAGCCTTGCTTCATTTGCTGTAATAATTCCCATCGTTTCAAAACAGTGGACTTATTATTGACTAAGCTATTTTCGGGAATACTAGTAATAACATCTCCAGTTAAGAAATGAGAAGGAGCCAAGGCATCTAAATTAGATACATCAGCATGGTTAATTTTAGACAAAGGCCGAGAGTTTAAAACAGCCTCAATTTGAGTCAAGAGAGTAGTTAACTCCTCAAATGTTAATTTGGTTTCTCCAATCATTCTTTTCAAATGAAATTTTATAGATCTAATCCCAGATTTCCACAAGCCACCGAAGTGGGGAGAAGCAAGAGGAATCATTTTCCAATCAGTTGTGGTCTGGGCCAAATAATTTGCAATAATTTCATTTCTATTAAATGACATTAAAATATTATGCAACTCAGACAGCTTTCTTTTAGCACCAAAGAAATGTGTGCCATTATCTGAGAATAAATTTTTAGGCGCACCTCGCCTGGAAAAAAATCATCTAAAAGCAGCAAGGAAGAAATCAGCCGTTAGTTAAATCACTAACTGCTTCAATATGACGGTTGTGTCATGTCATGATGCTTTGGTTGCTAGACATACAAAGAGGGCTATGCAACCTTTTGTAGTCTTCAAGCAACGACCTTTGTAACATTTTAAAATTATAGGACCAGCGTAATCAATACCTGTGCAAAAGAATGGTCTTTCAAGCGTTATTCTTTGTTTTGGCAGGTTACCCATTAGTTGATTATTTGATGACAATTTATATTTGTGGCAAACAATACAGTTATGGATAAAAGAACGAATAAGTTTCTTACCTTTCACAATCCAATAATTTTGCTTTAGAATATTAGTTAATAAACTAGAACCTGCATGCAAATATGTTATGTGATATTGCTTAACAAGTAAAAAAGCAAATTTATGTTCACCTGGAATAATTATAGGATGCTTAACATTAAAGGCTAACTCAGAATTTTGCAATCGACCTCCCACCCGTAGTATATCATCATTATCAAAAAAAAGGAGAAAGTGAACCCAATGCACTTTTAGGATTTAAAGATAAATCATTCCTAATTAATTTCAAGTCATTCTGAAAACATAGAAATTGAATATATTTAATAATTATTTTCATAGCTGCTTCTCGCTCACTGGTGGTTAGATGAACAGCTGATGAATTTTGCACCATGTTTTCATCAGCTTCAGGTATTCTTTTCTTGCACCTAGAAATAAATCTTAAACAAAAAGATATTACATTTACTATTTTGGATAAAGATGAACAGTTTTTAAACAAATTGTCCATAGTGTCATTAGTTAGCTGAGCTGTAGTACAAAAAATAGATTTTATCTTTTGTTCAGCTAAGACAGTTGCATCATTATCAGTCTCATTATTGATAGAAGATTGAAGGGGCCAATTTGAACTGTTTAACATCAAGAATGGTGGCCCATACCACCAGAGAGATGAGTTCTGGTGGAATTTAGGATCAATTCCTCTAGAAGGAATGTCAGCAGGATTCTCCTTTGAAGGAATGTACCTCCATTGTTGATAAGGTATAGTTTCTACAATTTCAGATGTCCTGTTTGCCACAAACAGCTTCCATCTTCGAGGGTGATCTACTAACCAGCTGAGAACCACCTTAGAGTCAGTCCAGGCGTGGAAAGAAATGTCGTAACTGGAGAAAACATTTCTTACAACCTTGAATAGTCTGGCTAGTAGCAATGCACCAAGAAGTTCCAGTCTATGTAAAGAGACTTGCTTAATGGTAGCTACTTTAGTTTTAGCAACCACTAAGCTCACTTCATTCCTTCCATGAGATATGGGTTGAACACAATAAATGACCGCAGTATAAGCTGATTCAGAGGCGTCACAAAAACCATGTAGACAAATGCTCTTCGTTGTCGTTTGTAGCCACCTGGAAATTTTAAGACCACTGAGAGTCTTAAGCCCTTCTTGAAAACTTAGCAATTTTGTAATCCATTCTTGGGGAAGTGGGGAATCTCAATCAAGTTTCATCAGCTACAAAAGTTGATAAAACATTTTTAGCTTGACTGTGCATGGAGACAGAAAGCAAAGTGGATCAAAAATCTTAGAAGATTGCGAAATGAATATTCTCTTGGTGACGACAGTTCCAAAATTCATGGAAATGTTAAATAAAAATATGTCCTCTGTAGAGTTCCAAAGAAGCCCTAACATTTTAGCACAATCATCTTGATGAATTTCTAAATCACTTGCTTCTTTATAATCAATAGATAAATCTTCGAGAAGTTTGGAACAGTTTGAACGCCATTTCCTCAGATGGAATCCACGTTCAGCTAACAGCTGCGAAAGCTTAGAACAGATGTCAGCTGCTTCTTCAACGTTACTAGAACCAGATAAACAATCATCAACATAAAAGTCATTTTTTATAATTGAGGATACATGAGGATGCGACTGTTCTGCATCTAAGGCAATTTGCAACAGACAACGTGTCGCTAAGAATGGGGCAGAGGCAGTACCATAAGTAACTGTACATAATTTATAAGACTGTTATTTCGAATTAACTGTATTTCTCCAAACAATTCTTTGTAAATTTTGATCTTCCTCCTCTACAAGAATTTGGCGGTACATTTTTTCTACATCTGCAGAAAAAGCTATTTTTGTGTACTCGAAAACTAAGCAATACTGAAAAAATATCTCTTTGTAGTGTTGCACCTACATCTAAAACAGAATTCAATGAAACTGAATTTTTAGGTTTACAAGAACCGTCAAATACTACATGAAGTTTAGTAGTAGTGCTGCTCGACTTTATAACATCATGATGCGGTAAATAATATACCTGATCATTTGTCTCCGAATCAACTAAAACCATATGATTTAAAGTTTCATATTCTTGCATGAAATCCCTATACTGTCTATCGAGCTCTTTATTTAAATTAAATTTCCGTTCCATGGAGAGCAACCATGAAATTGTTAAAGGTTTGGAGTCACCTAGCCGTTCGGTTTTGTTGAAAATAGGTAATCGAACAACAAACTTGCTATTTTCATTTACCCGATAATTCTCCTTAAAATGTTTCTCACAAAATTCTTCAACTGTTAAATTTTGGTTTGGGGTTATTTCCTCCAATTCCCAAAAACGCTTCAGGGTAGTATCTATGTTATCCTCTGTATGTAAACAAATACGATTAACACAAATGGGATGCAGCGCACTACTTTCTATTTTAATTCTGCCCGATATAACCCAACCGAAAATGGTATTTTGTGCAACAACATTTTTGCAACCAATAATTTGCCCAGGCAGTAGCAAAGAAAAGAAATAATCAGCTCCGATTATTATATCTATTTGTTTAGGTGTGCAAAAATGGGGATCAGCGAGATTAATTGATTTCAAATGATCAAAATCTTTGCTATCAATCCTTTCTGAAGGTAAATTCTGAAGTTAATTTATCAAGAATATAAGCATCGATTAAAACGCAATTTTTCTCCAACTCAGAACTAGAAACCAATGTAATATTAACATAACCGCGAGTCGTAGCAGCGTTTGAATCGCCTAATCCTTTTACGCAAATGCGAGCATTTTTTCTACGGATATTTAATTGATGAACAAGTGACTCACTTATAAAAGAAGCTTCACTTCCGCTGTCAAACAGAACACAACACTTGTGACCTTGACCAGAAGAATCCAATATTGTCACTACTGCAGTTGGCAAGAATGAAATATTCCGACCTTGAACAGAAAAGCTCGAAATATTTACTGATTCATCAGCGTTGTGAATTTGTTCATTGGATGGAGATTTATTAGAAACCATTGCATTATTATTTCTAATTTCTTCATGCAATAAAGTATGGTGTTTTCCATTACAAATTTGACATAAAGTTTGTGATGGACAAAATTTCACTTGATGAGAAGCCATACAGTTAAAACATAGGGAATTCTTGCGGACGATATTTTTTCTAGTTGAAATATCTGCAGCTTTAAATTTATAACACTTAGATAAAGAATGAGAACCATTGCAGTATTGACATTTTAAAGTTGAATGCCTATTAGGATGTATTATTCTTGACAGCGTAATGAGTTTTTTGAGTTACACGTTTTTCAAAATTGTGACAATTTAACATTTCTAGGGATACGCATCTTGAGTTTAAAAATTCCAAAAAATATTCAAAGTTAGGAAATTCCTCATCGCCGACCCCTTGAGACCATAAATGGCGTGTTTCAGGATCTACTTTTTCTAATAATAAATGAATTAACCAAACATCTCTACACGACGCTTTTTCGCCTAGAGATTTTAATCCACGAATAACTTCATCAGAAGTATCAGCAAGTTTCCTTAAATTGATAGAATCAGAATTTATAACCCTGGGTTGTTCTAGAAATGTTTTTACAAGTGAAGTAACAATTTGATTTTTACGATCATACCGGGACAACAATTTATCTCAAACCTCGTCATAAGTTGTTTCTGAAATCGGAATATGTTTTATGATATTAGCAGGTTCATCTTTCAATAGATCTATCAGATATTGGAATTTTTGAATTTTAGCTAGCGACTGATTATTGTGTACTGTTGCACCAAACAAATCCTTAAAATTGAGCCAGTCGGTATATTTACCGTTGAAGCTAGGAATTTTTAAACGTGATAGTTTAAAGTTCGCCCCATCTGGAGTGGGATTAACAGTCGGAGTAGCTCCGTTCATTGCTTCAATAGCGAGTTGATACATCACTTTAGTTTTAAAATACTTAGATTCGAATTCGTCAATTTCTGAATCTGAATCGAAAGCAGAATTGTACTGATCAAAGTCCTTATAAGTTTGTTCAACTCTCTCTAACCGCACTTTTAACTCAGCGAGGCTTAATTGTGCATTAAAGCCATTTTGTAAACAGGTTAGAGCTGCTCTAGCTCGCCCTCTGAGCTTTTTAATATCTGCCTCGCTCAAAGCATTCATTATGACTTTGAGTTATAATAAACAAACTAAATATCAACAACTCTTCACTGCTATAATTAAAGAGAGCTTCTGGAAAAACAAATTACTTATCTGTTAGTAATGACGTCTTCGGAATACGCAGACATGCCGATTCCAATCCCAACATAGAGCTTTGTCTTAAAGCACGTTCACGCCTTTTTTATTATCAACGCGATACTCAGTATCGTTTTCGCGTGCACTTTAGTCCTCACCTGGGGAACCAAATAATAATTACAGATTAAAAAACTCTCTTTAACACACATAAAAAAAACATTTATTTTGATTTTATGCCTGCAGCAGCGTGCGGCCAGACATTCCAAAAAAACAGACTCCTGGCGTTGCCATACAGAATACAGTCGAATCCGGTTAATTGGACCACCGGATAATCGGACCAGCCGCTTATTCGGACCAAACCTTAAAGAATCGAAACAAATCCTATGTACATAAGCCTAATATTATTCGCTTATTTGGACCAAAATTCCGTTTAAACGGACCAAAGAACGTGGCAGGGAAGATGAAAAAGTAGCCACAAGTCGCCTGTGAACAGCAGGAGGTCCGAAAGGGGAAAAGAACCAGCGAGAGGTTAGCAAGCCCTTTGTTTCTTAGAACGGGCAGCTCGGTAGTAAGTTCTTCAAACGTTAACTGGAATTTGATAAGAACTTTTTTTTTATTGTGTTTCGCATGCTGAGTATCGTGTAGATAGTTTCGAAAAATTCTGTTTATTTATTTTTCAATGAATAAAGTTCATAAGCAACAGTAGTTCTAGTTTGTATGTTCGCCATACGCGTGTGTCGCACAATAAAGGTCATAATGACATTTTAATATGTTACGTATTGCACGTCTTGTCCTGTAACATAGGGCATGTTCGTGTAATCGGACCATCCGGTTATTAGGACCAAAATGATCGCGTCCCGATGTGGTCCGATTAACCGGAATCGACTGTATATATATTTCAAACCACAGAATTGTTGCCATATAATACTGAAATATTTAAATGAAAAAAAAAAAATACACTGAGACAGTATAAAAAAATAATTATGAGAAAAAATAAAAATAAAGACAATACATAAAAAAATACAGATACACTCAACAAATAGGAATGAAGGTAGTTGAAGATGCCTCGAACAAGGAAGGATGCATTGATACCAGTTTGTTTTGGTTCTTCTTTATATGGTATTTTTGAAATAGATCAACATTTTAAAAAAGAATCACACCTTCCCACCTTTTTTTCTCCCATATAAACCTTGTTTATTTTTTCAAGGCTAACATATAACATCCTTTATAACATCTTTGCTATAAAAAACGATTATAATTTGTGACAAAAATTAAGCACTTTAAAATTTAATTGGAACAAGATTTTGTGCAAATATTTTAAACAAATGATTGAATCCATGAGTCGAGAATCTTTTTAATTAAATAAGTGTTGATTTGATGATCCCTGTAATTTGATGTCAGCTAATTATGTTTTTCATTTGTTATTTATTACGTGCAAGTTAAACTTTTTGAGTCCAAAGATATTTAAAACAGATTATAAAAGAAGCTGATAATACAAAAAATATGAAATATATATATATATATAATATAAAATAGTATAAAATGAAGTCTTCCGAAAGTGTCTGTTTATTTGAACCACAAAAACTCGAGAAATAACGGATACTGAAGATATTTATACCATTTTGTAGAGCGTTTATTGGGTAAGGTTTTAGTACATTAAAGTCAAGTCAAAATGATAAAGGGAGTTTTATATTTAAGATTTTAATTGTTCTGTGCATGCGTGAAAACTGCACATGTGCAAACAGTAAGAACTATGGTATAAATATGTGATATATTTCTTTGTTTATATCTGATTTTAAACAGCTTTCAAATGTTATTATGCCAAAAAGAAGGAAATCTAACCTTGGTCGTCAGAACACATGAAATGTCAAAAAGCTTCTTTCTATAAAAATTTTTGTAACTATTTTTGATAATTTCTAAATATTTTCTGTTCATTTGATGTTGCATAACATGGCCACGTCGTATCGGGTAGATGCTAGACAAGTTTAAAACTAATTCTTCTTCTTGGATACGATACCACGAGCAGTGTTATGCAGTTACTGTTAATATATTTATATTAAAAGTAAAATATAAGCATGTATTTTAACCACAGCAAATATTTTAATAAATCCAACACTGAAGTTATTTATCACTAGGACTGTGTAAAAGGATTAAGCTACAGAATTCTGTAAAATGCCTTTTTTATGCAAAATAAAATTTCCTATGTTTAGAATCTACAATAGATAAAAAAAATTTCAAAAAGAAAAAAAATATTTATGGTTTTTAAAGTGAGGGTGAGAAATGTAAACATAAATTACATTAATGTATAAAAATAATTATGACTAAGCATATCAAATGAAACTATAACTTGCACTTTGTAAATTTATATATATAAAAAATTATTCAGTAGATAGATTACAACAACAGGTTACAGCAATTCTCTTTCTAAATACTAAAATTAAATCCCTGTAAAGAACTAATATAATGTAGAAAATGTATGTGATATAAAGATGTTTATTTTAAAGAATTGCAGAATTTTTGACTAATTTATTCATACCAGAAGTTCGATTATTTGATTGAAAATGATACTATGTAATAGTTTCCCATTTTCCCATTATCTTACTTATATATATACAGTCAATTTAATACAATAATAAAATTGAAAACAGAAGAATTTGTCAATATTCATTTCACCTAGATTCTATGTTAGGGATATTTAACTGGTCTTTTTTTTATACGTAATTTCATTGCAAAAGAGTTTCTGGTTTTTGAATTGTATCGATCACACACAAAAATATATGAAATTAAATTTGATTAGTAGAGCATGATTCATTACACACAAAAATAAGTTTTCACTTTACGATATGATGAAAATCTTTTAACAATCATTAAATATAATGCTTTAAAAATGAAGTAGGATTTATCTCCAAAATTTTCAGATATAGTGAAATACACAAGATGCAATATATTTTTTTTTCAGAATACATTAAAAATATTGGCAGAGCTCTTCTTTTCAGCATATTATAAAGTCATAATTTTAAGTCATAATAAAAGATCCATAATTTTAAACATACAATCCCAGTGAATATAAAGTATTCATTTTCTTTAAAAGTTTTACGTGGGAAAAATCATAATAAAAGGCCTTTGTATTATGCTTCAGCAAAAATAAAAATCTGAAATAACTTTCATAATATTTTATAAGTAAACGTAAATTTTAAAATCTTGAGAAATCAAATACGAGATTTTTATATAGCTAAATACATGAGATTTATATAATACCCAGTTTGATGTGTAATTTATTTACACAACTGAGGATATTCTTTTGTGCATATTTACATCAATTGCCAATGAAATGCTTTAAAAAAATTATATAAATAATTGTGTACTATGTTTTATTATCAACACGTGTAAACTTGTAAAAATATATAGGCAAAATATTTCAGATAAGTAAAGTAAGACTTTCTAAATGTAACTTACATGCTTGCTAGTCTGAAAAAAAAAACGACATGGAGGATAAAATGTTATTTTCTTAACAAAAACAAATATCTAGAGCTAACATCTAAACCTATAACTTCTTAAATGACATAAACAGGTACACAAGCAGAAAAGTATGGTGAGCTGTACAGGATTCAAAATATTTGTATCCTGTACAGCTTGCAATTCTTACAACCATATCAAACATTATTTCATAAAATAATTACATTCGTAAATGATTGATAATTTTTTATATGCAGGCTATAATTGCATTTATTAATAAATGAATTTAAAATGCGTTCAAAACAATCTTTCAGCTCCCAAAATACGGACACAATCATTCGACACCGAGGATATGAGTAATAAGCTAATATTCGGAACATTTTCTCAGCTCAAAATTTCCCTTCTTTTTCCCTCGGAGCAGCATTTTTTTTCCCAGCCCCTAGACGCTTCTCTCTGCTTTAAGTATAGAAGACTCTCCTGAAGACTTCCATTGTGGGGCTCCTTGGAGGGCGGTGCTGTCGGGACATGAATTTCGGTTTTTCTAACACTTTGCCACACTTTCCTATAACAGAAGATATATTTTTAATTCCACGCACTCTTAAGGCCTCCCACATAGTTTCACTTTTCATAATTCAAAGATTAACTTCATTTATTGTGGATGTCAGATCTACCAAAAAACTTCCATCTATGAATCTTACTGAGATCTCATCAGAAATACAGATTGCTGCAATGCAGAAATTAACAAGACTTGGAGACTTTCCAGTAAAAGTAACTCCTCACAGGACTCTGAATTTTTCTTGAGAGGGCATTTCTAATTTAGATCATTTTGAATGTTCGGAGACCGAACTTTTTCAAGAATTACATTCCCAAAAAGTTTATGCACCACCAAATTTAACTTAATGGTTTATTTATTCCAACAAAAATGTCATTCTAACTTTAGATATTCCTGAATTCTAGAAATTTATACTTGCTGCCTACGTACAATCCAAATTTATACTTTATGTACCGAATCCTCTGCATTGCTTTAAATGTCAGATTTGGGCATTCGAAGGGAATTTGCCGAAACAGCCTACGATGTGCCAAATGATCATGAAACCTCCGTTAGTAGATCGCAGACCTTCAAACGTTTAAAGAACCCTTCGGAATAACATAAAAGAAATTTAAATATCATAAAAAAATTCAGGCGGAATCTTTAGGAAAAGAAATTCTAAAATTTAATTTCATTCATAGTATAATTTGCGGTAGTTTTATGTTACTGAATGCATTAAACAAAATTAATGATTTTATTAAAATGTGTAGATAGTAGAATATTACCATTCTTCAGGACTCTGAAAATTTAAGTAAGTTAACCTTCTGTCTGAAAAATTATACATCAGGTAAAGGTCTTAATGATAGGCTCTCGGCTGGTAAAAAGTAGGAATCTTCTTTAAATATTGGTTAAAGTTTTAAAAGTAATGATAAGATTTTGAAAATGAAAAAAATTCTTATGAAAGCTTAAAAAGTGAACATTAAAATAAATTGTGCCAATGGAATGTCGGATATTGCGATATCGTCTTTCAGCGGATGGTAGGATCTCCTATCTTTTCATTTAGAGATTTTAATTTTTTGTTGAATATTTTGATTTCTACTAAGACTATACATATAATACTATGAAATTATATATATATATATATATAATATAAATATATATATATATATAATATAAATATAATATAACATTTCCAATCTCGGCAGCAAGGTCATTTTTAAAACTGAAAATAGTTTAAAATTGCCTGAGATCTACTAAAGATTAAGATAAGTTGGCTAATCTTGCAATTATTTGTAATGAATATAATATATTTCGGAGATTGTATATAGATTTACTGATAAATTAATTTGCTAGAAACAAAGCCTGAGTGATGCAATTCCTATAATACATTTCTTACAAAATGTTGAAATTATTTTCTTTAAGTTTGTATCAATTTATTTGTATGTTATATGCATATTGCATGTTTTTTTTAAAGTGATAGAGCACAGTTTAATTGAAAATAACTTTAAGGTACTATGAAATAATAAATTACTATAAATGAAATAATGAAATACTATGAAATAAGGTAAGTTGAAAATAATTTTAAGGTACAATAATATAATTTAACGCTTATAGCTAATTAAAATAAAGTATTATTTAATCTCTACATACCTACATAACATTTATCTGCATATGCTTTTTAAATTCATTTACAAATTCACATACATAACGTATGTGAATTTGTTTTTAATTGCAAAACGATAGTGTTAAGTAGAATATTTGATATTAGATGCATGTGGTATATTATTTCATTTGAGATGCTGCGCTATTATTAGTATTTTTCCAATACATATAATATATTCAGAATTCTTCTATGTGTTTTAGTCTCGGTTTAAACAATGAAAAAGAATTTATATACTTCAAAAAATTATAAGTAAAATTATGTAATTTATTTTTAGTTATTATAATGTCAATAAAATGTCAAATGTTAACAATAAACCATTTTCCTCTATCGTGCTGCATAAAGGCTCTCCTTAAATTAGGAGCTTGTATGACTGCACCAACTAGGCCCTGGTAATCCAAAATTAATTTTTTGTTTGTACATTTCGTTATTTTTGGCATAATTTTCTTTAAATTTGAATTTTATCCTATTAGAATCATTATCTTCTAATGAGTAGAATTCACTCTTTAACGTGCTATAAATGTTTTGATATTTGATCACTAGATGGCAGCAAGAAATTTTCAATATTTTGTTTCGTGGTGCCATCTAGTAATATTAAGGAAGCCGAATGAAATCTAAATAGCTTGATGAAATATCAATATTTCCTTCTGGTTTACTTTTATGGACAATATAGAATTGAAATTTCATGAATCTTAATTTTCTTTTTTACTTTTTGTCATTATATGACGGCCTTTTCAAGGTGTAGGACAACTGTTTTTAGCAAAAAAAGCATTATAGAATTAAATTAGCCCCTAGATTCTCCAGAATCGTTTGTTTCAAGAATAGGGATTTCTTTACACCTGGGATTTTGAAATGTATTTTGGGTTTTTAGGCATTTTATAATTTAAACTGAGTACTTTTGTAACTATTATACGACTTTTTAAAGCATTCTTCTGTTCTTTACTGCCGTGTGTTTCTTTCAGCACAGTATTTTATCGTTGAATCGCTGTAAATGCGTTAAAGCGAATCTCAGCAAAATCTTGCTTTCCTTAGCCGAAATTTTCTTGCGCTGGATGAGGTCTAACGCAGTACTCTAATGATGTGTTTTCATCAGAGTATAATCTAATAATTTGTGTGTATTTATTTACCTAGCATATAAATGTGGTTAAGTGTCCAGATCTTTTTCAAAGTAAACAGGACCAAATATTTTCAACTTTGTAAAAGTTATCCTTTTTTCATGCATTTATTACATCTGGCCATTTTGTGTGTGTGTGTGTGTGTGCGCGCGCGCGCGACAGCTTTTGAAAAGTATACTTATTTTGTCTCTTTTTTCTCTTCAGATTATAAATCGTCTGTAATCATTAATTTTTTTAAAATTAAAACTGCTCATTTAAGCTATTATTCATTGTTGCTTCATCAAACTTTCTTGTTCTTACTCGAGTTGAATACTTTTATATAGTTACTGTATATTTATTATTTAATCTAATTTCTCACCAGATGCTTGAGGCAGTTTTGTCAAACATAATTCTTACACCACTAAACCCAACATTGACATGAACAGATTATTAAGCTGAAATAGCTAAGGTAAGCGCCCAGGTAGAAAATGTCTAGAGCGGGTGGCCGCCTTTCCTTGTTGGGCTCCTTGGTGGGCGATGCTGTCGAGTCCAAATCAATTTTCATATCGCATGGCTCCCCTCAATAAGTCCCTTCAATGGGTATCGCATTTTTTTCGACATCGAAAAGGCATATGACTGAACATGGAGAGATATCATAAATCTTTTAAAATTCCATTTCGGACAAAGAGGAAATCTTCCTGTTTTCATCAGAATTTTTTTAAAGCTTAGACATTTTCGTATTAAGGTGAAATCTGAACTTTCGGACTCTTTCGTACAAAAGGAAGGTGTTCCCCTAGGCAGCGTTTTAAGCGTGACTCTCTTTTTTTAAAATAAAATTTTAAAGCAACTTCCAATCTCTGTGAAGGGATTTTTATATGTTGACGATCTGTACATTTTTTTTGTTTATTGATGCATATGAATTTTATTCAAAGACAATTGCAGATTGTAATCAATAATGTTACCCAAGGGACTAATATTAATTCTCTTACCATCTCAACATTGAAAACGGCTGGTGTCCACTTCTGTTGTCAACGAAATCATCATTTTACCTTAGATCTTTCTGCATTCTTATGCGCATATTTGACATCATATCTAGATTTTAAGAAATACAAGTCTTTGAACCTTTTTGCAAAGAACAGCTTTTCGAAATAGGGTGCAAAAAACCATATTACACCTTTTGCGCATTTTACGGCACAGTTTGCTTTTTCTAATAAAGTTAATGATAGATTTCGTTTCAATTTAGGTGAAAACAGCGTTTTTTAAAAGTAATAGAATAAACACTCTCTTCCCTTTAACTTTATATAAAATTTAACAGTACCTGTACCTCTTATTGGGCTTTATAATCCATCTACATAGTTTTACCTTCAATTTTCTTTAAATCCCTAAACAAATTTATATTATTGCAGAAATGTCGTGTAGAAGCAGTTTCAATGATTCATTTGAATTTATCATTTGCTTCATTTTCATTAATACCAGTAAATTTCTTTACCATTTTCTTCAAAACAAATAAGATGCACTACATTTTGAGGAATTTAAATATTTACAGATTCTCTTTTATTGCCCTTGTTTATATAAATAGCAATTCCCTGTTTTATCTTTAATTTTAAATTTCTTAAATTTAGATCCGTTCGGTTTTGGTTTACAATTTTCAGAAACATTCTGTTTAAGCAATTAAATTATATTTAAACATTCTGTTTAAATTTACTAGCAACATAAGCACTTACAGAATCATCATTAAATTCTAACTTACTTAAATAATTCTTTAACTGTTATTAATAATTTTCCTCGGCAATTAATTTGATCTCAGTTTTCTCAAGTTTAAAATCCTCATCATGCCAACGGTACAAAATCTACACGGTAGCTTGAAACTCCTGTGCAAGTGTCCTGATTACTTAGAAAATACTGTACATATCGTCTAATGGATGTCCGGCAATAAACACAGCATTATTATCAATGTCATGATTGAACTTAACAGAGAAATATTCATCTAATAATCGTATCACAGATGCTCTGGAAACAAGTTCAAATTTTTCCTTAAGTATAATTCCCGCTTTGGATGCGTTTGTAGCTGAAGATATCAAAGTTCGATATTGCTCATCAATACTGTAATATGCAGTTGCTAGAGCTCTATCCTGTCATTGTTTATATTCGGAATTTTCGCATTTTGTAGCAGTCGTCTCATCTAAGGGCGGTTTTCTTTCCTTCTGTAAATGTCCTACAGTCTTGTTCTAAAAGGAAGAATTTCATATTTTTCTTTCATGAGTTCGAGTTCGACTTTTTAAGTAGTTGGATGCGCTGTATTCTAACATCCTCCATATTTGGGAATTTTTTAATAAGAATAAAGTGGAAATGGATGACAGTCGGTCCCCGTCACAAAAACTTTGGTGGAGTAAACATTCAAATAATTCAGAAACAGACCTTTCTAGAAACACTGGATCTTCTGGAGTCGGGTCCCTAACAAAAGACTAGACTACACTTCATGGTTCCCATCTGAGTATGCTCTGTTAAACAAGTCACATCCAGATTGTCTGGTCCCTACTACGTGTTCTAGGTAAAATTAGTCAAGATCTGGGCCTGTAACATTGTTACCCGATACTTGAAGGTAATAAATGTTTTGTGCGTTTGTACTTGTGAAGCAATAACAACACAGTAGTAAAATAAGTTAATATTTATTAAACACATCAGAAAAAACTACGACCATCACTTGGGTCATTTAGCAAAAAGAAAAATAATAATCAACACAAGAGGCGGCTTTTCTGCTGCATATCATTCTGCTCTGATTGTTTGTATCTCTTGGAAAGAAAAGTACATTTTACAACTAACCACCTCTGACGTCAAGAAAAATAACCAATAAACACTAGTTGCAATGATTTCAGATATGGTTAGCCGTTAACATAGATAAATCTGCTTGATTAATAAATTAATAACATTGTCAACAAAAACGACTATGCTGCTTTTAAACGAGTCCAAGATTTTGCTCGTCGAATCCGTCTACGAAGTCAAAGGAAATCATAGGCATCTTTTGTTTCCCCCAAAACACACTCCACTTCCAGTAAAACATTGTGGAACAACTTTAAGACCATTAATGGAATTTATCATGAATTTTACTTTCCTGCTTTGAATACAGGAAACGTGATGCAATCCGCTCTATTGAACGTATCCAACATTCTTGTTCAAACATTCGGGAATTTTTCCTCGGTTGTTTCCTATAGTCCTGCATTTATATCAAATAAGAGTTTGGCGGAGCAGTCGCCAGTGCGTTTTAATGCCAAAAAAACTTTTCCGTATTACTGTACTGTAAATGTAAAATGTCTGAAATGAAAACAACGTTGTCTCATCCCGTTGATACCAGTCCTGGGTCAGAGGGAGTCACATACAGCATGCTTCACAAATTTAAATAGAATTTCCCTTTCCAATTTATTATTTTTATTCAAAAAAATTTGGTATGAGTAGATATAATCCTCATTAATGGTGTGAAGCTATTGCGGTTCCAGTGGTTAAACCTGGCAATGAACCACTGAACCCTCTGAAATAATAAAGAGCAATTGATCTGATGAGTTTATCAGCAAGACCTTTGAGCGTATGGTCAATGCCCGCCTTGTGTTTGAATTAGAGAAGGAATGATGCATTTCCGCGTTGCAGACTGATTTTCAAAAAGGACGATCAACTTTTGATAATATGATACTTTTGGAAACCCAAATTCTCAACTCTTATCCGGAGGAACCACCTTGTTTCTGTTTTCTTTGATAATGAAAAGGCATATAAGCGGACATGGCGATATGGCATACTTTCTACGATGTTTAATCTTGATTATAGGGGAAACGTACCTATGTTTTAAATGAAATTTTTAGCTTACCGAACATTCCGAGTTTACTTGAGGGATTTTTATTCAAACTGAGGATGTCTCACAAGGAAGTGTTCTCAGTGTTAACTTTATATCCTTCATTTTAGTCGGATTCTAAATCATTTACCGCCATCTGTTCAACGAAGTCTTTACGTTGATGATCTGTATATCTCTTGCCAAGGAAGTAATATGCATTTGATTAAGCGTTAGCTACAGAATACAATTAAAGAGGCGGTAGCTTGAAACGATACCAATGGACACAAAATCTCACCTAAAAAATGTCGGTGCATACACTTTTGTAGAAAACGTAACATTCATCTCGACCCTGTACTATACAAGCGCAGTCATACCTGTCGTAGAGGAAATAAAATTTTTAGGAATCTTCTTTGATTCGAAACTCACTTTCCTTCCACATATTCAGTTTTTGAGAAAGAAATGTGAGAAGGCATTAGCAATTCTGAAGGTTCTCTCCAAAACGACTTGAGTGTTTGGAGAGAACAACCAACTCTCTCCTTCGTGTTCCCTCGGCTGTTTTTCTTTCAAGCATTTATTATGGGTGTATGGTATTTGGATCTGATCGCTCTAGCATTTTATGGCGTCTAGACACCGTGCAATATTCTGCTTTGCGAATTTACTCGGGCATCTTTCGAACATCACTCATAGAAAGTCTCTATAAAATCTGCTAACAGTAACTTTTATGGTATAAAAATATCTACTTCATATTTTCTAAGCACACACAATCTAACTTGAAGCATTCACTAGGTAACGAATACCTGCTAGTCTCCGGAGACTCTATGACACCGGCCTCTTTCACTTAAGCCCATTCTTTCAAAGAATGAAAATGCTTCTAAATGACTTAAAACATAATGATGTTACTATTAAATCAATTAGTTCTTTTCAATTCTCTAATTGGAGTGCTCCGAATTTTCCTTTCCCCTCAGGGGCTCACTTATTATAGGTGAGTACGGGTGTCCCAATCCCTAGGTACCCAGGGATCTTTACTCCCTTTATGTTTACTCTTTCCTACACCTTCTACTGTCTCCCTTTTCCTTATTTCCCTCAAGGGTAGGCTAAGGAGCTCTCCATGAGAAGCTGTCGCCAATCTGTTTGCTTCTTGCTTCTCATGGATAGCAAATACCCCCACGCGTTGGTTGGGCATGGCGACCCATTAGACGGACGGTGCATTGTGATTCCCTGTGTATCAATAGGCAGGTACTTAGTCACCTGAGTAACTAGTCTGCTAGGGATCAAGCGAAGGGGTTACTCCTTCGGCTTGGCGTTAAGGGTGGTTACTGTCCCCGGGGGTAACTTCGAGCTTATAGATACTGGCTAGCACCGAGGTAAGCGCAGAGCCTGGGAATGACCAGAGTCAGTGGCTGCCTTCCCTTGTAGAACTCCGTGGTGAACGGTGCCCAGTGGACCTGAATTTCTATCAGTATCGTATGGATAAATCAAAAAGGGGTGCCTTCGGTGGGTAACAAATTTTCTCCAAGGTTATTTCAACAGCCCCAATTCTTCCTACCTTTTTCATAATCTTTTGATTATCTGACACTAACGAAACATTTCATTTTTTTTTCTCGATTTTTTTGTAGAAAAGGCCATTATTAGTAATATAGGTGAATTCAAAAGCACAAAAAAGCTCAGATCGATTATTGGTCGAAGTATGTTCTCGGAAGCAATCTCAACAGATTGTTAAAATCAAAGCTTTTTCAACTATACGAGTCATTGTTTCTCCCCATGCGTCTCTAAACTCCTTCAAAGGGGCCATTCCCGATTCAAGAAATTACTAAGAATTGCAAACACAGGTTTTATCCATGTATGGCGTGTTTTTCTACGGATAGATGGTCAGCTCCTGAACACTACGCATTTAATTTTGACCTTTAGTTCCTCTAAATTGCCAGAAAACATAAAGGCGGAGTATATGAGTCTTGCTGTTAGACCTTATCTTCCCGATCCATTTCTTGTTTCAAGTGCCAACGTATCGGGCATTCTAAATGTCTTTGCCGTGTGACTTTGACTTACGCCCGCTGTGCAGAAATCAGTTATGACAGAAGCGATTGCATTGCTCAAGAGAAGAGTGTGAATTGCAAAGGGGAGCACACTTCTTTCTCTCAGAACTGTTTTATCTGGAAACAGGAAAAGGAAATCATTTGGACTAAAGTAAAAAACCAAATATCTTATCAGGAAGCCCGACAGTTGATAAAATCTAAAACCTCTGCCGATGGAAATGGTTATGCGTCTGCCGTCAAAAAATAATCTACCACATTCACTCAATGGAATCTAAATTATCTAAATTATGGCATAAATCTGAAACAGACGGACTCTACATTAATAGCATGTAATTCAAATAATTTACCAATGCCATTTTCTCGCTCTGTTGCATCAGTTTGTGAAGACACTGCTCCTACACCTGATTTAACAGTTTTAAGCGTTACGCACACGAAAAAGTTGTAAAAAGCCTCTCATGTTAAAACAAAAACTGGTAGAAAGCCTGAAAAAATTTCAAAATTTTATTTTGTGTCGAATCGTCAAAATCCAAGCACACTACAAAAAACTCTAGATGCTTCTATTCAAAACAAATTTGTCCCTTCGGCTAACGCTGTTATTCCTTTAAAAGCAATAAAAGCAAAAAAAAAAAAAAAATCTCGGGAATCTGATGCCGATGCCGAGATGAGTTCTTCTGTGTCAGATGGTGGTGACACATTAGAATATAACATATCTGAAGACTTGGACTACCCACTCCCCAGAAGTGATTAGTCCTCCACCTCCTTGCATCCTCCCCCCCCCAAAAGTATGTTATTCCAAAAAAATACAAATTTTTTTCGCATTTTTGCTTAATTATTTCTCTTCAACATTGCTATTTATTGCCATGTATTTTCTTTTTGTTTTATCACATTGCATAATTTCGTATGATTTTACTTCTACATTGTTTACTTAGTCAACATTTAATCCTTTTATCGATTTACATTATGTCTTCTGTTTTTATTTTAGATGTTTTACATTTAATGATTTAGACTTATTTTGTATCCATAGTTTATCAATATGAAAAACTAACTGTTCTTTATCAATTATCATGAAAAATATCAATGTTTTTAGAATTTTGACACCTTTTATACAAAATCACCATATATATTAATACCACAATCTTGTTTATCCACCATACGTTTGGCTCAGTATAGCCAATAAAAATCCACCTTCTTACCAATCAAAATTTTCCTTTTTGAACCCTCCCGTTTAATATATTTATTAAAGACATAACTGCACCTAAAGTTTTCTAGCAAGCTTTATCACTATCATCGCAGTCAATATTCTTCTTTTGTACCACTTTTTACTGACGGTTTCAAAATCGGATGGACATGTAATTAGTAGCATTATTCTTCCATCTGTGACACTAAGCTATCTTTTGCACAATTCCTGCTTGGTACTTATTGCTAAGTTGGTTGCATTTTATTGTGATTTTGAGATCTCACCTCCTCATGGTAATTTCATAATATATACTGATGGCTTGAGTGCATTGAAAAAATAATTTAACCACCGTAGTAGAATGCATCTGAGTGCCAATGAAACATCGTCCATTTTATTACTCTTCTAGGAAAGGGTTTTAATTTATTCAACTGGGTACGAAGTCACGTGGCCATTGTTGGAAAGGAAGCAGATTTCGCTGCAAAAGATGCTTCCACTTGCCTATGCCAAAGGGTCTCATATTGTGACTTTAAAAGAGCCATTGTTTCTTGCATGTTATTCATATTGCAAGGAAAACGTGAACTTCAGACTGAAAATAAGTTTCCATTCTATCAAACCATCCATTAGTTTATGACCTAAGATTCCTGTATGTTTTACACATAAGCATTTTGTTTTTGGAGATAGTGCACCAATAGTTCCCAAATGTTGGGTCGTTTTTAGCATTTATCATAATTTAATCTAATGCACCTCATTTAACTTTCGCAGAATTCATTTTTTAAATCCTTATCTTTAACAGACTTATTGAGGGAGATGTACCACCAAAATGTTTTTAAATTCTCAAAGGCTATTCGCCTTTTTACATACATATAAGACATTTTATTTTTGTATTTTCAATTTGTGTTACAGCTTAAAAGCACATTACCTTCATTTCACTTTTTTACTTCCAATTTTAAATCATCATTGTTTAATTTAATTTTCTGAATTTTATATATTTAACTCAATAAATTTTCGCCATCTCTTACTAAAGCCGAATAATTTTAAATTAATGAAATTTTTTTATCTAGTATGATTTTAGACCATATACTTGCTTTCTTAGTTCTACTTTTTATTTACGAATTTGATTTATCTCGCCTTTCGAGTGGTGTAGCATAATCAGATTTGGCTTTTGTGCCAAAAAACCTAAATAACCAAACCAATAACCAGACCATATGCTTGACTCAGCATGGACAAATATGGTCCTAGTACCATAAAAATACAAAACAACAAACTATAAGCTTTTTGAGAGTGTTTTTTAAGTAAGTTGATAGGGGAAATTTAACAGTTAATATAACTTCATTATATTAACTGTTAAAGGTAAATATTAATTATTTGATAATCTATAATCATGCCATAAGCCAATCCTTTGTTTTCAAAGCTCCTAAACGATGAGACAGGTTTGTATACAATTTGCACGATCGCCTTTTTACTCGGGGCTGGTTTTGGTGTCTGGATTCATCAAGTCATGTGTCACAGTCAAACATACTACTGAGAAAAATAATGGTCGAATAATGCTATTACATTTAAGAAAATTCCATGTTTGCAAATAACATTATAGCTTTAGAACAGTGGGCCTATTTAACCCTGCTACTCTGTTCGGGTCTATAAGACCCGAAATAAAATATAAACCATCGTAAAACCATATGGCACAGAGATATTTTCATGAAACTTCTTGAAAACTTTGGTAAATAATATAAATATGTATTCCTAGAGGGATTTAGGTTCATTCTTATTTCGGAGGAATATTTTCCAATTGATACCTAATGTATCGTTCGAATCAATATGACCCAATGCAAAAAAAACCCTATTTTTTTAATCATGCATATTCACATTTTTTTTTTGGAATACTAAAGAAAAGAATAAGAATAGGTTCTGTAATTTATTCGTTTCTGAAACCTCTTTCGTTCATGTATGTGTTTGATCACATAACAAGAGAGCTGGTGCTAGGTCCAAAATTACGAATGACAAGGGGGCCAAATTATTTACTATTATTGCAACGTTTTTTTTTCCTTCTGTGTTTCACTTTTTGATAAACTGTAAAACAGTTGGGCCCATGAATGTGAGAGAAAAACTGATAAACTACATAAATTCGAGTCACGCTGATATTATTAAACTAACAGAAATTTATGACAGCGAAGATGTATCCGGGTATGAAAACCGTACAAATAATGAAATTGCGAGTGAAAATTCTGACAGCGATTTTGATAATGATATTCCAAAAATAAACTATAAGAATAGCATTCAATTCAATAAGTGCGATATAAAGTGGAAATTCGATCCGGTGTCACATTCTTTTCAGTCAACAGTTGGTAATATTATAAAAATTACTCCATTTGTCTTAATAATAAAAGAAATAAGTGCATTGAGCTAATATTCAATTCTACAATTGAAAATAAAATCATAAAAATGGTAATATTAAAGAGGGAAAAGTTTATGGAAGAACGTGGAAACAAATCGAAAGTAAACTTCTAGTACATATTAGATTATTATTGTAAGTTAGTGTTTATAACTGGAAGAAATATATTTTGTGTCCTCGAAACATTTTGCACCATATCGAGTAATTCGTTTTGATAATAAATTTACACGTCAAGAAGGCAGAAATTCGGATAAATTGGCTACAGTGCGAGATTTCTAGGTAAAATGGATATAAATTCTAGGATTTGCTAAGAATACTTATTGTATGTCAAGCAATGACGGCAAAACTAATATGTTTTGCTACGTGTGTAATAATCACATTTGCAAATCTCATGTAAAGTATTATTCAAATTGTAAATAAAAGTAATTCGAATACTTTTCTGTTATTTTTAATTTATAGATGTTTTATATTATTGTGGGTTTCAATTTCAAATAAATTTTTATTTTTATAGATTCTTTATATTATTAGGTATATATAGCACTAGTCAAATTTCTTAAATAGCCCCTGTAAGTTACAACAAGAAAGTTTAGTTTCCTGAATCGGGCCATACTGACCCGGAAGCTACATACGTGAATTAAATACGAACAGAACAGCAGGGTTAAGTAACTGTAAATAGGTAATTGTTTAAACCTTGCATTCGTTTGCAGTCGACTTTTATAAGTTCATTATGGGAAAGGCAATAAAAAGGCAATCAGACTGAAATATAGAGAGTAGAAACTTCAATTTTTTGGAGGTATTTATTGATTTATAGCAATTGAAGCCAGAAGAAAAAAATGACTTTTCGAATAACTAGGATGAAAAAGGAATGAAAACTCTGTAGAAATTGCTAAAATATTTAGATATCTTATTCATTAAGACGCTTTCACATACAATTAGCTTGAAGATGGTGTTTAATTTTTTTAAAAAAAAATCCTTACGATTGCCATTTGAAATTGAGCATCACTCGTATCTTTGGAAGTGAAAATTATCCCATTTGGTAGCAGTTTTTCCAGTTAACATTCTCAGTGGCTGTAATCGTTATCTTCTCATCATGTTATTTTCTCTTTCCTTAGAAAATGACTGCTAATAGCCGTCATTTTCCTACATATCACTAAAACTCGGTCGACTTTCAACTCTGATTTATTGAATGTATCATAGGGAAGTCATTCCTTAATTCTAATTAGTTTATATTTGTATAATTCCACCAAAAATATTTTTGCAATTGAATTCCCTGAAGTATCAAATACCTTGGCTTGTTGGAATTTGAGAAAATTAAAAAGCCGTAGGGGCAGGAAACGCTCAAGCCTATTGAAGGAAATTTTTTTTCCATTACCCGAAGCAGTACAAGTAATAAAAATAACATCAAAATAAATATTTCCTGTCTATGTGGGAAATGCTATCTGCAAATAAACTGTTTCAAATACAGCCATCTGTCAAAGGCTTCTAAAATAAAACTCTAACCAGAAGGAAAGATGGGATTATCATAAAACTCTGAATATGTCTCACCTATTTAATCCAACTTAGAGTGGGTAAATGGGGCCCTAAATCTAGGCCTGGTCCTGCTGTAATTACTTATAATATGCTTCGTCGTTTAGATGAGATTTCTATTTCCAATTTTTAAAACATTTTCATCTAATCGGGAGGGAGAAAAGTTTTTCCTCACAATGCAACTAGGCAATAATGATTCCAATTCTTAAACTCGGAATTCAGACCAATTACTCTAATATGTTTTATGTGCAAAACTCTAGAGCATATGTTCAATACCCACCCATTGTTTGAATTTAAAAAAAAACATGGGTGCATTTCTCTACTTGATAGATAGCATCTGTTTCAGATTTTGAGAAATTTTCGAAAGAATTAAAAAAAAATTAAACCTTTTGACTTTCCATTGGGGTAAACTGTTTCCTGGTTATGGGGTGACAAATACATGGTTCAGCTTCAATTTCAAATTAATATCTTCCCTTCTACAGAATAGTGGCATGAATGTTTTCCTTGCTTTTTGTAAACGATAAAGTTAAGACCACATCTTATAGTTATGAAATGAAGTGAATTCGACGGAATTCTAAAATAATTCAAATATAATATTTGTCTTATGTTTATTGCTAACGAACCTTCTTTAAATTTAAGATTTTAATTGGGAAGGCATAACATAGTCGAAGAGCTACATAGTATACATGAACTAATTTCTGGAGGGCGCTTTTCCTTGGAGAACCATTGATCATACATTCATAGTCTATAATTGAAAGGATTGTTGAGCGAAAAACTTGAATTATGGATACTTGGTCTGCTCCTTAATTTGTTGAGTTTTGTTCCGTTTTGTATTTTAAGCCGGAATGTGCGAATCTGCCCATCGCTACCAGGAATTAGTTTTGGTAATTATTAATTTTAGATATAGGCCAAATCAAATTCTGTAGTCTCCAATTAAGAGTATTTCTCCTGCTCGTTGTCTCACGGACCCCATTATGATTCTGTTTTTGTACTAACTCACCTAGATATTCTTTTCTAAAGTGTTGCTTTCAATCACTTAAAAAAAGAATGAAATAAGGAATTTTTAATCTCATGATTTTAATTCAACACCTGTAATACTGGAATAACGACATTAAAAACATTGCAAGAGTACGATGGATTAAGTCCTGAGGATTTTCAGAAATATAAGTTAAACTATGATTGATGAAAAATTAACCATCCCAAATGCCTGAAGACAATTCTTCATAGGTCAATAATGATTTTCCGAGAGTATGTCTTAAGAATTCCTTACGGCGATGCTACCTTTCCTACTAGTCTTCCAACCATGCAGTGGTGGGTGGTATAAATTTCCAAACTATGTTTCGAGTAGATGTTTCTAGATATTTTACGCCAAACCAGTTTTGGAAGGTCGTTAAACGAACTCCAAAAATTGGTTCCATTGTCAGAATAAATCATCCTGAGCTACCCATGCCTGACAATGAAATGCATAAAGGCAAGCAAAAAGGTTTAAGAAAACAGTTTACTAATTCAATTAATCCAAGATGGAGGGCACGGTAGTCTTCTTGGTAAAAAAATGTAACCATTACCTTTTCGCTAGTTTTTAAAAATAGATGTCCTGCTATATCAGTTCCTACTACTTCAAATATCGCGCAATCAGTCACTCAGTCTGGTTAAAGGTGATGGTCCGTTTGATAGTGGTTTAACGAGCACTTATAATATGCTTATTTAAAACATCCTTAATAGTTTTTTCTAGTACTGAAAAGCCAAAACCTTTCTCTAATTAATGATTGCATTATTTGGGTCCTAGCATTGCAGTTTTTTGTATATCTAATAAATTTTTTTGAAAATTCGCATTTATTGAGTAACAACAGAGGATACAAAAAAATAATTTTCGTCATTACTTTATTTTAGATTTAGTTCTTTAAATAATATCATTGTCAATAAAGGTAAACTTTAAAGATTCAGCATCAGATAAATAATATATCCGAGTTAGACGATTTGTTTTTTAGAATTTTCAATTTCAGCAACAGAAATTTCCTGTTTCTTACATTTGTTATAGTTTTTGCTACAATTATTTACAATTCTTAAAATCCATGTAAATACTCTAATCATTTTATCATAATCACACACATTACCTATAAGCAAGGGAAGAGGAGGCACCGTTTGCCAGATCAACATTTGCGTTTCTAGTTTCTCTACATTAACTTCTTCAGGCTCGGAATTTATTTCATCATTTGTTCAATGTTCTGAATTTTGTTTCAACCAGGAAAACCCTTCCCACCATTTAGAATTAAGCATTTGTAGTGAAGAACAACCGCGAAATAGGGAATACAGATAACATGCTTATTGTGACATGATGGAATTTCAGTTACTCGTTCATTTCCTTTACTCTATTATCTACACGTAAACGGGGAAAAGATACTCCCATATTATTATTCCAACAAAATATTGATATATATTTTCTATTCAACTTTGTATTTTAAGATTACAGATTTCGTAGTTATCTCTTGGTTTTAAAACTTAAGTTTATTGTATGTCCTTTTTGTTCTTGGTTAACACCTTTTAATCTTTGCTGTAAATTTTTTCAAGTATTTCACATGTTTTGTGTTTGTTTTCTATGATTTTAGACATTTCTATTTATGTAAGGGACATTCATTTTAATGTTTTAAAATTTTATTTATTTTATGGTATTGTGATCCTGCTAATCTAACATACGTTTGTCGCAGCGTAGCCAAATAAGGTTTTTGCGCCAGTAAAACCAACCAACCTGTTAGTTACAAAAACTTGCCAATACCCATACTTCTTAATCCACCAAACTGCTATAGAGGAATTGGACCAACTTTCAAATCCGGCGTATTAACTGCCTTTTAAATAGAGCTAAGAAGTCGAAAACCTATACAACAAGCCATTAGTTCTAAATGCGGTATGCTTAAAGGTTTGAATAGAGCAACTATAAACTTCGCTTTAATGAGAGTTATACTAACTGTAGAATCCACTATTCATTTAGCAAAAGCGCATCAAGCATATGGCCCCTTGCTTTCATCAACAAATACATGCAATTCAGCAACAAAAAAAATCGTGTAACTTGGCACTGTTATACCTTTCAATATCTGAATTTCATTAAACCATTTTAAAACTTTATTTGCAGCATCTTGAGGCAACTCTTGATCTCATACAATTTTCATTTCCCATAGTTCCTACAGTAGCAATTTGGGGAGCAATGTAGACGGCGCTAACATGCCAATGCGATCGAAAACTTTTTGTGCTATAGACAAAACTAATGTTTTTGTGATTTTCATTTCGAATGTTAATGAATATGCTCATGCAATATTTCAAAACATCGCTATCCAAGTTCCTGAGGATACCCAAAGGAGAAGTATCGCCTGAATTTTTATCAACACTTCCATTAGCTACATTGCTCTCAAAATTACGTATATTAAAACAAGTTTCTGACATAATCGATTTAGTCTTCTCAATAAATCTGTTTCATCGACATTGAAAACGCCAGCTACACAAGTATCTACATAAAAATATTTTAATTTTTATACAACTTCCTTAAATTGCGAGCTGAAAGAAGCCCCAAATACAACTCTGCAATGACCGTACATTGTTTTTCATCGCATGAGAAAAAAATCTGAACAATCTATCTTTCGGTGCAACAGATAGTATCAAAAAAGCCTTTTCAATATATGCGTCTATTCCGATTGGGAAATGTCTGTATTGAATGTTATATATTACTTTAATAAGATTTATATAAACAATCATTCAAAGATGTTTTCTCTTTTTCACACGCAGAAGCATCAAATACCGGTCATATTTTTGTTGTTTCACAGTCTAATTTAATCACAGGTCTATAAGCAAAATGACATTCATTGTTCAATTCTGCTTCCGGCACACGTTCAGTGATATTCAACTCTTCCCATTCTCTGTATACGTTTTTATATTCATCAAAAAATGTATAGTTTCTTAATTTATTCATCATTCATAAATCCCTCCTCCACGTACTCACCTACTATAGGTGAGTACGGGTGTCCCAATCCCGAGGTACCCAGGGATCTTTACTCCCTTTTCAATTTATTCTCCTCTACGCCTTCTGCTGTCTGCTTGATCCTTCTATCCCTCGAGGGTAGACGAGGGAGCTCTCCATGAAAAGCTGTCGCCATTCTGTTTGCTTCCTGCTTCTCATGGACAGCAAATACCCCCACGTGTTGGCCGTGTGTGGCGACCCATTAGACGGGGGGTACATTCCGATCCCCGGTGTATCAATCGGCTGGTATCCTGGTCATGCGACTGGTCTGCTAAAGGGGATCAAGCGAAGGGGTCACCTTCTGGGGCTCTGCGTTAAGGGTGGTAGACGTTCCTGGAAGTGGCCCTTAGCGTATAGGTTCCAATTAGCATCAAGGTGGATACTGAGGCTGGGAAATCCCAGAGCCAGCAATTGCCTTCCCTTGTAGGGCGGTGCCGTTGGATCCCGAATTCCTTTTTCCATGCTGCATGGGTGCCAAAGGCAAACTTCGTCCCTTAAGTGGGCATGTCACTGTTCAAAACCAAGCAACACATTTTGATTCTTTTTTTCTAGTCAAACGTATTTCCACAAATAATGAAACTTTCGACAATGTCTCACCTTTTCTTGTCCAAAAAGCTATTTCTGCTACCGTTGGAGATGTCACATCAATAAAGAAAATTCGCTCTGGAGATCTACTAGTAGAAGTTAATTCTATGAAACAGGCGAAACATATAATGAAAATTAAAGCTTTAGCTGAAATAAAAGTAACAGTTGAACCTCACAAAACTCTAAATTCTTCTAAGGGTGTCATAACTCTTGGAGAACTTTTTAACGTTCCGTTAGAGGAAATCACATACGAATTAAAACCACAAGGAATTATACATGTGCGACGCATTTTTATACGAAGGGATGGTCAGCTCCTGCCTACGAAGCATTTGATCCTGACCTTCAGATCTCCAAAACTTCCTGTTTCTATTAAGGCAGGATATATTAACTGCCCAGTCAGGCCATATATCCCCACACCTCTACGTTGTTTTCATTGCCAGTGTTTTGGTCATCCGAAAACTGCTTGCCGTGGGAAACTTACTTGTGCCCGCTGTGCGGAAGTCGGACATAACACTGAGTGTAAGGCAACAGAAAAGTGTGTAAATTGTAAGGACAATCACACTTCTTATTCTCGGTCTTGCCCTATTTGGAAGTTTGAAAAAGAGGTAATTGAGGTTAAATTCAAGGAACAGATATCTTATCCTGAAGCGCGATGAGTTGTCAAAGCTCGGACAACGACGTCTGGTACCACTTACGCTTCGGCAGTGAAGAGAGCCCTTGTTAATCAAAGTACGCAATATGAAATAAAGGATTTTCCTCCCGATAATACTGATACTTCTGATACGATTAACTCGGAAAAGGTTAAAGCTGAACGGAAGAAGCCTTCTAAAGCAGAAAAATCTTTAAAGCTTAAAATTTCTAAGCACGGTTTTCCTCACAAAGATTTGGCAAAGACATTCAAGAAACAATCAAAAAAGCAGTCTTTAGCACTAGGTATTGCTGAAAAGGGCCTAGTACACAAAGATTTTCCTTCTTTGTTCGGTGGTATTCCGAAAAGTTCTATGATTAACTTGCATCCTTCGAAGGAGGAGGAAGATCTTAAGATGAATTGCGTGGTTTCTCCAACCCCTAATGTCTCTATCTCCAATTCTTTTTCACCTCAAATTTCTTAATGGGTAAATTTCTCTCGTGGAATTGTCGCGGCATTCGCTCTAAGATTGTGGACATTAAATATCTCATTACCAAATTTCCTTCCATTTGTTTCGCCATTCAAGAAACTTTCTTGAAATCGGATATTTCTTTCAAAATACGTGGCTATAATAGTGTTCGTCAAGATGACACATCCGCTTCCGGTGGAGTCTGCATCTTGACTTCAAATCTTTATCCAAGCTCACCCTTTCCACTGCACACTTCCCTGCAAGCTGTGGCTGTTCAAATGCACGTTAAATCCCAGATTACAATATGTTGTATTTACTTGCCACCACATGCCAATGTAAGTCAACAGGATCTTGAGAATCTGGTTGACCAACTTCCGTCACCTTTTGTAATGTTTTGCGATTTTAATGGGCATAGTCATTTATGGGGTTCGGAAAATACAAATACACGTGGGCGACAGATTGAACAGTTTATTAATAATAACTGTCTCTGTCTGCTCAATAAGGGTGAAAAAACTCATTTTCATGCACCCACATGTACCTTCCATAGTGTCGATCTAGCCCTCTGTTCTCCTTAAATATTACCTTTTTTGAATTTGACAGTTGAAGAAGATTTGTACAATAGCGATCACTTTCCTTTAATAGTCTCCCATGCTTACAATAGCGGTGCGACTCCTTGTCCTCCGCGTTTTCTGTTTCAACGGGCAGACTGGAATTTATTCTCACAACTTGCCGATATAACTGAGACCATGGTTGACACTACAGATATAACGGTAGCAGTACAATGTGTCATTGACACAATAATGAATGCCGCTAATAATACGATTCCAAAGAGTTCTCCACGCCTACGAAAATTTCGTAGGCCATGGTGGAATGAGGCTTGTCGCGACAGTCGAAGGAGGGAAAAGAAATTGTGGAACACTTTTAGAAGATGTCCAACGACTGAAAATCTTATTGCGTTTAAACATGCCAAGGCCACGGCTCGTCGCATTCGCCGTCGTAGCCAGAGAGAATCCTGGATAAATTTTGTGTCTTCTATTACATCTGCTACATCCACTAAGAAAGTGTGGGACAAAGTGAAGGCTGCTAATGGAATGTATCGGGAATTTCACTTTCCTATATTAAATAAAGGAAATACCAAACACACAGCTCCATTAGATATTGTTAATATTCTTGGACAAACATTTGAAGAAATTTCCTCACCCAATTCTTATATCTCTAATTTTTTGGCGACTAAGCGTCGCGCGGAGCAAAGGCATTTGCAATTTAATACTCATAAGAGCTTTCCTTACAATTGCGAGTTTAAGATGTATGAATTAAAATCAGCTTTGTCTCGAGCACATGACACCACTCCCGGGCCTGATGGAATCACATACAGCATGCTTCGTCAATTGAATACCACTTCCCTTTCCAATCTGTTGAAATTATTAAACAGAATTTGGACTGAGCAGAAGTATCCTTCTCAATGGTACGAAGCGATTGTGATTCCTATCTTAAAACCAGGCAAAATTTCATCGGATCCTCTAAACTACAGGCCAATAGCCTTAACTAACTGTTTGTGCAAAACGTTAGAGCGTATGCTCAATTGCCGCCTTGCATATGAATTGGAGAAACAAGGTCTCATTCCCCCAATGCAGAGTGGTTTCCTTAGAGGACGATCAACTATTGATAACCTCGTTTTATTGGAAACCCAGATACGCAACGCATTTGTTAGGAGAAACCCCCTTGTTTCTATTTTCTTTGACATCGAGAAGGCATATGACCGTGCATGGCGCTATGGCATACTATCGACACTTTTTAAATTTAGTTTTAAAGGAAACTTACCCATGTTTGTGCAAAACTTTTTATCACTACGTACTTTTCATGTTCGTGTTGCAAATTTTTACTCAAATCATTTTATACAAGCTGAAGGTGTTCCACAGGGAAGCGTTCTTAGTGTTACACTTTTTACAATTCAGTTGAGTCAAATTTTATCAGTTTTACCATCATCTGTCCATGGAACTCTTTATGTCGATGATCTTCAGATCTCATGTCAAGGGAGCAACATGAATCTGATAGAGCGACAATTACAAAATGCAGTTAACAGGGTAGTAGATTGGTGCAACAATAATGGACACGCAATTTCTCCTGAGAAGTGCATTCACTTCTGCCGGAAAAGAATCATTTATCCAGATCCAAATATTCATATTCAAAATATATCCGTTCCGGTGGTGAATGAAATGCGGTTTTTGGGGGTGATGTTAGACCGAAAGCTCACCTTCCTACTGCATATTTTACACTTGCGAAAAAAGTGTGAAAAAGCTCTAAATATTTTGAAAGTCCTCTCCACCACATCTTGGGGAGCGGATCGTACATCCCTACTTCGCATATACCAAGCAGTTATTCTCTCTCGAGTAGATTACGGCTGTGTGGTGTACGGCTCTGCTCGCCCTTCTGTTTTGCGAAGACTAGATACTGTCCACCACTCTGCATTGCGTATTTGCTCTGGTGCTTTCCGTACATCTCCGGTGGAAAGCCTCTATGTAATATGTCATCATCTACCCCTTTGTTTAAGGTGAAATAAATTGTCTGCCCAATACTATTTTCAAACTAAGTGTGCTCTAACACATCCCCTAAACCAATCAACACTGCCAGTTGATCTTCGTCGGCTTTATAATGCACGTCCCTCTCACATCCTCCCATTTTGTGAGAGAGCAAAATCGCTTCTATGAGATTCGGACCTTGAAGATGTTCAAATTAAAGTTGTTAACTATCTTATATTCCCACTGTGGGATATCCCGCAGTTCTTCTTGAATCCCTTCACAGGATTTGATAAATCCTCAACTGCTCATGTTGTTCTGCAACAACTATTTTTATATCATCGTTATCAATATTCTAATTTTACACCCATTTTCACGGATGGTTCAAAATGAGATGGATATGCTGGTTGTGGAATCGTACTTCCAACGGATACACTGAGCCATCGTCTACACAATTGTTGTTCAGTATTTACTGCTGAGCTGGTTGCTATTTCTTATGCTCTTAAGAAAATTTCGCTTTCCTCTCAGAGTAAATTTATTATTTACACAGATAGCAAGAGTGCGTTAGAGGCACTCTCCCATTACCACGATCAAATGCATCCAATAGCTGCGCAAATTCTGTTCACTTTGCACACCTTACAAAATGAAGATTTTGATATCCTTTTTTGTTGGGTCCCGAGCCATGTAGGATTTCATGGCAACGAATTGGCGGATTCGGCTGCGAAATCTGCAATAACACTATTAAACCAAGGAATTCCATACAGTGATATTAGGAGTAGTTTAATTAAGTATATCAATTTCAGCTGGCAAAGCACATGGGATCTTCAGATCCAGAATAAACTTTATTCTGTCAAACCAACTATTGGATTGTGGCCTAATCACCCTACACGGGAGGTCGATGTCAAATTGACTCGCCTCCGTATAGGGCACACTCGCTACACGCATAAACACCTCATTTTCGGTGATGCGGCTCCGAAGTGCTGTACATGTCGTGTGGAGTTTTCCATTAAACATATTTTAATTGAGTGCCCGTCTTTTAATTCATCTCGTTTACACTTTTTTAACTCATCGTCATTAACACTACAGGACCTTTTAGGTGAAAAATTCCATCCAAACATTTTAAAATCCATTGACATTTACAATTGTATTTAATTTTTTTCTTCGGTTCAATCTTGACTTCTATATTGTATCATGGTAATGCGTTTTTAGCATCTTTGTTTCATTCACTCTTTTTAGCTTGGACGTGTTTGAACTTTTATTTTGGTAATTATATATTGATAACTTTCTACTTTTATTTTTATCATGCGTGCTTTTATAATTCGAGCTATAACTATACCATTTGCTTGGCGCAGTATGATCAGATATGGTTGTTGCGCCAGAAAACTCTAACCAACCAACCAACCAACCCTCCTCCACGTAACTTCCTTGTTACTGGGCAAATTCACAGAATTACACTTTCATGGGAGCATTACTTCAAATTTCCCATCAGGAAGAATTTTAATTTTATTTTTAAAATCGGTTAAATCAAAATTGTATCTCATTTTTCATTAAGGAAGGGGTCAGTAATTCCTAAAACATCTAGTTCTCATAACTATTTAACACTAACATTCCATACATGGCAACGACGATGTCATGAGCATAGTATTTTTAACGTTCGAATTTCATTTTCGAAATACCGTCCATTCGAGTTTAGTTTTAATAGCCGTTAAGATATAATCTTACTCAAACTCCCAGTTATAGTATTTGGGGGTATATATGTGACAGAGTTCAGTTGTTCAACTCCTGTTACTCCCTCTCTGAGAATTTCTGCTTTATATTATTTCAAAACAAAATCTATTTTGAAATACCCCTTAAGACAAATGACATTCCCAAGTAGTCTTAGTAGACTATATAATGCCCGTCCCTCTCGCATTCTACAATTCTGTGAGAGAGCCAAAATGCTCATAAGTGACTCGGACCTCAATACTGTTAGTGCTAAAACTGTTGATTCTAATATTTTTATACCTTGGGATACTCCAAAATTTTCTTTTATGGATTTATTCAAAGGCTGCGATATACCCTCAACTGCTATTGTTGTTTTCCCAACAGCTTTTTTTCTACCATCGCTATCAGTATTCCTCTTTTGTTACAATTTTCACGGATGGTTCGAAATCAGATGGTCATGTCAGTTGTGGCATAATAATTCCATCGGATACTATTAGCCATCGGTTACACAATTGCTGCTCAGTATTTACTGAAGAGTTGCTTGCTATATGTTGCGCTGTACAGAAAATCTCGTGTTTGCCACAACGAAAATTTATACAGATAGCATGAGTGCATTGGAAACACTTTCTCACTACCATAATTGCATGCATCTAACAGCAATACGAATTTTATTTCTTTTGTGCTGTAAGAATTTCCAAATCGTTTTTTGTTGGGTTCTGAGTCATGTCGGCATTTATGGAAATGAAAAGGCCGTTTCTGCTGCAAAATCAGCAGTGTCGAGTTTGAACAAAGGACTTCCTATACTGATATAAGGACTTTCATTAATTACATCTATTTTATCTGGCAAAATAAATGGAATCTTCAGCTCCACAACAAAATGCATGAAGTGAAGAATAATATTGGCCTGTGGCCTGTTCTTTCTATACGTGGAGCGGATATCAGGTCGACTTGCCTCCCTATAGGACATACACGTTACATGCACAAACATCTCATTTTTAGTGAGAGGGCATCAAATTGCCAGACGTGCCATGTTGATTTTAAAGCCCATTTTAATTGAATGTCCTACTTTTAATTCACATCGTTTCCAATACTTTTATACATAATCAGCAATTTTGAAGGACTTGGTGGATAAAAAATACTACCCAAATATTTTTAACTGTCTGGGAGCCATAGGCATTTTAAATCAAATTTAATGTCTTCGCAAATACTTTTGTCTGTTCATATTAGAATTTTTAACCACCTTCAATAATTTGATTCATTTTTTAAAAATGTTGTTTGGTTTCGTTTCAAAATGTTGTTCCATGAAAATGTTGCTCCTTTCTAACATTTATAAATGTTAAACATTAGTGTTTTATCTCCATGTTTTATGAAATTTTGTCATAATTTTGAGATTTAAGTATTTGTAACCATAATTAAAGACTACTCTACATTTTGTTTGGCTCAGTATAGCCAGATATGGCTCTTGCACCATAAAACTCCAAATAACCAACCAACCAACCCCCACTCTGAGGAAAAAAATTTTCCTGTTCCTCTAAATTCCTCTAATTAAATGTACGATATTAAACCACGTGGCAAATCTAGTTTTCCTCTATCATACAGAAATTTATTTTTGACCAATCATTGCCTTACTGAACATTTAAACAAATGTTTTAACAACCTTGGTCCGGAGAGATTATCATTTTCCCACGAAAGTGAAGTTCTACAAATCTGAAATGATCCCTCTTCTGAGCTCGTTAATTCTTTCAGAGAGCTTATCATTTCCTCTCTGCTAATAACAGTATCCGGTAAAGATCACTTCAGAAAATCAAGAACTTTCATTTTGGGAATTTCATTTTCATTTTCTATTTTTCCAATTGATAATGAAGTATATCTTTAGAATCAAGAACAGTTGCTTGCTTCTATTAGCCGATACTTCATAATTGTAATCATGTACGTTCGCAGGTGCGTACGATTTTGGAATTTACCCAGTTAAAAAATTTACCACCAAATTAAAAAATATAATTCTTTTCAAGATTATTCATTCCAAATGTGATGGTATTATTTTTCTTCTCCTTACAGGAAAACATTAAAGTATAATAATGAAAGAAATTATTTGTATGAGATGTCGTACACATACTACAAATGTTGAACCATATTATGAAATGGCAAAGAAGAATCAACCCATGTTATGTTTAAGCAAATTTTATGTGCTATAATAGTTTTTTTTGGTTTATTTTCAAATATTGTTCCTCCTTCGAAGAAAACAAAATTAAAAGCTGACAATGAAAAACTTATCAATACATAAAAAAAAAATTTTTTAAGAAAATGTTAAAGAAAACAAATAAAAAAATTATCTGAAAATTTCAAAATAAATAGAATCACTTGATAATACTTGGGGAAAAAACAAATGCTACATGAGCTTTAAAGAAAGAAAGAGAACTTACATAATTTCAAACAAACATGAAAAAACATCTTCTGTATTATATAAATGAAGAAAGAAAATTAAATACCTCTTTTGTAGTATTTGTCTGGATCGAATCAAATTCGGGAAGAAATTAGATAAAAATGGTATGAATTTCATTTTATTTCGTACCCAATCCCCCCCCCCACAGAAAAAATTAAGGTAAAGTTTGGATTCTTATCGTTCTCCTGGTTTTCTACTACAGGGTTTGGATCCTGGACATCACCTTCATGGTCTTCGTAATTTTTTGTATAAAGGGATGTTTCTGTAACTATTTCACATCTTGAAGCTTCTTGTTTGGTTTTAAAAAACGTATTCATGTACAATTTGAATAGAGAGGTTTATTTTTCATTGAAGTGTTGTACTTCATACATTTTCATTAATTTATAGCCAACAACTAAAGCCTTTTGCACTTCGATTGTGGCTCAAGCCCCCTCCAAAGCACGATCTATATCATCATGTTCACAAATATTGCTTTGGGTTCCTACACACATTGAGCATATAGGGAATGTCAGTTTCCCATCTGATATATACGGTAGAACGGGATGATACAGGCCCCGAGGAGGTAAAATGGAAATTTAACAATGCAAAAAATACTGAGGGAAAAATCACGAAAATTAGTAGTTATTATTTCTGAGTGTCCTATTGGATATGGAGAATATTTCTTCACAAAGGAGTAAAGGCTGATGAAATCTATGTATTTAGCTTCACATTCATAAAATAATTTAGTAGTGTTCTTAAAAGGCCTCCCGAGGATTCAACCTTTCTACTATGTCTAATTTATTACAGAAATCTGTAAAAGAAGCAGCCTCTTCTTTCATCATTTGATACTTATGCTCCCATATTTCTTTTAAATTGAATCTTACACTTCTAATTTTAGAAGCATCCCCTTTCGTTTTCTTCTAAAGAGCCCACGGAAGTTTTGATACAAGATTCATGTCATCGCTATCGAAACATTTATCACAACCTTGAAAATACATCCATAAAATTGGAAAACAGTATTGGGTTTCCTCACAAAATCCATCTACAATAGCACCATCAATGTTTTTTTCTCCTCTTTCAATTAAAGTATGGCATGTTTTAATCTGCATTGTACTTTCCAAATACATCAGCCACTCTGACACTTCTTGAAATTAACTTTTGTTTCCTCAACTCTGACCGAAACCGTGGGAATCTGCTCTTGGGATATGTGTTTACTTCTATAGACGGCCATATACGCCGATGTTGTAGTTGTGTATGAAAAAGGAAGTGCTCCGTTTACTGTCAAATTCGCTCCTGAACTCTACATCTGACCTATATATAAATAAATTTCTTTCAATAACATTTATACATAAGTCATTTTAAGAATAAGTTACTAACAAGTAATAAACATAAATTTAATTAAAAATAAATTTACTCTCCTTATTTAAAGAAAAAAATTCATGAATTTAACTAGAAATAAACCTTATTTGCAAAATTAATGTAACTATCTTCTGAAGTCAAAGGGTTGCTCTTTCCTTTGATTGTAACATTTCAAGAACTTCTGTCTTCCGGACTCATGAAATTTGGAGCATAATTATCAACATCCGGAAGACTTCCTGAAAAGGTTTGGTTTTCTGCAGTATTAAAAAGGTCAGGAAAATACCCTTTTTTCAATTTCTATTATTAGTTCACACTCTCTCTATATATTTCACCCTCAGGGGCTCAGCTTCTTTAGGTGAGTACGGATGTCCCAATCCCAAGGTATCCAGGGATCTTTACTCCCTTCACGTTTGCTCTCCCCACCGCCTTCTGCTTTTATCTTTCTTCTTTCTTTTCCTCGACGGTAGGCGAGGGAGTTCTCTATGGGAAGCCGTCGCCGCTCTGTTGGCTTCCTGCTTCACTTGAACTTGCAAATACCCCCAAGTGTTTGCCCTTCTTGGTGACCCATTAGACAGGTGATGCACTGTGGTTCCCGGTGTATCAATCGGCTGGTACTTAGTCACCTGTGTTGCTAGTCTGCTAGGAATCAAGCGAAGGGGTTACTTCTTGGTATTAGGGGTGGTTACTGTCACCCGGGATAACACCCAACGTATAGGAAACTGATTAGCACTAGGGTGGATGCCGAGACTGGAGTAAAACAGAGCTAGTAATTGCTTTCCCTTGTTGTGCTCAGTGGTGGACTGGTCCGCCGGGCCCGAATCTTTTTCAATATCGTATTGCTCCTCTTAGCGGGCGTCATTTTCCAAATTTAGAAAATCATTTTGATAAATACTTTGTAATGAAAGGTATTTCGGATAAAAATGAAACATTTGAAAGCGTATCGTCGTTTTTAGTACAAAAAGTGATCACAGCAACAGTCGGTGATGTAACATCTATTCGTAAGATGCTTTCTGGTGATTTGTTGGTTGAGAATAATTTTCGTAAGCAAGCTCACCAAATTGAAAAATGAAAAAAAAAACTTGTCAACAATTCCTGTCAGTGTCAGCCCTCATCAACAATTAAATATATCAAAAGGTGTTATCACAAGTGAGTGAAATATATAACCTTCCTGTGGATTCAATTACAGCTGCATTGAAAGTTCAAGGTGTCCCCCATGTTCAACATATTACTATCAGGCGAGATTGCAAATTTCTTGAAACAAAATATTATATTCTAACTTTCAAAACGCCAATATTAGCAGAATTCATCTATGTAGGCAACATAAAATTACCTGTCAGACCGTATATTCCTAATCCACTGAGATGTTTCAATTGTCAACGTTATGGACACTGTAAAGCAAATTGCTGCTGGGCACTCACTTGTGATAAAGACCACGTTAGCCAGAAGTGTTCTGTACCCGAAAAGCGTGTGAATTGTGGTGGTAGTTATGCGTCTTATTCGAAATTATGCGAACGCTGGCAACTTGAAAAGAAAATAATAACACTTAAAATCAAAGAAAACATTTTGTATTCTGAAGATAAGTGGAGAATTTTACCAAACACGCCTACCCCTGGTCTGAGTTATGCATCTGCTCTACAAAAGTCTTTTTATGCTAATTTTTTGTGTACGAATTGCCCCAAAACTACCAATCGTACCAAAATAACTGAAAAGACTTCCGATTCTGATACAGAACAACCTGTACACATTACATCTGACACCGGCACACCAGCTAAACTCAATTTAAAAAATAAGTTACAAAAATCACTGAAGTTAAAACTTGCAAAGCGTGGTCAAACGCAGAAAGAACTATCTGCGAAATTGAGAAAATCTTCGAAAACCTCTAGGACTCGCTGCTCGGGTTATAGCCCATAAGGATTTGACATCCGTATTTGGTGGCTTATAGAATACTCTCGATCTTAAACTGCATCCTTCGGAGTAGCAAAATGAATTTGAAGTGAGTTGCAACGTTTCTGCAACTCCCGTCAGTGTTCCTACTAATCTTCTCCAAAGCATTTCTCTTAATGGGTACCTTTCTTTTTTGGAATTGTCGCGGCATGTGGTCCAAACTTCATGATATAAAGTCCTTTATCAACACCTTTCATCCTGTTTGTTTTTGTTTTCAAGAAACATTCATGATTCCCAATATCCCTTTAAAATTGCGTAGTTATAACTGTATTCGTAAGGACACAGACAATAGAGAGCGCAGTTCTGGAGATGTCTGTATCTTGACATCAAATCTTTACCGAAGTACACCTGTTACTTTGCATACGCATCTGCAGGCTGTGGCTGTTCAAGTCCACACCCGAACTTGGTCACAGTCTGTTGTATCTATTAGCCACCTCATAATACCATTTCACAACAGGATCTTAACAACCTAGTGAACCAGCTTTCTTCTCCTTTTATTTTACTTGACGACTTAATCGCACATAGCACGTTGTGGGGTTCAGATAATGCAAACTCTGGTGGACGACAGATTGAGAGTTTTATTTTTAATAACTCTCTCTGTCTGCTTAATAACGATGATAAAACATGCTTCCGCGAACCCACAATGTAGCTTGCATAGTCTTGATCTGGTAATATGCTCGCAGGGAACTTCTGCCATTATTGACCTTTACTGTTAGTGATAATCTATATAATAGCGACCATTTTCCCATAGTTGTCTCCAATTCTGATATAGTTGGCGCAACTCACCGTCCTCCAGATGTACCATACATCATGGAAGCAGTTCAAAATGTCGTAGAATGTTCAATAAATGCTGCTAATTACACCATTCCTAAAAGTTCACTACGTCCAAAACAATTCCGGAAACTATGGTGGAATAATACCTGTTGTGATAGTTACAAGAACCAAAAGAGGCTCTGGAACAAATTCAAAAGAAATCCAACATCAGAGAACTTGGTCGCTTTTAAAAGAGCTAAAGCCCAATCGCGTCGCTTTCGTCGCTGCAGTTAAAGGGAATCATGGATGAAATACATTTTTTTCAATTACATCTCATACATCAAGTAAGCAAGACGTAAGTGACGGCAGCTCATGGAATTTATGTTTTCTTTTCCAGTATTGAAAACCAGGAATATAACATACTCCTCACCCCTAGATATCGCTAATATTCTTGGACAGACATTTGCACGAATTTCCGCTGTCGAATCGTATATTCCTGAATTTATAGTGAAGGAAACTCTCGTGTAACGGCTATCTTTGAATTTTCAAATTGCATACACCTATCCATATAATTGCGAGTTCAAAATGTTTGAAATGAGAAAAGCGATATCCCAAACTCATGATACCAGTCTGGCCCAAATGGAATCATTTATAGTATGCTTTGCGACTTGAATCAGCTTTCGCTCTCCAATCTTCTATATCTGTTTAATAGAATTTGGAATGAGCAAAAGTTCCCATGCCAGTGGTAAGAAGCCTTTGCGATTCCCTTTCTGAAACCGGGCAAAGACCCTGCCGACTCTTTGCACTACAGACCGATTGCGTTAACTAGTGCCCTTTATAAGACGCTTGAATGTATGGTCAATGCCCAACTAGTCTTCGAATTGGAAAAACGAGCTTAAATTCCGTTAATGCAAAGTGGGTTCCGCAAAGACTGCCGCTCAGGGGCTCAGCTACAAGAGGTGAGTACGGGTGTCCCAATCCCAATGTACCCAGGGATCTTTACTACCTTTAAATTTACTCTCCCCTACGCTTTCTGCTGCCTCCCTTTTCCTTCTTTCCCTCATTGGTAGGTGAGGGAGTTTTCCATGAGAGGCTGTCGCCGCTCTGTTTCCTTCCTGTTTCTCATGGACAGCAAATACCTCCACTCTTTAGTCGTGCGTGATGACCTATTAGACGAGTGGTGCACGGTGGTCCCCGGTGTATCAATCGACTGGTAGCTATCGATCCGAGTTGTTAGTGTGCTAGGGATCAAGCGAAGAGGTCACTCTTTGGGCTTGGCGTTAAGGGTGGTGGTCACTGTCCTCGGAGCTAACTCCGAATGTATGGTTACCAGTTAGCATTATGATAAGTGCTGAGGCTAGGATCATCTAGAGCCAGTTACTGCCATCCGAGGTGGGTGATGCCTCTGGACCTGAGCCGTTCTCCCTTCAGTGGGCATCTCAATCATAAAGTTGAATCAAGAAAATCATTTGATAAATTTTGAAACGTATATCGACTACAAAGGAAATTTTTCATTGTGTGTCTCCGTTCTTGATAGAAAAGCCGATATCCTCTAATCTTGGTAATACTAAGTCTATTCGGAAACTATGCTCAGGAAACCTGCTAATTGAGGTTGAATTTCATAAGCAAGCAGAACAAATTATTAAAATGAAATCTCTAAGCACTATCACTGTTTCTGTTACTCCATACGCATCTCTTAACTTCTCAAAGGGTGTGATTTCTGGTGGAAAACGTTTCAATGTTCCGTAGGAGCAAATTTGTAAAGATTTCCAGGCAATTGACGTTACTTATGTGCGTCGTATCAAAATCAGAAAAAATAGAGACATAGTTGATACAAAAAATTTAATTCTCACGTTCCATTCTCCAAAAATACCAGAGTCAGTTAAAGTCGGGTATATGAAATCGGCAGTTTGACCATATTTTCCAAACACCCTGCGATGTTTTAAATGCCAGCGCTTTGGGCATTCACAGGCTTCATGCCGTGGAACTCTCATTTGCGCCCGCTGTGCGGAGTCTGGAGTGTACTAAACCAGAGAAATGCTTCAATCACAAAGATTCTCATACTTCTTTTTCTCGTTCCTATTGCACTTGGAAATTTGAGAAAGAAGTGATATCTGAGAAGGTAAAAAAGACATTTCATATATCGAAGCCAGACCCATTGTTAAATCTCGCACTCTTTCAGCAGCCAGCTATGCATCTGTGGTAAATAAAACATTTGGAACCATAAGTGGCCGCGGCGGCCTGGTGGCAAGGTCTTGGCTTCAGAACCGGAGGGTTTCAGGTTCGAGACTCGATTCCACCGAAGAACCGTCGTGTGAGGGGGTCTCTTGCACGTTAAATCTGTCAGGCCAAACGTCCTCCAGCTGGTGTGGTGTGGTGTGGAGAGGGGCCCGAAATAGCCCTCGTGTTGCTTTAAACGGGGCATTAATATAACTAAACCAAACCAAATCGAAACCATAAGCACTCTGCAGTTCTACCATACGAATTAATTCAATTCAAAACATCGCACATACCTTTGAAGACTTGTCCTAAATATGACGAAGCTTTTATAACAGCGTTCAATGCCAGTACATGTGGAGAGAAAGTCAATCAATCCACGGTCCCAGAATATAATGTAAGTTCGCCTTATTGTTCTGATTTTAAAACGGATAATAACAGGAAAAAGCTAAAAAAAAGACTTAGAATTAATAAAGATAATCCACAACTAAATATCAATAAAATATCGAAACATTATAAAATTTCGTAGCTTCGAAGTCTTACAAGATTAATTTGGATTAAAAGCAAAGTGCAAAGTTTCTAAAAACTACTTCTAGAAAGTCTTTCCTTTCCGCTGTCGCTGGAGGCAATTCTGGGACGAATGGTCAAACAGGTGCATATATGATTAAAAACTCTCCAATCCTTGTATGCTCTGTCCATTCTGAATCTAAAACACTAGTGTTCTCCCTTCGGGAAAACCCAGCTATTCATTACCCCACGCATCTGGTACTGAGGTAGAAATATGATCTAGTGCATCGGAAGGTGATACACTGGAATATACCCCCTCAGCGGCTCACCTACTATAGGTAAATTGGAATATACCCCCTCAGGGGCTCACCTACTGTAGGTAAATTGGATTATACCCCCTCAGGGGCTCACCTACTGTAGGTAAATTTGAATATACCCCCTCAGGGGCTCACCTACTGTAGGTAAATTGGAATATACCCCCTCAAGGGCTCACATACTATAGGTACACTGGAATATACCCCCTCAGGGGCTCACCTACTATAGATAAGTACCGGTGTCCCATTCCCGAGGTACCCAGGAATCTTGACTCCCTTTATGTTTACTCTTCCCTACTCCTTCTACTGTCTGCTTTATTCTTCCATCCCTCGACGGCAAGCGAGGGAGCTCTCCATAAGAAGCTGTAGCCACTCTGATTATTGCTTCCCATGGACAGTTGGAAACACCACGTGTTGGTGGTGCGTGGAAGCACATTAGACGGGTGGTACATTTCTGTCTCCGGCGTATCAATTGGCCGGTAACCTAGACACATGACTGAGCTGCTCAAGGGGATCAAGCGAAGGCATCACTCCTTTTGCTTGGCGTTTAGGGTGGTCACTGTCTCAGGGGTGGCTCCCAGCGTATAGGTTTCGGCTAGCATATTATGGCAAGGGCCGAGGTTGGAGATGACCAGAGCCGGTGGCTACCATCTTTTGCTGGGCCCCATGGTGGGCAATGCCTTCTGGCCCGATATTTTTCTATATCGCATGGGATTTAATGTTATTCACCACAGTAATAAGCTTAAATTTTTGTTGTTAACTCTGAAAAGTCTTCTTTAAAATTTTTGTCACCAATTCTGATACATAAATCTATACTTGGAGCTGACGGAGAAATTCAAAATATAAAAAAGTTAAATAAGGGAAGTCTTTTAATTCCACGAGGAGTTTCAACAGGCTTCCTGGAGTATTGTTTCAAAGAATACTATCTGTAAGGAAGCACATCTGCTTGGTTTTCATGGTCGTGCTGCTGCCCATAAACCTTTGATCACGAAGTCCAACTGCGCTGCTCAGTTAATGCGGTGTAAAGCACATCGAAATTGGACTTTAGGTCAGTGGAAACGGGTTCTTTAGAGTGACGAATCAAGGTTCACCCTTTACCTTTCGGATGGCAGAGTCTGGGTCTGGCGTCTACCTGGAGAACGTCTCGTGCAAGTATGCATTGTGCCAACAGTCGAGTTCGGAGGAGGTGGAATTATGGTCTAGGAGTATTTCTCCTGGTATGGGCTGGAACCCTTGGTCCCCATTCATGGTAAGCTCAACTCCGATGCCTACTGCACTATTTTTGATGGTGCCAATGGAGTTCATCGAATGAACTGGCCTGCCTAGAGTCCAGACCTGAAGCCTATCGAGAACCTCTGGGATGAGTTGCATCGCTGAATTCAGTGGTGCACTACCAGTGCAAAATCGGGGAAGGAACTTCTATATCTTCTCCAAACCGAGTGGAAGAAAATACCACTAGCTGTCATACAAAGACTTGTGGAAAGTATGCCACGGAGGGTCCACGCTGTAACTACCTCTCGTGGAGGCTCAACCAACTATTTATTTTGAAGAAAGTTAGTTTTTCTGTTCTATCACAGGTGTCCAAATACTTATTGGTAGTCAGTGTATTTCGTCAATGCCTTTAAAGCTGAACACTAACTTGCAAACTCTGGCTGTGCGGATTCAGATGAAAAGTTTAATAACCATCTGTAGCCTATATTTGTCACGTAAACAACAAATCAGCCAAACGGATCTAAATAATTTGATAATTTCTCCTTCCATCATTTTGGGCGATCTTAATGACCCTAGTCCTTTTTGGGGAAGCACCGATCCTAATTCGCGTAGTCAGCAAATCGAACAATTTCTTGCAGATCATAATTTATACATTTTCAATTCTAACGAAAAAACGCATTTCCATTTACCAACTCAAACTTTTCAATCTGTTGATCTCGCTATTTGCTCTCCATCTTTACTGTCTTTTTAAGTTTAACTGTAGACAATGATCTCTATAATAGCGACAATTTCCCTTTAATTTTGACCGACAGTAGACACAATGTAGCTAGTTCTTTCCAACCATCCAAATATGTATTAAACGCAGCAAACTGGCAAAAACTCATCTTTCTGGCTAATATCAATTCAGAAATAGTGAAATCCTCTAATAATGATGAGGCTCTGAAAAATGTTTTCAGTATTATAATTAAGGCAGCAAACACTATTCCAAAGAAATCTGGAGTTCGTAGGAAGCAAAACAAGCCGTGGTGGGATGCTAATTGCCAACAAGCATATAAAAGGCAAAAAAGGACATGAAATATTTTTTGCTGGTATCCCTCCACTGAAAACTTCATCAATTAAAAAAATCTAGAGCAGAAAGTAGAAAAATCCAACTACGTAGAAGAAGAATGTCTTGGCAAAAATTCGTTTCTGGTATCACTTTAGATATACTAGTCGTCATATGTGGAGTAAAGTTAAAAAAGCTTCAGATGCTTCTCCTTCTAACACTGTTTCAACTTTAATTGATAAAGGAAACGCCATATCATCCACAAAAGATACTGCAAATAACATAGCTTCAACTTTATCTCGCACTTCTAGCAGTTAAAATTATTCTCCTGCGTTTTTGAAGTACAAAGAGAAAGCAGAAAAGCAAAAACTAAATTTTAATTCTCAGACTAAACTGCCCTACAACAGCGATTTTACATTTTTAGAATTCCAATCATGTTTTGAAAATGTCCAGGATTCTTCTTCCGGTCCTGACAAGGTTAGTTACTTTATGATCAAAAACTTAACAACACAGTCGAAAAAAAAATCTTATTGTATCTCTATAACCGTATCTGGCATGAACATTATTTCCCTACTTTTCGGCAACAAGCTATAAAAATTCCTTCATTAAAATCGGGCAAAGATCCATCAACTCAATCAAATTACCGACCCATAGCTTTGACCTGTTTTGTAAATTTGACCTTTGTCTATGTAAATTGCTAGAAAAAGGATAAATCGAAGGCTAACTTTTTATCTAGAGGCAAATAACCTACTTCACCCGTTTCAGAATGGATTTCGAAGAGAATGGAGCACTCTTGATTAACTTCTTGCTCTCGAATCGGATATTAGCTTATCATTTTTACAAAGAAAGCATTTAGTTGCCATTTTTTCGACATCGAGAAGGCATCAATTTTAAGATTTATATGTTTTAGGACGAAGAGGAAATATTCTTGTTTTCCTCAGAAATTTTTTAAAGTTTAGAAAATTTCGTGTAAAAGTGAAATCTGAACTTTCAGACTCTTGTACAAGAAGGTGTTCCCCTGTGCAGCGTTTCAAATGCCCCTCTATTTATTTTAAAAATAAATAACATTTTCAAGCAACTTTCAATTTCTGCGAAGGGATTTTTATATGTTGACAATCTGTACATTTCTTGTACAATTTTGGGGCATTATCTTTGATAAAAAGCTCACCTTTCAATCTCATATAAAACTTAAAAATTGTGAAAAATTCAGTATTTTAAGTCTTATTAAGAACGTCATAGGGAGTCGACAGAAATTCTATGATTAAAGTATACAAGGCTGTTGTTCTTTCCAAACTGGATTATGACTCCTCAATATACGGTTCAGCTAGAAAAGGCATTTTACAAAAATTGAACCCTATTCACCTCACAGTTCTTTGGCTTTGTTCAGGACATTCCCTATTAAAAGCTTGTACGTTAAAATCTGTGAACTGGCCCTGGAATCAAGATGACAATTTTTGCAACTGCATTTTTAATTTAGGATCCAATCCAATCGAATATGAACCATCCATTTAATGGTATCAAACTTCGATCCCTTTTTAGTTCGCTTGCAAGATGCAAGGAAGTCATTCACTCCTGTCTTTATCACAAGAAAGCATGCAGCTCCTCAGACAGAAAATGCTTTTTCACCTTAGAAAATTCCCGAAATACAATATTTAAATCCTTTTGAAGTCTGATACAGCAGATATAATTTTTCAAGAAGTTTCCTTGGAACATAGACAACAATAAGAATTTTATTCCAGTTCACACACGGGTCGAAATCAGTTGCTCATGTCTCCTTTTGTTGTTGAACGAGGTCGTGTTGTAGGGCTACGAGAAGGTGGGTTTTCTTTCCGCGATATTGCTGAAAGACTTGGCAGGAATGTATCCAATGTGCATGACTATTGGCGGCAGTGGTCAAGGGAAGGTACTGCCTCAAGAAGACCAGGTTCCGGGTGGATACGTGATACTACAGAGAGGGAAGACCGTCGTATTTGGCGTATGGTTGAGGCTAATCGTACTGCGTCTGCAGCTGAAATTTGAGCTGCAGTTTGCACCACAGTGACACAACGAACTGTTACAAATCGGTTACTTCAAGGACAGCTCCGAGCCAGACGCCCTGTACAGTGCATTCCACTGACTCCAAACCACTGCCGTTTGCGAGGTGAGTGGTGTCGAGCTAGAGCTCATTGGAGGACGGAGTGGAGATCTGTTGTGTTTTCTGATGAAAGCCGGTTCTGCCTTGGTCGCAGTGATAGCCGTTTGTTAGTTAGGAGGCCAGGTGAACACCTGCTAGTGACCTGTCTGTGGCCTAGACACACAGGGCCTACTCCTGGAGTTATGGTTTAGGGGGCAATTTCGTATGACAGCAGGAGCACTCTCGTGGTTATCCCACGCACCCTGACTGCAAATTTGTACGTCAGTCTAGTGATACAACCTGTTGTGCTGCCATTCATGAACAGCATTCAAGGGGGTATGTTTCAACAGGATAACGCTAGCCCTCATACCGCTGTTGAAAACCCAACATGCTCTAAAAGTGTCAACATGTTGCCTTGACCTGCTAGATCACCAGATCTTTCTCCAATCGAGCACGTATGGGACATCATTGGACAACTCCAGCGTCATCCACAACCAGCATTAACCGTCCCTACATTGACCGCCCAAGTGCAACAGGCATGGAACTCCATCCCACAAACGGATATCCGACACCTGTACGACACAATGCATGCACGCTTGCATGCTTGCATTCAAAATTCTGGCGGTTACACCGGTTACTAATGTGCCAACATTTCACATTTGAAATGGCTCTCCTCGCCAATGGCTCTACCTGTGATCTCGAAACTTTAACCAATTAAATGTGTTGCCTAGACAAAGGTATTTCTAAAATTTCATTACTGTACAATAATTTTTTCTTGGTGTTGGGATTTTTTTTCCATCAGTGTATATATATTTCTTTTTAAACTCTTACCACTTGCTCTGAGTGCTCAAGATTTACTTCGTCATGCTTTATGGAATGGTCCTATTTTCGTGATTTCCTACTTTAATAGTTCTTTTTAACTTAATTTTTGCTTGGCTCAGTATGACCATATATGGCGTTTGTGCCATAAAACACCACAAGAAGAAACCAAACCAACCCTTTCGCGAGCGTTCATGTGCCCTATCAAATCTTTTTGATGTACAAATTCCTCTAGTATCTCTTCCATCCTGAGATGTTCCCCATATTTCATTTCAGAACCCTTTTTCTTCATTAAGTCGAACACTTCACCTCTTATTTTCCAACATATTTTTAATTATCATAGATATCAATTTTCTGATTATACTGCTATATTTACAGATGGATGAAAAACTGATCATCATGTAGGATGTGGTATTGTCATATCTGAAGATATTTTTAATATAAGATTAGACATGATATGTTCCATTCTAAAGGCCCAACTGATAGCAATTTTGTTCGCACAGGAGAAACTCTCCACTTATCTGGAGCAAAACTTTTGCATTTACTCTGATAATTTTAGGGCTCTGGTAACTCTTGATTACTCCATCAATAAAGCACACCCCTCAGCTATAGATATTCTATGCTTTCTAAGAAATATGCAATCTACAGGTTTTGATATAGTTCGCTGGATTCCTAGCCACTGTGGTATAAAAGGAAATGAAACCGCAGATGTTGCAGCTAAGACAGCCTCTCTATACCTAAAACGACCACTCCTCTATCTTGATGTGAAGAAGTATTTTCTAACTACTTCCATTCATTATGTTAGGAATCATGGAACCCTCAAGTTCCTAATAAATTGCATTTCATTAAACCAAAAATTACCTTGTGTCCAGTAGTCTCGGTGAGAGCACTTGATGTCAAGTTGAGCCGACTTCGCATCAGGTACACCCGATTCACTCATAAGCACCTTTTGTTTGGTCAACATTGTCCAATTTGTTCAACGTGTCAGGTCGAGTTTACCGACCATTTCATATTTTGATTGAATGTCCGGTTTTTGATCATCATGGATTACATTATTTCGGATCATCAAAATTAAACATTCATGACATGGTAGGAGAACGTCATCACCTAAACATTTTTAAACTGTCAAAAGAAATTGTTTTTTTTTTTGTTTTTCTGACATAGTATAGCTCTTTTAAATTGAGTAATTTTAATTTTTACATTTTTGTTTACTGATATCTATAGCGTAGCAAATTGTTTACATGTTGTATTCAGTTTTTACATTTGCAATATGTTTTTTGCCATATTTTTGGCGCAGTATGGCCAAAGTTGGCCCTTGTGCCATAAATTTTAAACTCAAACCCAACTATTATAGAAACAAGGTATTTATATGAAACACTATAATAATAGAGACAAAAAATAAATATCCTCTGAAATTGCAAAATACAGAAAGAATAGATAATCAACTTTAAATACGAATAAATTATAAAAGGTAGAAAATGTATTTAACTCTTAATATTGCCTATGCTAAAAATAGTTTTTCCCCTGATATTCAATTTTCATACACGTTATCTTTTAACCATATGCCAATGGCATTATAGTTAGGTATGGTTATCTGCACCATTAAAACCCATAACCCATCTATCGATCCTCCTACATGCAATTATGTGCCAACGTTAAGGAAAGAAATCACTTTACCAACGAAATAATTAAATATCTATTTTAAGTGTTCAAATGATCAAATGCAGATAGAAAATAGTTCCTGGAGCCAGAAGATTTTTCTTTCATTTACTCTAATTACACATTCATCAATGCGAATGTTTGATGAAGTGTCGCCAGAAGAGAAAATTATCTTTTTGATTTTGGCGGTTTTTGGTCGGAGCATGCATTTGTGGAAATAATTCTTTAGCTTCAAATCTGAAGGTTGAATCATTGGTGATATTTTCAAATAGGTCCAAATTATTTTAAAAGCAAATGGATTATTTTCTTAGCAATTCTACAATATTAGACTTAATACAAATCCGAGGAAATTTGCTAGATGTAGCAGAACTAACATCCGATCCTAATAAATTGTGAATCTCAAAGGGCCAATTTTTAACTGATGGCCAGAAGGCCATTTCCTATGCTGAAAATAAAATGTTCTAAACTAATAAAATTTTCATTTTTGGCATAGGAAATTTTATCTCTCTAAATTATCCGTTACTCACTCACATAATCTGTCCTTCTTAATATCGCGTAGAATTTCAAACCATATGCTTGGTGCAGTTTGGCCAAAGATGGCTCTTGCGCCAAAAAAAATCCAACTAACCATTTAATCTGTCAATAATAAGAACAAAAAAAAAAAAATAGCATAGCTACAAAAAAATTAAACTATCGTTTATCTGTTTTAAATATATAGATTTTTAGTCTATTGATCAGAAAGTTTCCTAAGCTCATAACGCATTTTGTTGCGATCATCTGATCCTGTTATACGTTCATCAGTGAACATCTGATGAAGTGTCAACAGAGGAGAAAAGTTTCTCATTGGACATGACAGTTCCTGGTCATTTCTCTTGGAAAAAAAAAAAATGCCGAGGAGCCTCCGCTAGGGCGCACACCGGAAGTGACTCCAAAATCACGTGGGTTGAGCGGAGGAAGTGACGTCGTCCCCATTCCTCGATGCGGGTGTTGGATCAGAAGACGCCAAGCCACTCATCCCGCTACAGGTGAAGCCCTCGATCGAGTTCCGCCCTGGAAAACTAGACACGAGAGATCCTAGGACAGAGAGCCCCACCTGTTCCCGATTCCCCGGAAAAGCGGGAGCGGATGACAGCACTTTTCCCGGTAAGAGTTTAATGCCTCGTAAACGTGCGCCTGCTCTTTTTGCTTTCTCGCAAACAGCAAATAAAGCAATGTGTCATATCGGAAAAATTCTTTCTTGTTGATTTTTCAACTCAGAAAACGGATTTGCGCGCGTAATAAACATGAGTCTTTGCAAGAACCATATGGCGCGTGGCTCTAATTGGGGGAAAACTAACTTACTTTTGTTTACTTCGGCTTCCGTAATTTTTGGAGAGAAATGCACTTTCTCAATAAAGTGTAAAATATAATTGTTTATTTAGGTGCACAGCTTTAGAATTAGCAACGCACTGCAATAAAAACACGGGATTTGTTTTATAATTTCGCAGAATATTTAAATGTTCTGGGGTAAATAATAAAAACAAAATAAAAGTGCAAAAATAAAATCATCGTGCAAATCATTGGTCCTTTTTTAATATATGTAAGATTTTTTTAGTTGTTTAAAAAAAGGCTATAGTTTTAGAAAAATCGAAAGTTTTCTAATGCGCGCTATCTAAAGTTGTCCACTGCACAAAAAGCATTCACATTAGTACTGATATATAAATAATAGAAAAAAATGGTTTTCTCCGGCATTATATTTTAAAAAGGAAATTAGTTTTTACTGTGATTCAAAAATATTTCTTTATAATTTTTATTTTTTAATATCTTTTGAGACTGTTTTTTCCTGCATTATTGTTTTAAAAAAAGACAAGTTTGTATGTTTTTAAATAAACCGATATTTTTTACTTTTTAACAAAATCGAACCTTTAAAAATAAAAAAAGTCATAATAATTTGCAAAGATTTAAAAATTTTTTGATTATTAGCTCATAAATTTTGAAATAATTTTGTACATGTCTTTATTGGCAAGAAAATAGATCAGTAATTTTTCTGGTATTATAATCGTAAGAGGCACGCGCGATAAAGTCAAATTTGTAGCAATATTCGTGTGAGAGAAGATTGAATTTCGAACAAAAATCGGTATTAATCAGTATTCGTTTCTTTTCACTTTATCCAGTTGTTGATTACATGTTATAGAGAATTATTATAATCATGTAATGAAAATATTTCTTACAGATAATGTTCTAATAATACAGATACTATGCAATAATTATTTTCCATTCAAATAATTTAGTAAACGTATCTTCCTTGTCTTATAATCAGCTTTCCTTTATTTTAGGCGTATGCTGTTTCGATAACTTATAAATAATACATGCTATTTATTATCAAGGAAATATAAAGTAAGAAAGAACCATAACTTTTCAGCAAGATAAATTGCTTTTCTTTACAATTTTTTAAAATTTGTATACAAGATATTTTTAAAAAACCTACATAAATGTGCACACAAGGAAGATAGACTATTTACAACAGACATTAGTTGCAATATAAAATATCCCCTTTGAAATTAACTGAAAAAACGATTATATTAAATATTTATATTTGATTATCACACAACTGATTGTTTCTACTAGAAAAAAAATTGAAAATATTGCGCATCACATTCAAGCAGAATTTTTCTTTCACATGACTTTAAAGTTGTCCTGAAATTCATATACATTTGTGCAATGTAGATTATAAATTATATTAATAAAATGTATAATAATTTATTTATATGGGCAGGGAATACTAAGAATTACTGGCCACATCATTAGATAGTAATCTAAAATTAACAGTATCGCTTAGTCCATAAAAAGCGAAAAAAAAAACCCCTCAATGTCAAATGTTTTCTGAATGGGTTGTTTTTATTTACCTGTTTTTTTTCCCTTCACTTAGGACTAACTTGCGTTCCTGACAAATTTGACAATTCCAGGCCTTTTTATATGTGGCCTATATATAAATTTGAATTTATTAATGTTAGGCATTGGTCTTTAAAAATACTTAGTGATAAGAAGATTTAGATTGATTTTTCGGGGAAACCAGTAATATAATTTATTTTTCTGAGTAATAAATAAGTCCCTGTATGAGGGGAATAATTATGACTCGAATAGCTTTTCCAATTACAAAGGAGTTAAACATTGCCTATAGTAGTGTGAAGACTTCAAACTTGCATTTTGTGAGGCAAAGCGACAAATTCAATTCTATGAAATATTGATTCTATTTATGAAAAGACGCAATATTTGACAATCATGTTTTGCTAAGAACATTCGCATTTTTAAGGGATGTAATAATATTCTCATTATTTTAAATTTTTATCAATGACATCGGTAATTCTAAATCCTTCCAAGCTCCACAAACGACACAACTTTTCTGACGAAGTTTTAATAAGACGTATTTTTTTCCACCGAGGATTGAACCCAGCAGATAAGATCTCAATCAATTTAGATTTTTTAACACTAAATTTAATTAGATAAAAAGTAAAATGGAGACTTGTGAAATTATTCCCAAGACTTTAAATGAGAAACAAAAAAAAAAAATGATGGAAAATTTATCCCCAAAAATATTTCCCCTTTTTCGTTCCTTAAGACAAATTGTTTTATTTCGAAGAAGCTTCGCTAATATAAAATGTATATAAAATTTAATTCTTGTAGTGTAGTTCACAAACATATTGTAAACATGGTGAGTACCTGAAGGAAAAAATCAAGTTAGAATATCGATTCTACTTTAAAGAATTTAAGATCTGAAAAAACGAAGGTCATTATGTATATGAAATTTGCTAAATCTATAATAAAGTCTAACGTGATTAGGATATTCTCATACCGGCATTACTCGAAAGCTCAAAGATCAACTAAACAATTTCAATGTATATTTATTTACTCACTGAAATTTTTAGACCATCTTTAAATGCGAGATGCATAATGTACTTTCCATACAATTTTCTATTCCATCTTCGTGCTGGAACAACAATGATATGACTGACAGAGTAACAATCTTCTGTTACCTCCTTATTTCGGATTGATCAAAATAATTTTTTTTCGAATTTTGCGTAAAATATTTGAAAATAAAACACATATAATCTCTTAAACAAACTAGAATTTGATTTCCGATAATTTATTTGAAAGTATTTTGTACAAATTCTGGAACTGATGACATAACATTTTTTTATTGAATTTGTCTGGAACAAGAACTAAATTTCTCTAGAATTAATATAAATAGTCTCCAGATAGGTTATTTCATTTAGATTATCAAAACTAGCAGATAACCGAATTACATCCGAATGTATCTGGATATTAATCATAAATGTGTTAAATCTATACAATTCTGTGGAATCCATTTCAGTCTACACATTAGATGCCATTAGGATTCGAGGAGGATAATTCATGGAGTGATGCCTCTAGTAAATGAAACAGATTACATTAAATAGGTGAATTCATATTAAGTAGGTGTTTATATAATGGTGTCTTTATATATATAATCGAGTTATTTTGATCTCGGGCATTGACTTGTTAACGTAAAGACTTTAATACAAATTGAATTAAAATGAAAACAACAATAAATGCTGTTTTCTTTCTTTTTGAAAATCATACATTTATAATTTTGTCTAATTAATGCCATGATTCAGTTTTTTGGTATTGTTATTTTAAATGATTTTCACTTATTGAAAATGACTTGCAAAAACTTTTGGGTATAGGAAACGAGTTTCAGTATATGAAATTTAATTAAGAAATACATATGCTGCTTTTAAATAATAAAAAAATATATTTCGTACTAACCTTCACCATAAGACAGCAATATTTAAAAATTTGATTGAATTCAAATATCTTGCTTTCAAATTTAGTAATTTTTGAATTTAGAGTTTTAAATTGGCAATGACTTTTCCGAATGCCAAACGCACGATTTTATAAATAAATTGTAAGCATTTTGTTATAAATTAAATAATATATTTTCTTTCTTTGACTATTATAAGTGATAAAAAAATCTTGTACTAAACGCCCAATAGTTTAAAAGCATATTCATTTTAAATTAATAAATTTGAATATTAATACATTAAATAATAAATGCTTAACATACTTTATTCAATTAAATGCAAATAATACGAAAAGCTTCTTTAAAACAATTATTGAAACCGCTGATTGACTTTTGGTTTGGTTGGATTTTCTGGCCCTAAAGGTTTTTCTTGGCCATATTGCACTAAACATGGGATATGGATTTTGGCCAAGTTAAAATAAATCAATTGACAAAAGTATAAAAAAAAGCAAAATATTTGAAACGCTCTGGTCGCTTTTGTAACAATGAATGTATAAAATTCTACAATTTTATGAGCACAAAATGTGTAATGATTTTGAAACACAAAACAAAGTGGAAAGCAAAAACCGTGCACAAAGCAAAAGGTGTTTAATTCTTGCAAAATACATCAAAGCCTTTAAGAATTTAAAAAGTTAGAGTAATATTTATCATCTTCCAAGTCATATAAAGCAAATGAAAAAAGCAAAAATGATATTAGTTAAAAGGTGGACATTCAAATAAAATGTACTTGAAAATGAAATCACCGCAATACTTTTAATAGAATGGTGTCCTTTCGTGTAAAATACGATACTGTGCTTGAAGCGAGTCAATTTGTCATCAACTTCTCATATATGTAAAATAGGCCACATAAAAATAAATAATAAAAGCTAAAATAGGTTTCACGAAATACAGGGAGCGCCAGAGAAACTTACTTTTTTCAAAGGTTAATAAAAACCAAAGTACATCAGTAATTGTTTTAATTCTTTTTTCATTTGAGAATACAATATCCCAATTTTTTTTCATACAGTTTTAAAAATGACATCGGTTAAATGGCGACCCCCATTGTGCATACATTGATTAAGTCGATTTTTGAAGTTCGTGCCTACTCTTTGCAGCATATCAATCGGTATGTTGGCAATGGCATCGCGAATGTTTTCTTGAGGTGAACTATTGTCCGTGGTCGATCGACATAAACAAGGAATTTCAAAGTGAGCCTCGTCACTGAAAAAAAAAAAAACGACCGCGTCTTCAGGCAGGTTGTCAAGCAGCATTTCACATGTATTTTGACGGGCAACAAAATCACGTTCAGTTAATTCTTTCACAACAGCCAATTTATAGGGTTGAAATTGAAGGTCTTGATGGAGAATTCGTAGAAGAGTGATGTCAGAAATTCCCAAAGCAACTGCGTATTTGCGAGCCGAACGCAAAACTTACTGCCTCCCTCTCTCAACAATTTCCGGAGTTCTGGTGGTCCATTGATGTCCATTTCTGGGTTTAGCGACCCTCCCGAAATGAGTTAACTCACGACAGAATCGAATTACGCCCAGGAACCGGTCTGTGAGGAGGAATTTTAAAGCTAGCGTGGAAGGCACGTTGCATAGCAACAAGTGAGCGACAGTTAGAAAAGAAGCTCTCGACGGTGAAGGCCCACTGAGCTCTAGACCAGAGCATGATGACAACTGACTAGAAAGAAAAACACACTTGGGGACTTTTCCCTTCAGTAGCGCTATCTATCACTCCTCTATTTACCCAACTCACCGCTTGGGAATTTTTTCAAATAAGTTTCTCTGGTGCACCCTGTATGATTTGCTATAGATCTGCAGAATCCGTGTGTTCTGCCAAGTTATGTGAATGCTATTGTTAAGAGCTATCGCAGAATGGTAGCTTTAGGATAAAAAAAGGCAATGCTGATTTTTCAATATCATAAGCCTTTTTATTGCTGGAATTGCCTCCAAATGACTTTTAAGAGCAGTGAACTTTTGAATCAGGATTTACTGCAAGAAATATTGCTCTTGCGCCGATAAACTACACAAACAAACACTGTAAGAAAAATTAGCTTGGAACATAAAATAACACATAGCTGTTTTAAATAATATATATCAACGCTAAAATTGTATTTATCTATTCTATTTTTAAGAATACATAAAAATTAGAAAAATCGGTTAAATCTATAAAAATATTTTGGTTTAATTCATTGTTATTTTTTTTAAACTAATTACTACTTATTTATATAAAAACCTTTAAGCAATGAAAGTGCCTGAAAAATATATGCCTAATATATTTTTAAAAATACGTTAACCTTCTCCAAATTCGTGTATTTGCTTGGCGGGGCATATGCAAATATGACTCTTGCTACAATAACCATTACATAACCAAACAAACTAAAGATTCGTGATGCCAATTACCATCATCAGAGTAATGAGATTCTCTATGTATTTCCACTTTCAATTTGGCCTGGATGTGGTTTGATGGGGCATAGATAGGATTATGATTGTATATCAATGAATAATAAATGGATAATTTTAATATATTACTTAAGAAAATAATTAATTTGAAATGAACTAAGATTTTATAATAAGTATTGTCAAGTTGTTTCTTTTCTAACAAATGATAATGTAAGTCACAAATGATTAAAAAAACAAATTTGAAAATTTTAATTGCTGTACATAAATTTCTTTCTTCACCTACACGAATTTATGGTCCGGTTTTAGGACAAGCATAAAACATTAGATTTGTACTTTAGATTTAAAAATCAAATCGGTTTTATAAGGATAAAACCTAAATATCACAAAAAACTCCATAAAATCGTAATAAGGCTAAATTTAAACAGTTCAAGCTTCCCCCACCCCCCAAAAAAACTTTGAAATAAATCGAATAATTCTACTTTATAAACTTATAAACATTTTATAAATACAAATTTTATAAAATTTAACTGTATATAATATCATATTTATGCCGATAGCAATATTATTGCATATTATACAGATGGTGATGTAACATCATGGGTCTTGCACGAGAAAATCCCTTACTAAACAAATCAACCAGATAGTGTGGCTTCTCTTTATTCAGCACTATCCGATTTGAAAGGTTTCCTTCTAGGAAAATCTGCTCCAGATAACTTTAAACCTCTAAACAAAATATTTGTTATTCCTATATATCAAGATACCCTCAAGATATACCAGGGACATTTTATGCTAAACAAAATACGATGGTTATAGTCAAACACATGGCTCTTGCGCCAGAAAAGTCCAAACAAATCCAACCCCTGAGGGGCTCACCTTCTTTAGGTGAGTACAGGTGTCACAATCCCAAGGTACCCTGGGATCTTTACTCCCTTCACGTTTGCTCTATCCTGGTCCCTTTAATATACCATAAGTTTGGCGCAGTATGGCCAGGTATGGCTTTTGCGCCATTAAAACCCACACAACCAACCAATCCAAACACATCCAAAGCCATGCAAACACAAATTTTTAACATGAAATAATTTTTTCACCCAAATTATACTCTGAATTTTAACCTACTTAGTAAAATGAACTATATAAAAGGCCTGCCAGTTATAATAATAAATAGAATTTCTTTATTTTTTGAAATTGTTTCCCTGATAAGCTGCTCTATATTGTATTGTAATTGAATAATCCAAGGATGCTTCAGTTACCAAATTGATGTTTATATTTCTTTAGCCACAAATTTGTACATATTTGTAGAAATATGTAAACCACATAGAAAATTTCAAAAATATCAGCAACTGATTAATTTGAATTTCGATGTAGTTTTCTAGTTTAATAAAATTGGTAAAAGAAAATACTTTTTTCTGTAATCTTTGTAAAGTTCGCAATATATAAAAATGCTCTGGGCTGTTAGCGCAATTTTTGAAATTTCCCAACCATTCACGAAATAAATGTCTTTTAAGGCTTTAGATTATTCATTCAGTGTCTTGAAATTACCTTTAGTACATAAACACGAATAAAACTCTCTTGTGTTTAAGAATTATACTTTATTGCCCCATTACCAGCTATTGCTCAAGTACTTGTAAGGACTATATTTACATATTGAAAAATGACTCAAATGTTTTCCGAAATATTTACAGATTATAAAAAGAGGGTTGCTGTGAAACTGGTATACGTACATTTTAAGCTTTAAAGAATATACCATTCTCTGACCTCGAACTATAAAACGCATTTCACTGAAATAAAGGTTTTATCAGGTACTTTATGGAGTTCCATAAATCCTACAAACCAAACTACTCTTTTATTAAACAGCCACTTGCCGTTTTATCATTGTGCAAATTTCATTTCCACCCGTGATGGTCGTTAACAGAATTTGGACAATGGCATCCATTTAGATTGAAAACAGTCCATGAATCAGACTCCTATTGAGGTAAAAGACTGCAAGGACATATTGAACAATCATATTACAAATTATTGTTTTATATGATATTGGTTTATTATCAATTAGAGAAAATTTGTAATTACTTGTATAAGAAATTTTATAAACTCTTATTGTATATTTTGCAACTTAAATCGTACCACAAATCGCATTTATCTATTGTTTTAGTTGCTGTTTATGAATATTCACATGTAGAACTTTTTGATTTTCCAAGTTAAAAGAATAAGTTTCTTTTAATTCTTTCTTCATCACTTACCCTCGAACTGCACGTGACTGTTTTAGAGACACAGTGTAACTTTACAAATTGCAGTCGCCCTATTGCAGCTTATATTCTTTGCTGTTTAAAAAAATCATCAGAGTAGGGAGCATAAAATTTTATTCAGATGGATTAATAGTTATGTTGGCATAACTGGCAATGAAGTAGCTAAAATTGCTGCCAAGGCGGCTAAGCATATTTTACTGCGGCCTTGTCCACATATTGATCTAATCGACATGTGTAGTGGTTATATACTTTCGGTTTCACAAGAACCTTGAAATCAAGAAATCCAAAACAAGCTGCACTTTCTTAAGACGACAATTGGATTGTGGCTTTTTACTTCGGTTAGATGAACCGATTTAAAATAAACTTAGACTAGGAATTGGTCTCGCCCGCCTAACTCGCAAAGGAATTTTGTTTGGCGAGAGGGTATCAGCATGCTGAGATTGCAAAGTCAACTTACAATTTTACATCTTTTAATTGAATGTCTGAAATTTAATTTTCATCGCATGCATTTCTTTAATTTATCATCATTAGATTTACATGAATTGTTTGGAGAACAACTTCACTGAAATGTTCTCAAGCGCTATTAACTTTATCCATTTTATATAAATATCTTTGCTTTACAAGTTTTTATAAAACATTTTGGCTTTAGCCATAGATTTTTCTTATTTAAAGCCTTGTTACTTTTTATAAATGCTTCTTTTAAGAATCTTTTTTATAAATCATTTAGCTTTGAAGAAACATATTTTTTTTAATATAACCAATCCGTTGTGGTGAAATATAATCATACCATGTGTCTCGGCGCATCATAACCTACTCTAACTCAATCCAATAAAATCTTACCTCAATCAAACGATAATGTCAAAAATTTCTGTATTACATACTATTTCATAAGTATAAAATTTTGAAATTTATATAGATTCTTTCTTGCACATATTAATTCCCTTTCTAGAGGAATAAAGTTTAGTATTATACATTCATAATTTTGCATTATTTCATAGATTCAAACTCCAAAGCTGTAATCGTAATTATTTGTATCAAAATTCTATGCTGATTTTACTTTAAACTTTCACCTTTAGAATTGTTTATAAATAGAATTAAAAAACGTATAATTTTTAGTGCCTCGAGATATTTGTAAATTCAACTTTACCTTCCTCCTTTAGGTTTTTATAAGTTAGGAAAAAAATAATATGCATACAAAAAATTCCGTTGTTTTACTCGCATCGACAAATTTCCCTGGTTACATTTTAATAAGCGTAAATCAGCGAATAAATAAACACCGATAAAATATTCCTTGAAATTGAATAAAGAGACAGCTTTCGCACTCCGTTAATTAGTTGCAACAAATAGGCTTGCCTCATTCCTTTATTCATCAACGCAACCAACGCCCTGAATTTTCATCAGCCCGAAAGCATCTGAAACAATCTATCAGAGTTTTTCATTCTCTATTTACATATTTCTGAAACAAGATATGAGGTAGTTAAGATACCTTATCTTTCTCTTTCATCTCATATTTGAAACAGATTCAATTTTTCCCCCGAAAAGTGTTCAGATTTTTATAGTGAAAGGAATCAACTATCAGTAAGATAGTATGTATAGTAAAACTTATTTAGTTTCTTTTTAAATTATGGTAGAAGGAATATGAAATTAATATTATTAAAATGAAATAAACTAAAAATGAAACTCGAATGGATTTTTGTTATTTGTTTCTTACTTGATTTAACTAGATTTTTTAAAATAAAATTCAGCTTTATTTTGGATAACTGCTTATTATTGAAAATAATGGAGTAACATTTTCATGAATGGTAATTTTTTTTTCAAAATAACATTTTCATTTATTTATTCTTCCCCAGATTGTAGTCTTTTCATAATCTGAAAAGACACTTTTTAAACTTCTATATTGACAAAAATGTGGCAACACCAATTATAATTATTTTTTTCTTTTTATGCTACAATAATTTAGCTTGAAAGCAGACCACGTCGACAGGTTAGGGATCAAAAGCGAAAAGTTAACCATTTTGTCAGTTATGGTTATCATTAAACAAATGTTCTTTAAGGATTTCTAGAAATCAAAGTAACTGCAATTCTTGTTTTATACAAAATTTGGAAATTATTTGACGAAACGCTTAGCGATTATTCTGATTCAAATTGTTTAACTTTTGTATTAAAAAAATCTTGACTTAACCATCCAACGTTATGCTCTTTTTATTTGCAATTAAACGAATTGCTATATATATATATATATATATATATATATGCTGTCTAGATAGTGTAATATAATTCAATTCTATACAAGTTTCGAGATAAATCGTTTGTCTATTTTAAAATAACATGAGAAATTTTATTAATTGATTGAGAACATTTGTTTCTTTCATTTTGAACACATCTTTTATCATAAAATGTTTGAGATCTGCCTAGCCAATGAGTTTTCAAAATTTCTTTCAATTTTTTTAAAACTCAGAATTAAGTTGATTTATATGCTTGAAACTGGATGCATGAATGTAAAACTTATGAATGGATTTATTGAAAATATTGCATATTGTCTATAATATCCATGCTTCATGGCTCATAATCAACTCCGTTTAATAGACAATCTGTAAATTTCCACTTAAAATTTCGTAAAATGGCCCTTTAGCAAAACAACATTTGCATTCACCAATAACATACTGATTCTTAAAACAGGTCGATTGATTTCTTAAAACAGGAATTTCAGGCTGACAGTCGAATTACGTTATTGCATCTGGACCAAATCATGAGGAAAGACAGAAAGAATGGAGAAAATAAGGCGCAATTCTCCACAGAAGGAAAGGGTTTACTATGTTTACGAAAAAAAAAAAAAAAACTCTTAGCACGAAGCTTTTTTACCCTTAGGCTTTTCTGATTAAGGAGCTGTTGCTGAAGTAACGAACACATTGCAGTGGAAACAAAAATATTTGGTAACAACGAGATTTTTTGTTGTATTTCCATGTTAATAATTTACATAAAAGTCAATACATACTGAAATCTAAAACTATTCAACTTGCTCAGTATTTAATGTTAATAGTTTTTTTTAACTATTGCTATATTTCCGTTAAGCTTTCTATAAAAAATTCCCACAAGTATTATGCAAAAACACAGTATAATGGAAAAAATAGATGGTATGTAAACTAAATAATTAAACAAATTTTTTATCAAAGAAAATGCTTTAATTCTGTACAAAGCATTCAACTAAAGATACACCAGCATGCTTGTGAAATGGCCATCTTACCTTTAAAACTTCTTGATATCTTTTTTTAAGATAAAGCTTTCCGATTGGCATCATTGACACTAAACAAGTATAATCTATTAATGTATAATTAATTACAAGTATTACATAATTACAAGTATTAATGTATTATTAATGAGATATTACTTTCTTCCAACAATAATAATATCTCCTCATCGTTTCATTACGATAAAAAGATAATATTGAAACACCAGAAAATTAATTATAACCATTAATATAAATAATCAGATATATATTATATAATATATATATGAAAATCAGAACCATTAGAAACAGTTTAAAAAATTTGGAATGTTCTCCATTTGGATTTCTTGTATACGTTATCATACAGATATTACATTAAACTTAAATCCAAAATTGATTTTGTTTCGGTGATATTTAACCAAACGGTTCCAATTGACATAAATAAAAATCTTGCAGAAAATCGCCAAAATTGCATTTCCTTCAGACGATTCGTCAATCATAATTCTTATTTTTTAATCGATAAATTGAAAAAAAAAACCTTTATTTAAAATCAACATTTTCTTACTTTTAGTATAAGCGCCATCATCATAAAATCTTGTGTGTACATGTATTCAGTTATGTCTATTTTATTCGAGCTATTATTTCCTACTTAACTATTATTTAGGCACGATGTTACTGCACAGAGGGTGATATTGTAATGTGCTAACAAATAAGTAATTCATTCTCAGTGTATTGTTTTCATTCAATATAGATTGTAACGCTTAGACTAAAGTTATTTTTATCATTTTGATTTATTTTTGTTGCTTGGTTAAAAAAAGTCGATTACTCGAAAGGAACTTCATGTAGATAGAACTTTGAAAATTTACAAATATGTTAACACCGTTAGTGTTAACACCGCATGACAAATTCCATTATTCCGGAAGTTTATAAGCTGTAATTGTCTTTGACATAGAGATAGATCATCTTTCCTTTGAAGCGTTGGACCCAAATTTCAATGCAAGTCTACAGTTTCCGTGCTATAGCACCAAACCAAATTAAGATGGATTTAATTCTATCCGAGGGAAGTAATTACACAAATGTCATTGCAGACTCGGTGAAGTATAAGAGGCTACCCTTCTTTAAAACCATTTAGTCGAATTTTCTATACAATGCGAATTACAGTACAGTTTTATTAAAAAAAAGTAAAAAAAGAAATGAATTAATGTACTTTATTTTATCTGATATGGACAATTGTTTATTTTTTCTCACTTTTTATTAAAAAATAAAGTTAATTATTAACTGTTACAGTGAAAGTATTTAATACATATATCTTTTCCTTTGGGTTACAGAAGATATATATCCTATTTATTAATGTTTTTTTTATTGTTATTAATTCTTTTCCAGCCCGCGTTTAAAGATATATACTTGTATAGATTTTTTTCCTTCATAGAGGCTGCATTGAGTTTCGTGGTTTGTTTTTGATAGCACTAGATCTAAAATAGTACTATCAGATATGTCTTTGTAATATAAAATAGAGTTTCATCAAATTTTGAAAAGTCACGTTTTATGGTCTTGTAAAATCCGTCGACAGGAAGCTCATACATGAAAAACAAGAATTCGTAAGTCTTGAGCCTACATCTCTTTGAATTTGTACAACGTATAAAAAATACCCATTTCGCATCTTTTTAATGCTTCTTTTCCTCTCCACATGTCATATTCCCGATAGACAGAATTGAGGAAAGAGGAATGAAAGATTTGAAAGCAGAAAAAAAATTGAGATTCCGGTTCGTAAAACACAACAGAAATCAATGTTCTTATAGGATTTGTTTATGGATTGCCAATGGAATCTGTTCTTGTGACGTCACAATCATGATAAAAGTTATTGCGCATGCCAGTTCACTATGTATTGCATTAAAAAGTCCAATAAGTTTTATGATTTAAAATTTCGGTTTGGCCGCACTATGCGAAACGCTGCAAGAATGAGAAATTGAAGGTTAAAAATTAAAATATCGTAGAGAGAAACAATAACAATTCACAACGACAAAGAACATAATGCATCAAAGTGAATAAACTCTATAGGTGACTTCAGATCTTTTTCCCTATTTGCACAGCTTCACCAATTTACGTATCCGTACATCAGGATACACTACGCAATTAAAGGCCAATAATGACTTGCATGTAAATCTTGAAGCCTCAGAAGATTTCTGTAGAACAAATTAATAATTAGTTGAAGAAATCTTTATTCCCTTACTTCCAAAAATACAGAAATCAACGAAAATGTCCCCTCAGGGTTCACCTTCTTTATGTGAGTATGCGTGTCCCAATACCGAGGTACCCAGAGATCTTTACTCCCTTTACGTTTACTCTTCACTACGCATACTACTGTCTCCTTTTTTCTTCTTTCCCTTGAGGGTAGGTGAGGGAGATCTTTATGAGAAGCTGTCGCCTCTCTGTTTGCTTTTTGCTTCTCATGGACAGCAAATATCCACACGTGTTTGCCGTGCGTGGAGATCCATTAGATGGGTGGTGCACTGTGGAACAATCAATGGTTGTGTATCAGTCGGTTGGTTGGTGGCCACCTGAGTGGTTAGTTTGCTACGGATCAAGCGAAGGGGTTACTCCTTGGGCTTGGCGTTAAGGGTGGTTACTGTCCCCGGGGGTAACTCCCAGCGTATGGGTTCCGGCTAGCACTAAGGTGATTGCCTTCCCTTGTGGTGCACCGTGGTGGGTGGTGCCTTTGAGCCTGAAACACTTCTAATATCGTATGGGCTTCTCCAAACGTGGTCACTTCAGTGGGCTTCACATTGTACCGATCATTCAAAACATTGATAATCATTTTGATTCTTTCTTTATCATGAAACGTCTGTCAGAAAAGAATAAAACTTTCGAAACAGTATCACCATTCTTAGTTCAGAAGGCGATTACTGCAACTGTAGGTGAAGGGACATCAATTAAAAACGTGAGATCTGGTGACTTGTTAGTAGGTCAGTTCTCAAAAGAAAGTCCAGAACATACAAAAATTAAAAACTCTTACCACTACTCCAATCAGTATCAGACCCCATACATCATTGAATACCTCGAAAGGTGTAATACCTTGTGGGGAAATTCTAAATCTTCCTATAGATTTTATTATAGACTAACTAAAACCACAAGGAGTCCTGAATGTCCAGCGAATTACCATCAGGCGTGATGGAGAAATTATTCAGACCAAACACCATATACTGACTTTTAAATCTCCAAAACTGCCATAATATATCTACGCAAGTTACATAAAATTACCGGTAAGAAGAAAGCTCAAAAATCTCTGATATTGAAGCAAAACGTGGTCATTTATTACAAGACATTCCTCAAAAATTGGATACAGTCAACAATGAAAAATTCCGCCTTTTTTGGGCTTGCGAAGCAAAGTAATGCCCATAAACAGCTAACGTCTATATTCGGCGTACCAAATAGCCCAGATATTAAATTGCACCCTTCTGACGATGAGGGAGATTTAGAGATGAGTTGCAAATATGAAGCAACTCAAACAAATGGTTCAAAAAGTTACTCTTCCAAGACACTTCCTTAATGAGTTACCTTCCTCCCTTCGATCCAAATTGCAAGACATTAAGACAATTTTCAACATTTTTCATCCTGTTTGTTTCGGTGTTCAAGAAACCTGGACACCCAATATTCCCATCAAATTTCTTGGGTATAGTTGTGTTCGGTAAGATGCAGACACAGCATCTCATCCTTCTGGCGGTGTTTGCATCTTCACATCTAATTTATATCCGAGAACACCTCTCAGTTTACAAAATTCTTCGGCTGTGGCTGTGCAAGTTCAAACATGAGCACTGGTCACAGTTTGCTACATTTATCTTCCGCCCAGTGATAACATTGATCAAAGAGATATTGACAATTTAGTGAACCAACTTCCTCCACCTTTTTATTTATTTGGTGATTTCAACGGACATGGTACTTTGTGGGACTCGGATAATGCAAATTCTCGTGGGCAACAGATTGAACAGTTCATTGCAAATAACTGCATCTATCTGCTCAACACTGAAGAGCAAACGTACTTCCATGAGCCCCCACGTAGCTTCCACTGCTTCGACCTAGCCATGTGTTCTCCTGAGCTACTGCCATTATTTAATTTGACAGTTGGGGATGATCTGTACAATAGCAATAATTTCCGTCTGATCATTTGCCACACAGATTGTGGCGGTGAGGCTGTTTGTCCTCAGCGTTTTAAATTCAAGCAAGCAGACTGGACTACTTTATTTCAAATTGCAGTTATCAGTGAGGCTATGGTCAGTGATTCTGATATTTCAAAAGCGGTGTAAAATGTCATTGACACAATAATGAAAGTCGCAAACGCTGTCATTCCCTAAAACTTCCCCACGTCAAAGAAAATTTCGTAAACCGTGGGGGAATGAAGCCTGCCGTGACAGTCGTAAAAGACAGAAAAAAAACTGGAATCTTTTTTTTAGAAGATACCCTACGACTGAGAATTTGATCTCTTTTAAAAGAGCCAAGGCTCTAACCCGCCGCATTCGGCATCGAAGCCAGAGAGAATCATGGGTTAACTTTGTTTTATCCATCACATCCTCCACTTCTATTGAACTTTTATGGAGAAAAGTAAAAGCCACCAGTGGAATCTATCACAAAACTTCTATTCCTGTTTTAAAAACTGGTAATGTGAATTATTCGAACCCATTGGACGTTTTCAGCCTTCTCGGGCAAACGTTTTCAAAAGTTTCCGGAACTGATTCTTACAGCTCTGAATTTCTGGCAGTTAAGTATCGAGCTGAAGTACGGTTGCCTTTGCGCTTTAAAACCCGACTTTCCATTCTATATAACTGCGAATTCCGGATGACTGAATTGGAAATGGTCTTGTCACAAGTCCATGATATCAATCCTGGGCCAGATGGAATCACATATAACATGCTTCGCCATTTGGATATTATTTCCATTTTCAATCTGTTACTGCTTTTTAACAGAATCTGGACTGAACAGCAATATCCTTCACAATAGCGTGAAGCTGTTGTGATTCCTGTCTTAAAACCTGGCAAAGAACCATCTGTCCTTCTGATATACAGGTCAGTTGCTCCTACAAACTGTCTTTGTAAGACCCTCGAGTGCATGGTAAACTCTCGTCAAATATTCGAATTGGAAAATCAGAGATGCATCTCCCCGCTGCAGAGTGGTTTCCGTAGAGATGGATCAACATTCGATAACCTCGATTTTCTGGAAACCCAGATGCACAACGCATTCGTCAGAAGGAATCACTTAGTTTCTGTATTCTTCGATATAGCGAAAGCATATGACCGTACATGGCGCTATGACATACTTTTCACCCTGCTTAAATTGAGTTTTAAGGGTAACTTGCCCATCTTTTTACAAAACTTTTTAACTCAACGTTATTTTTGAGTTCGAGTTCGTAACTCTCATTCAAATAATTTATTGAAGCTGAACGAGTTCCTCAAGGAAGTGTCCTCAGCTTTACACTTTTTATTGTTCATTTGAGCCAAATATTAAACGAGTTGTCCCGATCAGTTAATGGAACAATTTATATAGATGATCTGCAGATCTCATGCCAAGGAAGTAACATGGCACTAATTGAGAGACAATTGCAAAGCACAGTAAATAAACTTGCAGCTTGGTGCAATAACAATGGTCACAATATATCTCCGGAGAAGAGTAGCTGTGTGCATTTCTGTCATAAAAGAAATATTCACCCGGATCTATGTATTCGAATTAAAAATATTCTGTTTTCTTTGGTAAATGTATGATTTTTGGGAGTAATTCTGGATCGGAAACTCACCTTAATTCCGCATATATTATATTTGTGGAAGAAGTGCGAAAAATCCTTAAATACACTGATGGGAAAAAAAATTCTTACACTAGGAAGGAGCTGTGCTAGATAAACGAAATTTGGTAGGCGTGTTTATACATCTGAAAGATGACATTGATTCAAATTTTGAGCTACGCGCGTAAGTGTGGCGCTAGTAGCGACACTATGAACATGCAAATGAGGTTTGCTTTAAATAAGCGCTATAAGGTTCGTGATCGTTATTTATAATTGAGATTTGAGGTAGTGGGTTAATGTTAGTCAAGGATGCCTCTGAGAAGACGAATTAATTAGAATTAACTCAGTGAGCATTATCAATAGCTCACTGAGTTTGATCGAGGTCGTGTTGTAGGGCTACGAGAAGGGGGGTTTTCTTTCCCCGATATTGCTGAAAGACTTGGCAGGAATGTATCCACTGTGCATGAGTATTGACGGCAGTGGTCAAGGGAAGGTACTGCTTCAAGAAAACCAGGTTCCGGGCGGCCATGTGGTACTACTGAGAGGGAATACCGTCATATTCGGCGTATGGCTGTGGCTAATTGTACTGCGTCTGAAGATGAAATTCGAGCTGCAGTTGACATCACACTGACACAACGAACTGTTACAAATCGGTTGCTTCAAGGACAGCTCCCAGCCAGACGCCCTGTACAGTGCATTCCACTGACTCCAAACCACTGCCGTTTGCGACGTGAATGGCGTCGAGCTAGAGCTCATTGGAGGACAGAGTGGAGATCTATTGTGTTTTCTGATGAAAGCCGGTTCTGCCTTGGTCGTAGTGATAGCCGTTTGTTGGTTAGAAGGAGGCCAGGTGAACGCCTGCTAGTGACCTGTCTGCGGCCTAGACACACCGGGCCTACTCCTGGAGTTATGGTTTGAGGGGGCAATTTCGTATGACAGCAGGAGCACTCTCGTGGTTATCCCACGCACCCCGACTGCAAATTTGTACGTCAGTCTAGTGATACAACCTGTTGTGCTGCCATTCATGAACAGCATTCAAGGGGGTGTTTTCCAACAGTATAACGCTCGCCCTCATACCGCTGTTGTAACCCAACATGCTCTACAGAGTGTCGACATGTTGCCTTGGCCTGCTAGATCACCAGATCTTTCTCCAATCGAGCACGTATGGGAGACATCATTGGACGACAACTCCAGCGTCATCCACAACCAGCATTAACCGTCCCTGCATCGACCGCCCAAGTGCAACAGGCATGAAACTTCATCCCACAAACTGATATCCGACACCTGTACGACACAATGCATGCACGTTTGCATGCCTGCATTCAAATTTCTGGCGGTTACACGGTTACTAATGTACCAACATTTCACATTTGAAATGGCTCTACTCGCCAATGACTCTACCTGTGATCTTGAAACTTTAATCAATTAAATATGTTACCTAGACAAATGTATTCCTAAAATTTCATTACTGTACAATAATTTTTTCTTGGTGTTGGGATTTTTTTCCAATAGTGTATTTTACAGTTTGTCTTAAAAACATCTTGGGGTGCCAATCGAACCTTCCTACTCTGCATATGTCAGGCAGTAATTCTATCCCGGATAGATTATGGCTCCGTTTGCACTTTTTTTTTGCGGCGATTGGATACCGTTCATCATTCTGCTTTGCGCGTTTGTTCTGGAGCGTTTTGTACGTCTACAATTGAAAGCCTATATGTTATATATCATCAACTACCCCTTTACTTGCGACAGAAAATGTCTACCTTATTTTATTTTCGCATGAAATCTGTTCCGAAACATTCATTGAAGCAACTATCAATGCCAGTAAGTCTACGTCAACTTTATAACGGCCACCCCTCTCACATCCTTCTATTTTGTGAGACAGTCAAATTTGTATTAAATGACTCAGACCTTAACATGGCTCGTATTAAAGCTGTTGACGCCTTTAGTATCCCACCCTTGGGATATCCTGCAGTTTTCTTACTTGAATCCTTTCATTGGATTCGATAAATTCTGAATTGTTTACAACAGCTCTCTTTATATCATCGCTCTCGTTAGTCTTCTTTTGTACCAATTTTCATATATGGCTCGAAATCAGATGGATATGTTGGTTGTGGAGTCGGTCTTGCATCTGATACACTGAGCCACCGTCTTCACAATTATTGCTCTGTTTTTACTGCTGAGTTAGTGGCAATTTTTTGTGCTTTACAGAAAATATCAACCTCCGCTCAGCGTAAATTTAATATCTATACCGATAACTTGAGTACTTCGATGACACTTTCACATTACGAAAATTGGATACATCCCAATCCCACCAAAATTTTATGCAACTTGCATCTTTTAAGAAATGATTTCCAGATTATCTTCTGTCATATTGTCATCTTGAGAAATGAGATGGCGAACTTTTACAGCAAAATCTGCATCGTCCTTTTTGAACATCGGGTTTCCCTTTTGAGATGTTAAAAGGTTCCTTGTTCATTACTTTTCTTATAACTGGCAAAAGTCATGGGATCTTCAGATCAATAATAAGTTGCATTCTAATAAAAAGGACATTGTTTTGTGGCCTATTCATCCTATACGTGAGATGGATGTGAAGTTAACTGGTATCCGTATAGGGCATACACGCTTTACACATAAGCATCTCATATTTGAAGAAGTTGTGTCTATGTGTAATACCTGTCAAATTCAATTTAGTGTTCTTCATATCTTGATAGAATGCCCTGTATTTAATTCTTATCGTGCTCTCTTTTTTTAATTCGTCTTCAACATTACAAGATTTGGTGGGTGAAAAATACCATCCAAATATTTTTAAATTCTTAAGATCTATTTTTTTTACGTGCAATTGATTTTATTACTCTGTTTTTGTTAAATATTGCTATTTAGGTTCTTGGTTTTGACATCATTTTAACAAATTTTCATAACTCGTATTCTCAATTTTATAGATAATAAAAACATTTTTATATCAGTCTTGTGGAGTTCTGTCTCCACATATTTGTGCTTCATTTTAACAAATGAGTTTTTTTTAAGTCTTAAATACTTTTACCTTTTGATTGGCTCAGTATGGCCAAACACGGCTCTTGCGTCATTAAAAGACACAAACCAATCAATGAAAATGCATTTAATTCTTATGAAATAAGGAGTATAAAACTTATAGATGTTTTTCTTTTTAAAAGGAAATTGTTGTTCACAAATCTGAAGCATGACTTTTAACCGCTGAACTTTTGGTTTATATTCCAAAAGTTTGGGCCGGAAACGTAAAAAAAGTGCGCTGACTTTGAGCGATTCCATGGTTCGGCAATAAGTAAAGTGGTACGCGCACGACTTATGGAATGTAAATATTATGTATAAGACACAGGTGGTTTAATTTTGTGGGATATTTGATAAGTAATTATAACCTGATGTAATAATTGTGGTAGATATTCAAAATAGTTATTATCAATCTCTCAAATATAACATAAATCAATATCATTTTTTGTAGTTCCGGTGCGATCATCATACTACGGGCTATCCAGCAATATTTGTTAGTCTTGATAATTTATGTTATGCCCGTGATATTTCCCCCCCTAACCATACCATAGCTTATGCTGATAGTTGCAGATTAAAGGGTGAAATTGTGATTCATTTATCTTTAACAAATTTTTCAGAAGTTTATGCAGACCTTTTTTATGCTCTTAAGCAGTTTTTAGACGATTTGTTTGAATTCTATTTAAATTCTTGTTTATTTATAATCATGTTTTAACTTAATACCATAAATTATTATTCACAATTAGAATATATATTTTTTAAATTGGCTTTTTAGCACCATACACAACTTTCAGTTGTAGGTGTAGATAAAAATAAGGCAAAATATGTAAAGTAATTAAGTTATTAAATTATTTACATTTTCTTTCGAGGTTATTTGGACAAAAATGAAGCAAAAGTACTATTTATTCATGTTCCCTTGGCATATAATATTTACTTAACCAAATCATGGACATAAATAGATGTCAGGGGAAAAAAGACAATCAAAGGCAAAATCAACTGGAAATTAGGTGGTTTATCCGCAAGATCGTTTAGAATTAGTTTTTTATGTATATAATACTATATGTTTAAGAAGTTTGGCCGGATAATCCACCATAATTTTGGTGCAGTATTGCCAGGTATGGCTTTTGTACCATTAAAATCCATACAATCAACTAACAGCAAGATTGTTTTGTTATTTGAAGCATAAAAGTGCACAAGTTACAATTATTTATACTAGGTTTAAAAATTATGCCTCCAAGCGTTTGAAAGAGAATATCAATGTTTCAACTTGGAACCATAATAATAATTTGAACGAATATTTAAAAGGTTTGTTGTGGTTCAGTAAACTATTTAAATCAGGGAATTAGACATGATTTTAAATCTAACCAAACATGAACTTATGCATTATTCAGATTTTACAAACAGTAACTATTTGCTAAAGTGTCATGTCTACTCTTGCATTTAAATACACGATTTCTTAAGGTGTTTCGTTGCTACATATCTTAAAATAATATCTTTAAGTGAATATTATTTCAAAATTTCCTGAAAAACGAGATTAGGGAGTTAAGTTTAGGTTATTATCTTTTTATTTCAACAAAAACAATACTTTTCAGCCTGTAATACATTTTTTACAACCAACTCTTGCCTTTATTTTACAATTCTTGAAACATCGAATAATATCAATCCATACATTTTGACATTTCAGTCATCATTTTATGGGAATTGGAATTCTCGTTTTTCTTATTAAAGATGTAATTATCTTAAGAGGAAGATTTTTATACTCTTAAAAGGAATATATTTAAGATAAAACTAGGACACAAAGTGTATTTCCTACTTGAAATCAATGAAAGAAAACATTTTCCCTCAATTTCACCCAGAAATTATCTGTTTCTTATCCCATTACCGAGATTGTAAAATGGATATTATACAATGTTTTCAATTTCGTTTAATACTTTATAATTCTGTATATTATTTTATATTATCGAATAATATTGTACCATGTTTTACATTGCATTGTGCTACTTGAATATAACGCGATTGATCAGTTTATTATGCATATTATTATATAGTTGTACAAAGTAAGAACAGATTACAGTAAAAAACCCAGAAGAAATGTAAAACTTGAATAACTTAGTATTATTGCAGTTGTAGAAAAATGGTATAAAAAATATGTTGATATAATTCTGTTCTGCTTGCTGAGGAAAGAATAACCTAGACTTTTTATGGACTATTTGAATGTGACTAGAGAGCCTCTAATAGTTTTTTTCTTTATTTTTCACATGTAAAGAAATTATTTTCTATAACTAGAGACTGAACTTTCTGCTCAAGCACATCATTTTTGAATCAATTGTATTTGACTGTTTCGAAGGAAACAATTCAGATTTTTTCTTAAAATTAGCAGATAAAAAATTGTAGTAAGCATAATTGAAGCTTTAGACACATTCTAATTATTCACTGCAATGATTCGGCATGTGGCTGTTGAACATTTAAATAATATATTTTATGTGATGTTAAATCTCAAATTTTGTCTTGATTGAGAAGTGGTTACTTTCATTTGTTATAGATATTTAAATAGGCATTCGAATATAACTTTTCGGAAATGCATTATAGCACTTAGTGCCTTAATTTATTATCATATATATATCTCATTTTAGTGTAACATAGGATGGATGTTGTCATTTTTGACAGACGGTATGGATGACGCCTGAGCTCTCTCTCTCTCACCCAATATTTCGCGCCCAATCAACTGGAGAATATTTAACCATGACGGATTAAACTCCTTACTATAAAACTCCTTAAACTTTGGTACTTAGGTGGACTTGAGTTTCGAGTCTGGGTCCCTTAGATCTAAAAGTCGATTTGTGCCACTTGATCACCATGGTAACTTGGAGCAAATCGAAGTAATCGTCATCACAGAGAAATGGAGTGGCATGAATTTTGTCAAGAAATAATGCAAAAGAAAATGTTTTGAAACGAAAGAAATTTCAAATAGCACAGAAAAGTTTCGCTATCATAGATTAAATTATGAAAGTATTTTGTACTTGGACAAAAATTTATAAAAATTAAAGTACCTTTAAGAGATTTTCTATTATCTTTTTGTAACAGGTCGCTTAGCCAAGTATAGCTCTTGTGCCAAAGAACACCGACCCCAAACTAAACCAAATTTGTAATAAATAAGTCAAAATGAAGAGACGTGAAAAATTATTTACTAGCTGAAATTATAATTCATTTTCAAAAAATTTCGGGTACGATAATATTGCAGAGTAAATAATCATAAAAAATATTTTGTGAAAAAATATTTTTACATTTATTTTTTTACATTAAATGTTTTGTAAGCTAAGCAGCATAAAACTTTGTAATATCTTTCGGTATGTGTGAAAGCAAGCCTTTTTCTAGAATTAGTTTAGTTCCATTAACATGCCATTTTTAAAGCAACACTAGGGCCATTTTGGAACGGACCGCGTAATTTTAAACCGCGGTCAGTTGATAAAGACGATAGTTGAGCTGACACCCTCTTCTCCACACCACGCCACACCAGCAGGGTATTTTTCTAGATTTCAAGCCTATTTTAAATTACTCCCCAAATCGTATTCCAGTTGAAATACGCAGGATAAATTGTATAAAAAATTAAAGGGCACTTTGTCTTTCAAATCAATATTAATCTAATATATTTGAAACATTGAACTTTGCTTTTAATGATTAACAGAAGAAATCTAGTTAAAATAGGTAAAGCCGAGTTAAAAATACTCCGAATAATATGGAAAATAAATCTCGTTTATTCATCACTAGCCGCCTTTGGCGACCAGCTGGTTCGCCATGAGTAAGGCTTTCTAAAATTTTCAATTAAATCCCATATTCATTAGCCAAAATTTAAGAAATAGTTAAAGTTAAAAGATTCAGTTATTAGTAGTTAAAGAGTCGGTAACTTTATTCGAAAAAACTTTTTGAGTTTAATGCTCTAACAATTTATCGATTATGCTTCCAAAATATTAAAAATGTTTTTTTAGGTGATGTTGCCAAAATGTTAAATATGTTTTTTAAAGAAAGCGAAAAAGGGGAAAAATTATTGAATTAATGATACAGATATTACAAACGATTATAGAAATTTGCCATTAAGTCGGGATTTCAATGCATATCCTGTCTAAATTCAACCAGGTTTACTGTAAATTAAGATAATTTATGGAATTAATTATATATCTATTGCAAACGATCTTAGAATCCATTGCCTTGCATTTATTTTTTTAGAAGATATCGCATTTTATATTTATGTTATTTTATCCAGTCACATGCTGAAAGTTGCATTTCTTTAGATTTGATTTGCGATGATAGTTTTTTTTTATTTGAACTTCCGGCATTGTTTTATTTTATTTTATCCAGTCACGTGCTCAAAAAAACATGGTTAAAATATTTCTTTAAAAATTCGTTAAAAATAGAAGCTTGAGTTATACATTAAAACACTGATATCACAAGTTCATTTCTTTTTAATTAAAAGCTAAATATTCTTCATTTTTTAAAGCATTTATAGACTCGTGCTACATACTATGCAGCTATTTACTTCATTTAGACTTTTTTATAGATGTATTTCTATTATTAAACAAAGCTGATTTATTTAATTAATAATATTGTAAAAGTCACAAAAAATTCTTTGCATTTTCTTTTTTTTTTAAAAAGAAAAAACATATTTCATATTTATTTCATTTCATGCAGACACGTGCTGAAAATTGCATTTTTAAATGTTTAATTTGCAACAATTATTTATTTTTTTAATTTGAGTTTTTATCTATCTGATGGCAACCTATTGATAAAAGATAATTTTTCCCCTTCCACTCGTTACGTGCTCCTGCAGATTAAATTTTATCGTTTTGTCCGAAATATATTGTTGAAAAATATAGTTGAAATGCTTCTTTAAAAATTCATTACAAATAGAAGCTTAAGTTAAATGTTAAAATACTGATACTATTAGAAAGCTAATTTTTTTATCTTTAAATTGATGTTAAAATCATGTTTATCCGATAATATTTTCGGAAGCTATAGCGGAAAAACGTCGAAATTTGGCTTAAATTTTAATTAATTCAAATTCTAATTAAAAATTCAAAAAAAGGGCTCCGAGGTGCACATTCCCGACCTCCAAGGTATACATGTACCAAATTTGGTAGCTGTAGGTCCAACGGTCAAGCCTGTAGAGCGCCAACACACACACACACACACACGCACACGCACACACACACACACACACACGCACACACACACACACATTGAGCTTTATTATAAGTATAGATTAGCTTCATAAAACATCGTTAAACTTTTCTTTATCGCATTGCCAAATAGATAAAATAGTTTGAAGATTTTTTTCAAGACGTCAGAATTTTTTTGAAGACGAAAAAATGTAATATTTAAATCCTCTTACAGACAATAAAAAAATTTGCTTTATAAAGTATTTTACCAGTTTTGTATTGAATGATATATAGTTAACAAGATGAACATAACATAATATTTCTAAAAAATAAAGAACAAAGGAAAGAAACTGTCTTCTTTATACGCAAAAAAGTTAGTCTCCTATTCCTATCCTTTAGAAATTATTCCATCATGTCCAAAGCAAATACTTTCTTATTTAGGAGATCAAAAATTTATTGAAAGGATGAGCGGAAGAAAGAGGATTGCGCTGAAAGAATAAGAAAGAAGAAAATAAAGAGAAGAAAAAGCTATTCAGGAGGCGGCGAAAGTTATCTATCAGGATGGAGAGCTGGAGGAGAGTGACTCTAAGTGCTCTCCCTCAGCGACAAATATTCTGTTAGCTTCTGGAAAGCAAATTGCCCTACATTTCAAGGTGTGGGATTGTTGCAAATAAATTCTCTAGAAGGAAAATAATTTTAGAAACAGCTGCCAAGAGACTGGAGATTTGTTACGACTTAGCGCCTTTTAAGGAGTTGCAGAAGTATAGAATTTGATGCAAAACACCTGAAAAAATCGTCACATTTTCCTCTTGTGAACAATTTCTTTTCATCAAGAATTGTATATTGTGACATTTATAACCATTGTTTTAATATAAAGGCAAAGAGGAATAAATCAAACAGAACACATCAGTAAAATTATTTCTTATGTAACAGTTTTTCGTTGAAATGCTGGATTTATGTATATTTTATGGATGAAGGTAATTGAATGAATTTCAGTTTTTGACGAATTAAAAGCAAAGGAAAATGAACTTTCCTTTAATCGGTAAAGGAGATAAAAAGAATAAGGAAAACAATATAAAAATTAATATACTTGCACGATTTTTAAAATTAAATGGTTTATCTTATTTCTCGTTTCAGCTATGAAACTAGCTATGAAATATTTATAGAATAAATTTAATTTTTACATCAAGAAATAAGAATTTCACTGAAAAAAATTTAATATATAGTAGTTTTTAACAGAAAGTAAATTTGTACTAAATGACGTAAAACATAGTTCATGTATTTATATTTTCTCTTAGTCCCTAGAGCTCAGTAATTTATCAGTTTTATATATAACTAAATTATTTTGAGAATATATAAATTGCATTATATGCATTGTTTTATTTATTAGTAGCAATTTACATTGATAAATGACTTTTTTTATTGCTTTCTTGCAGACTTGGGAGGTGAATACCGTTTTTGAAAGCATATTTGTAAATGGAGAAACATTGAAATGCATTCATATTTCTCATTCTCAAAATTTCTAGTTATCATTGTGTGGGCTTGTTTAATTGTAAAAGTGTTAACAAAATTGACCTGAAATTTCTTGTTTTAAGATGTCTTCAATGATAAGAAATATTCTATTAGTTTCTGGAAGATTACTGTCGTGTACATTAAATTAGGTGTCACGGAGAATAAATTCTGAAGAAGAGGAAGTAATTTAAATAGAGCTCCCAAGGCATTGGAGAAGATTTCAGAGCAATCTAAAACATCTTAGAAATTAATGTGTACATGAATAAGAGTAATTCATCAGGAGATACCAATATTTATCTCTCATTTTGTGTATTTTCAAGTAAAATACTTGATATATACGTTTATATGGAATATAAACAATAAAGTGAATTCTATAAAGTTTGGTTTAACATTAAATACAATAAGAGAAAATGCCTTTGGAAATTTTCAATAATTAATTAAACGTATATAATTTTGAAGGCAAAGGAAAAATTTAATAAAAGACATTTTAAAATAAAGGCTGAGCAATTCATTGCATTTTGTAATGAAACTAAGGAGTTTTTACCTTACCTTACCTTACCGTACTTATACGGAAATTAAACATTTTTGAAACTATGATAAAAAATTGAATACACATATTGTTTTAAAATAAAAATTAATTATTACCGGATAACAGATTAAAAAATACATTAACATTTTCTGCATCTATGAGTTTTATGCAATAATTACTTCTAATAGAATGTGCAAGCCGTTTGAATAATTGATTATTTTATTGAAATAAAAGTCACGTACTCTTTAAAAATTACTCTGAATAAAATCGCTAAATAAGTGTCTGTACAATAATAGCATTTGATCTATTTCATTCGAAAAAGCTAATCTGAATTCGCCAACTCCAAAAAAAAAATCACAGACCTTTTTTCTTGAATTGTGAAACGAGTTTTTAAGAATTAGTTTCTTTATAACGACCTATTTTAAAGATACGTCCGAAAGCCCTGCTTTGAACGATTTCGGAGCGTTCTTCGCAATTTGAACTGTGTTCATATGACTAATGTAACACTCGAACTAGCACCCAACTTTCCGAACTTCCAACCCACGCTGTGTCAAGACATTTGGCTACGATGGCAGTTAACAAGGATAAATCCCATGGACATGGCGATTATTAAATCGTTTAAGTCTTTTGGTTCCTTTACATAAACTTTACGAATAGCTCAATCATTGTGGCTCTATTATTTTCAGGGCGTTGAAGGCTGATTAAGGTTTTAAAACCAATAAATCTCTTGGCTTAATTTATGAAATTAATTTCTTAAATAAAGTGGTAAGATACTTGTGAAGTTTCTTTAAAAACAAAAATGAAATGAGAAATTTCTTAGTTATTAAAACATTATTTCAGAATTATGACAATGAAAACAGCTTTTATAAACGCCACTTTTATACGAGTTTTAAAAATCAGAAAATTTTCTTATTATTTTCTTCTTTTTAGCCATTAATTTTTGATCTATTTTAAACATCATCTAATCTTGATTAAATTTGTTCTCAACTTGTCTTATGAACTTATAAGAAATTAATATTTATTTAAATAAAGCGATTATATGGCATGAAAGATCATAAAATTTAAAAATGTTTTATCATTAAAAAAACTATAAAATTTCTAGACTATAGCACATTAGGAAACGAATGAGATATAGATTGCGAACTTATATTTTAACAAACATTGAGGTAATAAGATTGTATAAAAACTTTAATTTTCGGCAAACTAATAAATCTTTGAAGAGGCATTAATTTCATTACTTGATGCTTCAAACATTAGTCGAATAATTCTTTGAAAAATACTTTCAAACGACTTTATAAGTTTATATTCTTTATATTATAAAAATTTTCTGATCTTTTTGTGATAACTACCGATTTTTAAGCGTCTGATGCAATAAAAATCACCTTTTATAATCTTTAAAAGAACTGATTTTTTTCTCTTGAAATTATTTTTTTTGAAAGACCTTTAAAAGAACTTGATTTTTCTCGACTGAAGGTATTAACTTGTCAAGTTTTCCTCTTCATATTTTATATTCTTTCTGTGGAATACACTCACGATTTTTATGGTTTTTCGTATATTTATTAACATTAATAATGAAGTCCTTTTTTCATGAAATTCTGAGATGTGTTTCTTAAATATGAATAATTCAAAATAAATGACGAAATTTACATATTTTTATTTTAATGTATTTCCTTTCTTTCAAGGAACTTTTTAGGCGCAACCTTAAGTTGTCTACAGTCTGTTTTTGAAAATTTTTATGTCGAAGGCGAAAGATTTCTAAACATATTCCTTCATTTATATATGCTACATTTATTTATTTCTATGCATTTAAATTTGCAATATTTCTTCCTTGATTCGTCTTTTAAGAAAGATATGACTGCTTTGAATTTCGCATTCGGAATTATTACGTTAGTCGACAAAATTACAAATTTTTTTTTGGATTTTTTTTTGATGAATTTGATTTTTATATTGAGCATTTTAAGCAGTGCATAATTATATTCATAATGAGAATAGGTATTGCAATTTTTTATTGTATTTATAAAATATCAATTCATTATTTTCTGCCATATTTCATTCTGAAAAGTAAAAAAAAAAATATATTTCTCTTTTTGTTGCTTTTCAACATAATTTGTATCTTTGGCTTTTATACTTTTCAGAATAACTAAGAATGTACTAATGTCTTTTATTTTATATATTTTTAATTCACTTGAATTCTTTGGAAATGTTTTAATATTAAATCTGTTTTTACGAATATTTTTTGAAAAAAACTGCTTTACCAAGCACTAACGCCGTTTTAATATTTATATCTTGGGATATTATCAGAAATTTTATCCTACCTTTTATTCTTCGTAGGTGTTCCATTTAAGAAAATTTAAAAATTTTAGCAAGCAAACTTTTTTTGAAAACAATTATTTTCAGCTCTAGCCAAATGTGGCTGCAGTGCCATTCAACCGTTATTCTCTATGAAGGGTTTCTCAAAACCCTTGACTGGTGCTTTATTCTTTGCATGTTGATCATTGATATATATGTACTGTAAATTACAGTAAAGTTGCATCAAATAAGATCAATTTTCAAGGGATTAAACTTTAAAAAAAATTTACATTTTTATGCGAACCCCGTACAAAAAAAATCTAAAGTAGTAAAATGTCTCCGATCTTCTGATAAGGCCCTGTACAACATTTCAGAATTTTTTAATGAAAACTCTCAAAGATATGTTAAAACAAAGCTGGTGAAAGGTAAATCCCAAATTAAAATGCAAATGTTTACAGCTTCAGTTCAGACGACGCGACCCAGGAATGCATCATAAGGAAATAAAATGGGCTTCATATCATTGGTTATAATAACAAATGTAAAAATTTATGCATCCTAAGAATTTCTTTAAAATTTTTATTTTGATTTACTGAATATAACTTTAAAATTGTATAGTTATTGCATAATTTTTTTATAAAACTATTACAATCTTTCCTTTAAGTTATTATTTCTACAAATTTTTAACACTTTTGAAACAATAAAAAACAAAATTATTAGTGATTGAATCATTACTTTCTTTGTTAACTTGTATACGACCACTGAAACACGAATATCCGACATGATTTTTCCTCTTCGCGAACTTTTATACAGACATCGAAAAGTGGTTTAAGTCAGTATTTATGTAGTTTCTTTGAGACCTTTTGATAAAATGCTGAAATTTCTTACTTGAACTTATTAGAGGATGTGGCGCATTTCACTAATTTGCAATTGTTTTGTACGGGGTCTGTATAAAAATTGAGTTTTTTTAATCCCCCTGAACATTTTAATGGATTTTGTAGCATTCGCACTTTCTGTTTACAGTACAAAAATTATGATCAATATTTATGGGAAAAAAGTTGTGGTTAAAGTTTTTGAGATACCTTGTGTAATCAGAAAACTGGGCTGTCATTAAAGATAAAGGTACCCGCAACTTAAATTAAGAGCAAAACTTATGGGTATTGAAAGCGGTACAAAAAATGTTGTTGGTCCCATAAGCCTGATGATAGTTTGCAATCCTGCTCACCGGTTTCTTAGAAAAGAAAACGTGTTTTAAATTTAAATTTTATGATTAAATTGTATGCTGAAAATTCTTATTAGAAATATTTCAAAGCTGAATTCTGATATATTTACAAAATCGGGAGAGTTCATCTCATATGCTCTAAAATAATAATGGCTACCAATAGAAATACTAAAAAAAATAATAATCAGTGTTCTCGGTTCCGAGGAAGCGATATTTTATCATCAGTTTAATATCAGACACTATTTATAATTGACAGCCTTTTATTTTATAACAAGAATCTGTAATTTTAAATTGTATGACTGAATTGAAAAGGGCAATTTTTAATACCATTTGTTTGGCGCAGTATAGCCATAGCTGGCTCTTTCGCCATAAAACCCCAAACTACCTACCTACCTAGCTTGAAGATACAACTATTATTTTTATTTATACTTTCCATTAGGATTTGTAAATATTTAGAATATTTTCCCACTATTTTCAAGGATGTCATGAAACTTTCAGATAAATGACTTTTTATATGGTTTCTTTCCAATGATTAAATTTTTTGGGTTTTCGTCGCTAATTTTGAAAACTGCACAACCATTTCATCTGTGAAATAATACTCAGCCAGCCATGTTTCATCTATTAGCCACAACCTGGGCATTAAAAATTTAACTAATTTCTAAACATAATATTCTTAAGTTTCCTTAAATTATAACATAGTTTAATTTTCTGCATTTTAAATAGAATTAACAGTTTCAAGTTAAGTTTCATTATACATGACATAAAACAGTCGTTCCTTTTCGCTGTTGCACCTTTAATAATTGCTGTAATAATATTTTGTTCCAGTACAATATTTTTCTTTTGAGTTCCGAATATTTTATTGCGTTAATCCTTAGGGAATTTTATTTATTAAGAGATTTCAAGATTTTATCACAATTTAGTTTATAATGAAAAAATGGGGATTCATAATATGTAACTACTTTAAAAAGATATTATTAATGAATGTATGAAGATTAAAAAAAATTTCTTGCAACGCAATGATAGAATGAATCGGATTTTGTCATAAAAACAGAATTAATTGCTTGAATAGTTTATTATTTAAAGCATCAAACATTACATACAATAAAAAAAATCGGAGGACATAATGGTTTACCAATTTTCAATGTTTCATTTTGCATTGGAGAAATCAGTTATCAGAACTGGGGAATATGTCCTTTTCTGACTCTTTGCCATTAAAACCGACCATCCATCCATTAGACGTGAGGCTACACATTTTTCTGTTTTTTTTGTGGTCCTTGTCATAAACAAGCCTGCTGACGAAGGCTGAAGGGATTTTAAGCCGAGAGAGTGTCTCTTGTTTTAGTAGAACCATCTAGGGCTAAGAGTACGTCTTAGTTACAAATGCGTCACATTCACTTGTACAAGCCCTTTTTACAGGGGGCACATTCACACACCTAACAAAAAGAACAAAGATGTCCGAATCGTTACTCCCAGATCGAGGGGGAAGACGCACCACCCCTATGTCAGGGCACCGGAACACATTTTTCTAATATTAGGTAACATTTTTGTTGCACATGTTCTGTGATGTAATTAGAAATGTAGCTTAAAGCTGTGTGAAAAGCCCTTTTATTTCTGACACATGTTTTGAAATGGGAAATCGGAAAAAAAAGTTTTGTTTATAAATGAAAGGTTACTCAATGTACTTACTTATTCAGTCTCTCCTCTCTGGATTGTATTCTTTGTGACAAATCATTTCACGAACTCCTTAAGTATCTATTTAATTTAATTCGCGAATTACGCCGCCAATAAACTTCGGTTTCAAGGCAAAACAATCCGGTTTTATTTTCACCCTTTCTATTCAGAGTCTTTGTACTAGATTTCATTGTTTGAAAATTAATGAAATTTGAAAAACCTCTGGATTTTGGAAACACCCTGTAGTAAAGCAAATTCTCTAGCAAGTTATTTTTATCCTAGTGAATTTAAATCAAAATGAAATCAAGAGAATTGTCCATTTAATTGGTTACCTATCTACTATTACATGAAAAAATTATATTTGAGAAAGAGAGCCTGAATGGCATAAATTACCTATAAATCTTCATATATTTAGTATGGAAGTCTTTACTCTTCTTTTAATATGGTATAATTCTGTTGCTTGATTTCACCTGTCCTGTGGTCGCCAGCAGCCTTAAAACCCCAAAACCTCATTTTGGGATGCTTCCACTGAAGAATGGAGGTTTCAAAACATTCACGCTGCGGGCACAATGACAAAGTTCACATACGGAAGAATAAGATTAATATTTATATTTGGAATGCAATTGAAAATGAATAAACATATCTTATTTCGTTCAATAAAGACGAGAAACACTGTGATTTTCTGTGCAATGTGTTCTGATATAGAAGTGTGTTCATTCATTGTTTACAATTATTTTTTGAGATACTAAGAATAAACTCTAAACGAAATAAAAGAGCAACAGTTCATTTCCTTCATAGGTTGTTCTTTATCAGTAAAGCCTGTTTGTCTGCATGACAGGGAAGTGGTAAGGCAAGGAAACTCACCAGTGGTTTTTCCCTAAACGGATGGAAATGAGCCGTAAGTATGCTGAAATAAAATCCTTACATCAAAATGTCATATTAATTATATTTTTCCAGACTAATAAATAATTCATTTAAAGCATCATGCACTATGCATCAATGGATTAAATTATTATATTAAAACTCCTGAAGCTCAAATACTCATTTTTTTATCAACTTTGTATATTAAAATAGGAACTTTGAAACTCATTAAATTCTCAACATTAAGACATTTTTTAGGATTAAATGTTTGGGTCATCTTTCTTGATAGAACTTGAAACTTATTCAAATTAATTGTGAGTGAAATAATTATTTTAGAAATAAATCTTGACTCTACATAGAAAATCTGAAATTTTTGATTTCATAACAATTGAAATGTATGTACTTCTCCATAAATTAGATAGAAAAATATTCTGCCGTTAAAGGCATTTATTTTAATTGAAGATGTATCTCATGCTTTATTTCCTTGGATGCTAAATCTAATTGTAGGAATTTATTTGACATATTTAAATGAAAGAAATGCTTTTTGTCTAAATTTTATGGAAATAATGTTTTTCGGTTAAAGCTTCCAAACCAAGAACTGTAAAATTTATAAAGCACATTTATACGTCATCATCTTTGATGCTGACTTCTATCGTAGTTTGATGTTATCGTTATTTTATATAAACTATATTTTCGTACAATTTTATAATTACATTTGTTCAAAGATAGCTTGATATTACCACAGCATATATTAAAATTCGTTAATTTCATGTTCTTATTTTTCTAAAAATACCAAATTCAATTGATTAAGGATATACTGGATTTCTTCTTGCTTTTCATTCACAAGTATCCGACTATTCAAACTTTGTTAGTTAATGCTTATTGGGTAGAAAATTCTTTACATGTTGTATTCAATTTTTAACATTTGCAATATGTTTTTTACCGTATATTTGCGGCAGTATGGTCAAATCTGATTCTAGTGCCATACTCTAGAAATTCAAACTCTCAATTTGAATATTCAGAGCAACACAACCACAGTTCTTTAAACCACTTTAGCTGTTTATTTCATGTGATTGTATTATTTAAAAGGAAAGCTTCTCTGTAACAGAATGTATTGAACTTCTGTTAATCATTTCATTCACAAATAACCAAGTGGCATTTTATTCATTTCACCTTTTGTATTTTCTTGCCATGAGAATGAAGCCCAAAGAATGCAAAAAGTGATTCATTCTATACTCAGAAAGTTAATTACGTTTGATTTAGATGTTGAATTTCTAATGCTCCTAAGTTTTGCAATTTAAATTTGCAAACATTTTCCTTGTTTGAAATGATGATCTAATATATATTTTTTAAATTCTTAGCTTAATAAATATATTTTTTTAATTCTTTTTAAAAAGTATGTTACCTACAAATTAATTAATTAAATAGTTAGATTTCTTGAAAAAAAAAATTTTTTACCAGAAAATTATGTGCTCCCATATAGACTTCCTTAATTAGATATCTCATGGTAATAAAAAGAAAAACTGGAGACCAAAAGAAGAAAATAAAATTTATGCCGTAGGACAAACGAAATATCATTCTACAGATACAAACAAGCTGTCCTAGAAAACAATTTATACTCTAAAAATAAAAATTAAAAGAACAATTAATAACGCATCTTAAATGCTTCATAACAAAGTCAATTAATCAAAATTTAGAATTTTTCCAAATTATCAGAAGTTTAATATTTCAAATAACAGCAATTACTACGATGCTATTTTTTACACTATTGAATTCTTGAAATTGAATACGGCATCTTTTCATAGGCTAAATAGCTTGGTTAATTGCTATAATTAGAGCTCTAGGCCATAATGATCTTTTTTTTTGGAATGTAAGTGATTATTAAATTTTTCAAGTATTACATGTGTAGGTGAGTTACCACGATTTGATTTGTGTTTTTTAATAACGCTATGACCGCTGAATTTCGTTTGAAGTCATTATCAAAATTTGTAGCATTACATGGTTGTGCTGACGTGACTTAGCGACAAAACCTTGTCTTCGATACCTGTTTTCACCGTAGAACGCATTGTAGGCGTATCTGGGGACTAAATTCGTCGGGGACAAACCTTTTACTGACGTGGCCCTGAAATTTGGAGAAGAAAGGTGACTTTCAATATCAGTTGCCGTCCTCGTCATCTGACCATTTCAAAAAAACGAAATCCACTCAGAAATCGTCCTCATGCTACTTCAAAATGAGAAATATGAATAACGGGACTAAAACGTTTTCTGCCACATTTGAGATATGTTTAGATTTAATTTTTTTGAATTTATCATTTAAAAAAATAACTGTTGTACTGTAATAACTTTGGCAGTTATCGCAGGAAAAAGTAATAACTTTATTTAATTTTTGATTAAAATTTACTCAAAATTTTTGAAAATAAATTCCCATTGTCTAACGTAAGTATGTGCTAAGTTTCGTTGATCTGTGTTAAATGATCTGTCCCGTAGATCCGACAATACTTACTCAAACGGAAACACACATTCATCTTTATCAGTAAAGATATTCTGTTTAATCATCAGAATTAGAATTAATGAAATATGCAGTATATATTGAACGTATGTCGTTTATTCGACTAATATCTCCTCTAGCATAATGCACCTGTCTTGCTCAACCATTTAATGGTTTTCACATGCTAAATGGATTAATTATAAATTCTGGTGTCATGGCAAAAATAAAATTCGGTTTCATTTTCATTCTCACTCTCTCTCTCTCTTCTTTTCAAATAGCAATTTTTACAGCAATTTGCTAGTGCAGTACTCTTTTTTAAAATTATTCCGGATACTAGAGCCACCTTGTACATGAAATGGACCGAATTTCTAAATAACCTTTTATTATTGAAGTTCATGTAGACAAAAAAAGCGAACTTTAGCTCTTTTAGCTCATTAGTCATAATAAACATCTAAGAAAAGAGCAAACAATAGGAAGTATACTCGGGAAACTTCAGTCACTTATTCTACAAAAAATATTTAACAAATGTCAAAAAACAAACTAATGTGGCCTTAGTTTTTAAATTTCCAAGAAAGAGTGACTAAATATAATTTATAAATAGCATTTTCTTAAAAACTAATATTATTTAGGTAAATATGTTTTAAAATTTGGATGAATGATAATAAGTCTGATATAAGTCTAGTTGACATAAATGAAGAAAACTAAACATGTGAGAATTATTTAAAAATAAATATAAAAGAATATTAAAATACAAAATTCAAAATAAACTGCATAAATGAATTATTTTACACCATCTTGTCAAATGAAAAGCAGTAAATATTTATGAAATTGTATAGAACCCTGTAGCTGCACAGTAATTCTGAAAGTTTGGCTGTGTACCTTAATCCCTTGTTAATGAAGCTGAATGTGCACATAACGCAATCTAATCCTCTGATAATCACTCTGTGGAACCGTTTTAAACAACCCGCATGAATTTTAGAACCGCAGTTTTCAATTAGTTGCGCTTAATTTACCTTATTCAATTAGTTTTCTCTAATAGCCATATTTTCTTTTACCGACCTAATGACCATGCTCTTGTTTCTTATTTAAACTACCGGATTTATTGCCTTAAAATATTTTTAAACTGAAATATTTGTATCATCTTCGGCAATAAATCACACGCAAGTGTCACAGGAAATAAATTTATTAGTTCATGAAATGCTTTTTGAAATATTTTTACCTCCTATCCATGGGATATTAATAGTTTTTTTCTAGAAAATGATGCTCGCTAAAAATATAAATGATTGCTCCACAACAATAATCTTTTTATGATATAGCTTTTCCATCGAAGTAATTCTTAAGATTCAAATTCAACACGCAACAGCAGTTCAGCGATGGAAATGCTTTTAGCTACGGTTTTATGTCTTTAACATTTATTTATTTTTAAAAATCCAGCTCTACTTTTTTTATATACTTTGACAGCATAAAAATGTCTTTCCTAATACTGAAAGACATTTTATAATCGTGATATTGATTAAGAAAAATGATGCCGGCAGTTTATTTTCTTCTTATGTCTGCAATTTTCCGAAGTATTTTCATAAGCATTTTTAAGGATTAGTCGAGCTTAAAGCTAGCATTTATAGATAGTTTCGAGTGTACTTAATAAACTTTTAGTATTTTTGAAGATTCGTTGATTCTATATGGTGTCATATTTTCATCTTGCATCAGGTAAACAAATCTGCAGTAAAGAAAAACATTTTGACATTTAAAAATACTATTTGGGTGTGTATTTTGAAATACACATTTGACTTATTAAATATAGTTCACATCTGATTATAATTTCAAAATATCATGAAAAAATAATAGCTTATAATTTAAATTAATATCTTTCCTTAAGGACCTTATTGAAGTTTCTCGCAGATGCAGTTTAATTAACTTTTTAGTATCTTGTATGAAAAGAGAAATTATACATCACAGCACGACTTTAAGCGTCTGTTTCCTTAATAAATTCTTTTAATTATGTCTTTGAACATGATAAATAAAAAATATAGATACCTATATGAATGTAACTTGGTATGTGATCTATGCACAATATTTAGTTTGAACCCTTTCCCGAAGTTCCTGTGTTTACATTGTTTAAAATCTTTATGAGCCGGTTTTCTGGCATAGGGGTAGTACTTCTTCCCCTCATCTGGCCGTTCAGGGTTCTATTCCTGGTTCAGCAATGGTTGTTCTTTTGTGTTCTATTTGTGAGATGTATGAATGTGCCTCCCCTGTAAAATGGGGTTGTGCAAGCGATTGTGACATATGAAGTAGCTAAGTCGTACTCATGGCCCTAGTTGACGCTACAGAAAAATCAAGAGACACTCACTCGACTTAAACCGCTGACAGATCTATCAGAGGGCCTATAAATCGTCATAAGTAACAACAACAAATATATATTTGACGTAATAAATATAGTTTGCATTTGATAATAATTTTTAAATATCGTGAAAAAATAATAGTTTACAATTGAAATCGACACCTTTCCTCAAGAACCTTATTGAGGTGTCTCACAGAAGTAATTTATTAACTTTGTAATATCTGTTGCATAAAGGATGGAAAGAGAAAGTATTATAAGCTTAAAAAGTACGACCCCACGACTTTGGTAAATCTTCATGTTTCATTCTATAATTCAAAACCTTCATGAGTTAAAGGGGTTAAATTTGACTTTTCGTTTTATTTCTAGAATTGTAGATTCAAATGAAATTTCCATTCCAATTCTTTTACGTGTTGTTGTAATTGCCTACTGCAGTGATTCTCAACCTGTGGGGCGTGCGAGCATATCCAAGAGAAAATGTTATTTAAAAAATTAAGTGGCTGAAAGGAAAGAACACACACTCACATACAAAAAATACATTTCGACACATTTAATAATTAACTTATTAAATCAAAACAACTTACTAAATTAAAAACAAATTTAATTATTAGTGACTTCCTTGGGCCTGTCTTGTAGAGCAAAGTTTTCCGAAGGATGGTTTAATATTAGAAATAGACACTCTCAGTTCTTTTTCTATATTTAGCTGAGATCTATATTTTGTCTTCAAAGAGGCCACCACAGAAAACCCAGCTTTGCAAACGTAAAATGTTGAAAATGGGTAGTAGAATGCGAAATGCTCTTGTTTTTAGTACAGAAAACTCATCATCCACTCCTGCCCAAAATTCAAAGAGTGATTTATTACTAAATTGTCTTTTTGTTTCGCCGCTTGCCGTGAAGTCTATGAGGGTTTCTTCCTCTTCAATTGAGAGTCCTACGGGAATATTTTGAAATGGATCCCTCACCCACTTGTAACTTGATATCAGTTTGACGTCAGCAAGAAAGTACTTTTTAAAATTCATTTTTAGCATTGCTAAATGATTTTCAATGGTTACAAAAACAACTTTTACATGTTGTTCTTCAGCCTTGTAAGTTTTGATGCAATCATTCAAATTTGCAAACATTGTTAAGTTTTCTTGCCTTAAATTTCTGCTCCACAATTCCAATTTTCTACAAAAAGCATTAACTTTATCACTCGTATCCAATATATGTGTATTTGATCCTTGCAATTGAAGATTCAAGTTATTTAATTAATAATATGTCGACCATGTAGCTCAATTTCATCACAAATAAACTATAGCGAAAATTCTCAGCTTCCGGTCTGTTTTCCTCTTCTAGGAAAACTGCGATTTTTTCTCTTAATTCATAAACACGTTGCAAAAATTTCCCTCGTGATAAACATCTTGCCTCGCAATAAAATAGTAATGCTGAATGTACTGCACTCATGTCCTTTCAAAGTGCGGAAAAGATTCTTGATTTCAAGGGTCTCATTTTTATATTATTTACTACAGTTACAACCGTAGATAACACAATATTCAAACCATGACTCATTTCTTTGGATGCCAAAGCTTCTCTGTGGATCATGCAATGTGTCCAGACGCACTGTGGCAATTTTTGTTTCACAAGTGCTTGAATATTTTGGACTCTTCCGGACATAGAACGAGAACCATCGGTGCATATTCCGACGCAATTTTTCCATTATATGTTTGCCTCATTCATAAAATCATTTAAGCAAATAGCAAATCATTAAGCAGATAGCAAATAATGCTAGTGCTGTTGCTTTGAGTCCTATTGGTTTGCAGAAAAGTAATTCTTCTGCTACTGACAAATCCTCACAAAATCTAACATAGGCAATGAAATAAGCATCTTTACTACTATCTGTTGCGTCATCGAGTTGTATTGAAAACAATTTGTCACGTAACTTCGACAAAAGTTGACACTCTACATCTTCAGCTATATCAGCAATTCGACGGGCAACAGTATCATTTGAAAGAAGTATAGACTGCAGTTGTTTTGCAAAATTATCTCCAAGCATAATTTTTACAATTTCAATTGCAGCTGGCAAAATAAGCTCTTCACCAATGGTGTGAGGCTTTTTACATCTGGCTACTTTATATGAAACTTTGTAAGGGGCAATTAAAGCTTTTTCATTCACAGACAAAGTTTTTTTAAACAACGATTTTTGCTTTTCATATGATTTTAATTTTAATTCTAAGAATTCTTTGGGTTTGTTTACATACTCACTATGAAGCGTTTCCAAATGTTGTTTAAGTTTATTAGGTTTCATGCTGTCTGCCACTAACATTTTTGAGCAAATGATACACAGGGGCCTTTCTTCTTCATTTACTTCAGTACTAGTGAATCCAAAATTTAAGTATTCTTGAGAATATTTTCTTGATTTTATTTTCGGAACCACGCTTGTCTGTATACTTGTTGATGCTTGTCTATCGTCTAATGCTCGCTTATTCCAGCTGAAAAAATTATCCATGATTCTGCATAAGTCTGCTGCTGTGAATATTTAATACGGTGAATTGCAATTACACGAAAATATATATAACATACACATTCATAATAGATTCAATAGCGATAGAAGGATCGACTTGAATTAGATTGTCTGGAATTGAAATTGGCGTCACAGAACTTCATCCTTCTCCTTTCCAGAAAACGTTTGTTCACATCTGTGCACGCTCCTAACTTAACTTTTAAGCTGACCAGAGAAATTCCAGACAAATCGAAAGTTCTCGCGAAAACGTGAGAATGCTCGACATGGCGGGACGCAAGACCGATAAAAAGGCATAGGATTCTTGTTTTTTGAATGCTGAGGATCGGTGTTGCAAAATGTCAATAAATTTCCGTATTCATGGTAATTTGTAAAGTTTAAAATTAAGGTTGTAGTGTAGGTTTAGCTCCAAAATATTCAAAATACATTAGTATTGTATACATTTTATTGTATGCGGTGGGGGGGGGGGGGGGCGATGAAAATTATGATTGAAAATTGGGCCGTGAATACTAAAAGGTTGAGAAACGCTGGCCTACTGAATTCCAATTCAAACCAAGTCCAAGAGATCGGGGAAATTGGGTTGCAATAGCTTGTGGAGGCAAGGACCGATGAGAATCCGAGAACATAAATCTGATTTTAGCTCATATAAAGATGGCACTCACACACTCACTTGTACAAGCCCTTTTAATGGGGGGGGGGGGTTCACACACTTCACAGATAGAACACAGAGTAAAGAACAATCATGTGTGAACCAGGACTCGGACCTCGGATTCGACCAGATAACGAGGAAGACACGCTCCCCCTAGCCAGGACACCGGCATTCTTCAATATCTTGGCTATATGTTTAGTTGTCTGTTTATGTGAACAAAATGAGCCAATCTAAGTGAGAAAATTTATTTGCTTGCGACTAATTTTGATCTAAATCCTTCAACGCGCAGACTGTATTTTTTTTTGCCCATGTGCGTGTGAACAGGATAGTTAAAAATACGATGAAGGAGATTTTTAAAGAAATTGATGCATCATCTGGAGACGGATATCCTGAAACAATCTTAAATTTTATCACGTTCAATGAAACTGAAGATATCGAAAATGCATACTCGAATCTCTTTACTAAGTAAAAATACTCCAGTAATTAGTTACATAACCCGAATGCAGCAAGTAATTCACACTAGGTTTACCAAGGATTTATTTTGACTCCTCTGAGAAAAGGTTTCGTTAATTTTCTTCAAGAAAATTGCCGTACTTTATGAGAATATTTTAAATAATTTTTACTGACAATTAAAAGTCATATAATCGCAAATTTTATTCTTTTTTTAAGAGTCATAGGAATATATATAGTATACCTACTTTTACCGAAGAGGTCATTTTGACCATTCGGATAAATATTATTGAGAATACATTCATTTATATTTAATGGCTTCATAGGGCAGCTTATAGATATATGTGTAAGGAAGCAAATAAGTATGTATTAGTAAAATGTGTGTATATAAGAAGCAAGAAGCCGAAAGTCCGTCAGATAAAAGCTATTATAGGTTGTTAGTAAGAAGGCTTGCGAGTAAAGGTTTTGGTAGAAGATGATGGAAAAAGAATAAATGGTCTTGAAAATCTAGATTAGAAAATAAAAGCTTTTTTTTCAGTAAATACAAACAGATGAGCTGCTTTTTCCTCATGTAATATTTCACCAAATATATTGAAAATATAAAAGTTTTTCTCTAAATTAACTTCATCTAATAGGTAGGATAATTTGTATTTTTCTAATTGAATACCGAAAGGGATCTTTGTGCCCCTTGACTGAAATAGGTATATGCCAACTCATGGTAAACTTAGAGTTAAAGAGTACAATTCAAAAATGTTTTTAAATAACACAGAATGAAAGGGCAGTATGAGGATGGAGCTAAAAATTATTTTTCTACAATTTCTGACATTCAGTTAATTATTAGTTGATATTTATAGTATAGCAACTTCTCTATAAGCTGCATTCAGTTTTTAACATTTGCAATAAATTTGTTACTTTATGTTTGGCGCAGTATGGCCAAATCTGGTTCTTGTGCCGTTAAATAACACCATTCGGTTAATATAAGTTTAATTATACAGAATTAAAAACGAATTTTTAATGTTTATATTTTTCAAACCGGTGATATTTATTAACAATAGAGTACCTTTTCTCATTGCTATCATCCAGGTTACACTGACCCGAAAGTTACCAAAGCTTGGCAGAAGAATTTATTGAAGAAAAAGCTCATTAGCTCTTTCTTGGAGCAAAAAAATAATAGGTTGAATTTTAAATGAAGTTAATTTCACCAAACGTTGGAGAAAAACCTTTAAAACAGATTCGAACCCCAATGTTTCAATATAAAAACGTGGCAAATCATCTTAACATAGCTGTACAGTAAGTTAACCACATAGTTTGATATCTCTTTACTGCTCTCTTAAAGATCTTTAACGTACACCTATTTATACTATTCGAGTTCACCAAATTTGCATAGTAAACACTGCCAAAAAAATAACCTAATTTTGAAATTTCGGGTTCTAATCCTGTTTATGAGTTGTTTCTTGAGATTATGGGTTGGAAGTGAAAAAACAACACAAAGACTGAATCATAAGGTTCAGATCCAAATACTTTCTGCATGGATCTGACTAATGCCTAACACTCATAAATGTTAACAATAGCTAGGATATTAGTACGATGTGTGGAGGTGCATGACAGTAAGCCTTTCAAATAAAAAAATTGATAAATTATAATCAAATTAGGATATGCTCAATGACAGAAATTGCTTAGAAGCGAAATATGCATCTACTGTCTTACCACTTCTTGAATCTCGCAGATTTCAAACGAATGCATAATGAGTATCTCAATAAAGTAAATAAATCCAATACGAAATAAAAACTATGTAAACCAAAACAGAAATGAATCCTGTGCAAGTTAATGTTGTGAAGAGTATTTTTATTGTCTAGTGCTGTTCGGTGATGGTTCACAAACATGTTATTAGGCCAGATGCCAAGAAAATTTCCCTCTCTCGATGTAAAAGGATAGATTAATAATGAACGTAAAAGAATTAGGCAGACTACTTAATAACACACGTAGGTCAGCATTCTAATCTGATGGAAACAAAATAACTAGATGCTCGTAGCATAATAAATGACAGCTCATTCAATGCTTTGTCTAGAATTTCGATTTGTGAACTCGAATAGTATAAATCTAAAAGGGGTCCGATAGAAATTTAACGTGAACAATTATATAAAAAAGTTAATTTCGTAGTTTTTCAAAAAATATCATTCTTTCAATTTCACTTCAGCAATTTTTGTTCGATTATTTGAAAACTAGGGACTTAATCTAATAATTTTTCTTATAGAATGTTGAAACACTATTATTTGGAGATTTATTGCTTGTAATTAACGTAAATCTGTAAAATCAGTGCTGATAAAATATAAATAGTAAATAAGTAATATGCAATTTTGAGATAATGTGATAAAAATGCATTAGTAACTTAAAAAAATTATTGCTGATGCGTATCTAGAGAAAATTATCTAATATTCCTTCCGGTGTCATAAATCTTGATGAATATGTTCGATCTAATTATAATCTCTTTATCTGATTAATAAAACTTTAAAAAAAGAATATGTGAACACTAATATTGTTGAATCAGGTACTTGAATTCCTAATACATGAATAGCATTTTTTATCAGCATAATTATCTGTTGATAGCTGAACATGATACTTTGATTATATAAGGCTTAAAATTACTGATTCTGTGGTTTTTGCCATTTAATTTCGTAATTTAATGAGTAGAGAAAGTTAGTATTGTAACTGCAATATTACATTTGAGTCTTATTCCTTTAAAAGAAGTGGATTCAACAGCTTCCATTAAATGGATAGGAAGTTTTATTAACCAAACTGTAACATAAACAGATCGGATTATTATTATAATTACAATTTCAGTATCTAGAAAAAACCTTTAAAATTATATGGTTTAAACTTGATTATTCTAACACCAATGTCCTTCTTGCTTAAAATTCAATTTGAAATGAATAGAATAGTTTATTAATGTAACTAAAACTCTTAGTATTTGAGAGCTATATCGGCGCATTTAAACACTATTATCACACAGAAAAAAAATCCTTCTATTAGTGAATCACTTAACTGTTTTGCCGAATGCCATGCGTGCATCTATTTCTAGAATTTTGATAACTGTAAGCAAAAAGTAAACCATTCATAGCGATTATAATTGAATATTAAAATTACTTCGAGTACTTAGATAAACTAAGTTTTCAATGGATTTCCATTTGAATCAAATTAAGAAAATATTCCCAAATACAAGGTGTTATCTTATTAGAAAGTAAAGGAAATAAAACAGTTAAGTGCTTAGATCTTTGAAACTACGATCTCAAAATATTTCAATGATTACTAAAGTTTGAATATTATAAATGTGTTAATTTTTTAAATGTTAAATTTAATAAACAATTATTATTGAAAAATTAACAATCACTTTTAATGGTTGTTTTTTATAAGAAGAAACAAGTCTGTTGAAATGTTAGATGTAAACTAAGAAGAACGCTTTTTCATAAATTAGGCTTTCTTCCACACATTCTTTGACTATCTTTATTCTATTTTTATTTATTTTGGCAACTAATTTATCTGATTCTTGACGGATTTTATATTCAATGCATTTTTTAATTGTTACATAATTCCACTGGAATGGACTGCATATTTCAAAACAAACTGTCTCCAGAATTGTTCTTCCTGCTTTTAAATAAAATAAGAAATTATGAAATACTATCAATAAAAAAATCCTTTATTATTCCACATCATTACCCATTAAGAAAAGCGTTTCTCGTGCTAAAAAAGCATTTGAACCGCTAATTCCAAGAAATGATTCAGTATCTTTGTGATGGGGCTCTCGTTTAAAATGGAGGAGTTTACGCATTCATTTTGCTTTGGTTTTTTTCATCTCCCGTGTCTTCTTCAAATAAAGCGAAAGGAAGGTAATTTTTTTTATAATTTTTATAAGCTGGTGTTAAAAAGCTGAAACAAACTCCCAGGAAATGTCTGTGTTTCTTTTGAAATGTAGATAAAAGAAGGTGGATCTAAACCAGGCTAAATAGAAATAATTTATTTTCATCGATTTAGAAGGAAGTTAAAACAATTTTAGTGTAAACTGTGTATTTTACTTACGCAAAATTTTTTGTTAAAAACTAAAATTTTAGAGAAAGAGCAAGATTGAACAATAATAGATTATGTGTAAGAATTCATAAATAAATATAAAAGGTAGTTGAAGGACTTCAAAAAATGTATTTTTCAACATAAAAATATTTTTCTAGCATTCTTAAAAGTAAACTACTCAAATACAATATTCTATTTTTAGATTAATTTTAATCATTTGTAAACAAAAAAATGAATATGAAATTATTACTATCTATCATTCGTATTACATGTGCATTTTTAATATTCCTTAATTTTTAATGTATTTGTACAACGCTATAGTTTGTATCCTTGGTTATATTACATTATATCTTTTTTTTTCATGTTTATGTCAAAATAAGAAAATCAAATATGTTCCTATTTTAGCCCTTTTTAACACAAATGGATAAAATTGCAAGTACAAGAGTTTTTGCTACAGTATTACAAGAAATTATAAAATAAACCGAACGTTACACATAAATTAAATTATATTGCATAGTATTTTATGCATGAATTAAAATACACTTTTCGAAAATTTATCCTTGCGAAATTATACCTGTTCAAGAAAAGAATACAAAGAGATTGTTTTGAAAATGAAGTTTCGATCTATGCAAGACAATAGCGAATGCAAGTTTTAAAAAAATGAGGTTTATACTTTTACAGTGATCTGAAAACAAAATTATTAGTTTCTGCAATAAAAGAAGTATTTTAAATGTTTTTTTATTATTTACTTCTAAATTATAATGAATTGCATTACACAACATCAAGTGTTGAATTTTATTTCCCAAATTCACCACCTAATGACTTTTCTCTAACAGAATTCAAATTTATTAAGCTAGGGTTTTAATTAATAGATAATACTAAATTTAATATTTTTTGATCTTATTGTACAGTATGCTCGTTCTCATTTTTCATCAACTTTCGTCTCCTACCTTTCGTCAGGAACTTTCGTCTCCTGGAACTGTGGCGGCATTCGTTCCAAACTTTCTGAAATTAAAACCATTATCAACCAGTTTCATCCTATTTGTATTAGTGTCAAAGAAACTTTCTTGACACCCAATATTGTCATTAAATTGCTCTCTTATAATTCTACTCGAAAAGATGCCGATACAGCTTCTCACAGTTCTGGTGATGTCTGTATCTTCACATCTACTTAGTATCCGAGCACGTCCCTTAATTTACCTACTTCTCTTCAGGCAGTGGATATACAAGCTCATGTATGAACCTTGGTCACAGTTTTGTGTATTTATTTACCGCCTAATGATATAAGAACAGCCTCAGTAAGAACTTGAAAATTTAGTTAACCAGCTTCCTTTACCTTTTATCCTGCTCCGTGATTTCAGTGGTCATACACTGAGTGAAAAAAGTAGCACAATAGAATATAAATAAATGAATAATACAGCGCTTTTTAAATAATTATTTTACATACAAAATTTTTACAAGCAGATACCTGTATCTACATAAAACAAAATAGGACACATTTAAAAAAAAGTACTCTTAATTTAAACAATCAGTTTTGAGGATGTCATAATCTGTGAAAATAGTAGGACTCCTTTAAAAAAATGGGTGTACTATATTAATTAATATGGAATTCTTCTTCCGTTGGCTCGAATTACTTCAAAGATTCTGTTGGGCATTGAACTATATAAAGATTGAATTTCTGTGTGCAAAATTTGTCCCATACACATTCTAATGATTTCTGCAGTTCAGCGACAGATTCAAACTGTTTTCTTCCCTTGTAAACGCAACGTAGAATCATTGACCATAAGTTCTCTACAATGTTGAGATCAGGACTTTTGGTAGGTCATTGTAAAATACGAGCTTTATTTGCTGCAAAACAATTTTTAACACCATTTGCTGCATGAATTGATGCTCCATCTTGCTGGAAAACCCAGTCACCTCCTCCTAACTCAGTACCATATGGAAGAAGATTTGAGTTTAAAGTCTGGATGTAGTCTGTATGGTTCTGTCTACCATTTAGAAAAACTAGATTTGTTCTACCTCCATAACCAACTGCTAACCAAACCATTAGACCACCTCCTCCCATTTGTCGAGTAGAATAGCCTCCTCTTCATTACCAAGGCAGTACCAATAGTACTAATAACCGTCTGGACAATCCAAATTGAACTTTTTCTTATCGGAAAATACAACTGAGGTCCATTCAGAGTTCCAGTACGTGTAGTCTTTAGTCCACTGCAGTCGGTGCTTAATGTGTCCTTCATTCCACTGCGGATGGACCTTCCGTTTTTTGAAGATGAGTTTTTTGAGCTTTTAATATAGTTATAGACAGTTCTTTTGGCTACATGTGTAATCCCTGGTAGGCATTGAGCTTTGCTGACACTTCCACCAGTATTTTTGAATTCATGAATGATTTTTCTTTGATCGTGCTGTGTAAGTTTTTTTGGCCCTTCCCGTCTTCTTTTTTCTTCTGTCACTTTCAGGTTCAAAACAGTATTAGGACTGATACATAACTGCTGTGAAATCTCTCTTACACCTTTTCCTTCATTTTTATCACCTTCTCTCCAAATTCTTTGATACTGGCTTATGACCGTGCATGGTATTATGGTATTTTATCCACTCTTTTTAAGTTTGCTTTAAGAGGCAACTTACCCATATTTTTGCAAATTTTTTTTTGTCACTTCGTACTTTTCGTGTTCGTGTAGGCGATTATCTCTCAAATCATTTTATTCAATCTGAGGGATTTCCACAGGGAAGTGTCCTCAGTGTCACATTTTTTATAGTTCATCTGAGTCAAATTTTATCTCATTTGCTTTTATCTGTACATGCGAGTCTCTACGTTGATGACTTACATATCTCATGTCAAGGAAGCAAATGAATCTCATAGAGCGACAGTTACAAACAAAATGCAATCAATAAGTTGGCAATTTGGTGCAACAATAATGAGTACGCCATCTCTGCTGAGAAGAGTAGATGTGTTCACTTCTGCCGGAAGAGAATCATTCATCCAGATCCAAATATTTACATTCGAAACATACCTATTCCTGTGGTGGATAAAATTCAATTTTTGGGAGTGATATTCGATCAAACGCTTACCTTCCTTCTACATATTTTGAATCTGCGGAAGAAGTGTGAGAAAACATTAAATATACTGAAGGTGGTCTCCGAAACATCATGGTCTCAATCTAAAGATTCTGAGTTTTCTATAGCTCGATTCCCTTAGAAGAAATGCAAGAAAACAAAATCTCCCACTGCCAAAAAAACATCTGACATTGAAGTCTTGCCAAAATCTCCAGATCCCTTTAATATCCAAATTACTTCAGATTCTATTTTACAGGACAGGGATAAATTTAAAACTGTTATCTATAATAAAAAAATATAAAAAAGATCTCAAACAAAATCCTGAAAACAATTAGACTTCTAAATTCTGGAAGACTTCATCTCAAGAAATCTCCCAATATATGCCAGTCTCTAATTTTAGTTCTTCGCAGATCATTAATAATAAACCAACTGATAAAATGGATGAAGCCAACTTTGAGCTTGAAACCCTGACCACAAGTAAATCCAATCAAAACACTGACAGCGAAATAGAATCAGACAATGCAATAGAATGCAACCCCCCATGAAACAATTGATAAAACTCCATCTGCTCCGGAACATTCAATTGAGTCCGCCACAGTTCATAAAACTGTTTTTAAACCCCAAGAATGTCAAGTAAAAGGGGTTGATCTTAAAAAAATTTCACTGAGTCTTCAAGTACCCTGATTCATGATAAATACTTAAAGAAACAATGAATCAAAAGATAACAATAATTTCTTTTTCTCTTGTTTTGATGTGCGTGTTTATTAAAACATTACTTTAAAATAAGTGTTATTTATTGCACTCATTTTAATGTTCCAAGAGTTACATTTTCACCATCTAAATTTCTTTGGAATTTTAAATTTAGCATTTTTGACATTTTTGAAAAAAAAAATTCTGAGATGTAATTCATATTTTTAAAACCGTTGATTCTATTAATTATTAGATGCCTTTCTTTTTATGACGAGAATTTTAAATTGCATTTGACGTTTTTAACACCATTTGTTTGGCGCAGTATATCCATATTTGGCTCTAGGGCCATTAAATCCCAAAATCTAAATCTAATCCAAAACATCATGGGGTGCTGATCGAACCTCCCTACTCCGTATTTATCAAGCGCTCAACGGCTGCATGGTGTATGGCTCCGCACGTCCTACAGTTTTGCAGCGACTTTACACTATTCACCACATTGATTGCGTATCAGCCCAGCTTACATGATATTTGCCACCAGTTGCAACTTCATTTGAGGCGTCGAAAATTGTCTACATTACTTTATTTTCGTGCAAAATCTATCCCAAATCACCCTATTTGTAGCACGGTTCCTTCTGTTTCTCTTCGAAGGATATACGAATCACGACCCTCCCATATTCTTCCTTTTTGGGAGAAAGTCAAAAGTTTTCTACATGGTTCAGATCTTTAAAGTGTTGCTATTAAATCATTTGATTTTTCTTTTCCCTTTGAGCTACTCCGCAATTTTCTTTTCTGAACCCTTTTTTTTTGGGATTCGATAAATCCTCAACTAGTCCTATTATTTTCCAAAGACAGTTTCACCAACATCGTTGTCAGTATTCTTCTTTCACACCAGTTTTTATCAGATTTAGATGCATCTAGTCGCTATTCTGATTTTATACAGATTGACAATTCTACAAAATAGAGGTTTTCAAGTCACTTTTTGCTGGATCCCAGGTGATGTAGGTATTTCGGGAAATGAAAGAGCTGATTTTGCTGCTAAATCTACAGCAACTTTCCTAACACATTCACTTGTTTATTCTGATGCTAAAAGTTCATTCATTTATTCGCTGTTTACTAACTGGCTGCAATCATGGGATCTGCAGAGCCAAAATAAATTGCATTCAATTAACCCATTACCTGGGAAACATAGTTAGTAATGTTAAAAATGTTAAATGCTTACTTTTTATATTCTTTTTTGTCTAAGTAAAGAAATAAATCCATTAAGAAAAAAATATTTTCTTACGAGTTACAAAATGTTGTGAAACTGGCATAAAGCATTAACTTTTAATTCCGTTTTTCGTGGTAGAGTTTGAAATACTTTGCGTGAAGTGGTACAGCACATTTATTGCAAAATGTGACCGTTTCTCTACCGTAATGTCTGCATCGCCTTCTTTTATTTTCCAAATTTTTCTCAATTATATGGTTGGAACCGGCTATTTTTGCTGTTTTCAAAAAGATATTTTGCATGGATGAGGGACGCACTGGATTTTGAAATTTCCGCAGAGAAATTGGATTTTCTTCGTTGTTGAATTTTGGTGTTTTGAGTAGTGAAATAACTAGCGATCTTTGAAAATTTGGGAGAGTTATGTTAGGATCAATACATGTGCGATATAATTTCCATGAATTGACTTTTGCAATGTCAATAAAATTGGTGAATCTCTATTTTTTCCCTTTTATTTGTAAAGGTAAGCAGCAATAAAATTATCAAGGAGATCAACTCCACCCATGTTAACATTGTAATTTCATATTAGATTTGGTTGTTTCACTGTTATATTTTTTTAAATATTTTTTCTGGAATATCGTTTAGCTGATTTGGTGGATCACTAACGTCCCAGTTACTTCCAATAGTGAACACCGATTTATCGTTCCATCTTGCTACAAATATACCATTTTCATTATCAAAAGCCTTATCATAAGTACCTCGCTCAGTTTTTTTCTTATCTTTTGTAGATATTAAAGGGCAATTTACAGTTCTATTATCCCTAATTGTTCCTGTTGCAGAAAATCTTATCCGATTCAAATCAGATAGTAAAGTATGCGAGGTGAAAAAATTATCGAAGTAAACTACATGGTTGTATGCATTTTTCACGACTTTCAAAAGATTCATCACAACATCACCACCAAGTCCACGATCTGTTTTTTTCTGTTGCTTTCCCAGTATTGATATAAGTACTCTGTCAATATATACAAGCACCAAACCTTATATCCAAATCAAACAGGCTTTCCATTTATAAACATTTTGCTCGAATGTTTTCCGTAGTAGGGTATCATCTGTTCGTCAATGGACAGATTTGTTGCAAATACACCTAATTGCATAAAATTTTGATTTAAAATATTTAGATATGGTCGAACGTTAGCTAGTTTGTCATTTTTAACCAATAAAGTGTTATCAGCCAAATGAATATTTTGTTTTATTGACAAATATGTTGCCCGATTCATGTTTTCTCTCACAATAGGGCAATTCTCATTTGGGGCAACTGAACAAAATAATTGTTCTTGAGGTAAAGCAGAATAACCTGTAAACATAAGAATACCAATAAAACGTTTGAGTTCAGGTACAGTCAATGAAAATTTTAGTCTGTTCTTTTGATATGCATATTTTATGGATTCAGTCATAACAGGCTGCAAAAGTATGTCATGAAAGAATTTCAGAAAAACATCTATAGGCTCCAGATTAGAAATTTCGCCTGATATTGATTCAACGTTTTTGGCTTCAATATAGATGGGCTTCAAATCGCAAGTTGGTAGCGACTTATTCCAAGTATTCTCTCCTTTTTTTTTTTTTTTTTTTTTTGGTGGGTTTTTTTTTTTTTTTTTTTTTTTTTTTTTTTTTGCAGGATGATTTTTTTTCTCTCTTTTGATGACTTCGTATCCACTCTGGATAATTTTTTATTCTAATCTTTTGTCGAAAGTGTCTTAAGTAGTTCGTTCAATTTCATCAGAAACATCCCTCGGAAAAGGTACATTATCATGCAGCATGTTATCATCTAAATTTTCTTCATCTGTGACTTCAACTTCTGGAGGAATTATAACTATATCAGGATATTGAATTTCATCATCAGTTTCTGGGAAATTATCGGATAAATCATCATCCTCTAATGAATTAAAATATTCTAAGGCTTCATTCAAAGTAGGACATCGCTTTCTTCTGAAAGGAACTGAAACAATAATAAGATTTCAGAAAATTATCAATATAAACTTATGTAATTGAATTTATATCACATTATGCTAGTGTTGTGTTTTCGCAACATTTTATACTATCATTAATTACGAATAAAGGATATTGAAATTCAGCTTACCTGATACCACCATTTTCTTCGCAAGAAATCTTAGTTTTGATGTATAAAAAGCTTTTAAAGCAAAGCATGTGCTGCTATCTATAAAATTTAACTAAAGTTAACAATTTTTACTTTTTAAAAATGCATTATGTTTGTTTATAGATTTAAGTACTAAAAACGATAATTGATTAATTTTCAAAATTTATCGCAAAATTTCAAGCCTTTTTCAATAATTCTATTCATTTGTTAAAACGAAATTTGTAAGTTTTATAATAAAAAAATTATTAAGTTAGCTTTGCGAAAACGCAACACTAGCAGGTAATTGTTTAAACCGTCAATAGGCTTGTGGCCTATCCACCCTAGTAATCTTAAATAAATTCCTGTTCATTTTAAAAACAATTCAGTCTTAAAATAATTAGAAATTTTTAATTACTAATCGCTTTCAGAAATAATTTAATTAGATTTTATATGTTGTCACTGAAAAAAAAAAAAAATAGAAAGAGCTGGAGCGTAACAAAATAACATATAGAAACACGTTATTTTAACTATCTTCTGTTGAAGGTTCCTATGGAATAGCATTTTATTTTTTTGTAAAAAATATCAATTCAAGTAGGTAAATAAATTTCAATAATTTAAAAAAAGACACAATTAAAGTCGGTTTGACTTTCTTTGTAGAGACTTAACAAATTTCTTTATTCTCTGAAGTTTATAATGGATTTAATTTTATGTAGACTGAATTTGAAACAAGCCTTTTCTTTGTTTAAAAACTCGCATAGATAGTCATGAAATATTTACAAAGTAAAAATTCATTATAATTCCTCTAGCAATATAAACTTTTATTCATTCTCAAGCAAGAGAACCTAATTTGTATTTCATCAGAATAAGCTGCTTAAAAAACTTATTATCCTAAGTCCCCTTTTTTTGGTTTCAACTTTACAAGAGCTGCTTTTTAAAGACCGTAAATAAAATAATTTTCCCTAGACACTAAGGCTTCATTTTAAATAAATACTCCTTAGTAAAACCGGGGAATCGACGTAATGTTTTTGCATCATATCATCATTTACCCTCAATTATCATCATATAATATTGACAAAAACTGAAAAATGACATATCCTCCGTCATCTGGAATTAAACATATATCAAGCGCTTAAATTTTTAAAAGGCTTCTGTTATTATTTAAAGAGGAAATAATTTTTGTGTTAAATATAAATAAAATGTGGAGTCTCATTTTGAGTTTCCGAGAGATGATCATGATTTTAATTTAATAACAAGATGATACAAGTAAGTTTTCTCTTAACTTTTAAAAGATGTTAATGAAGTCGTGAGCAAGTTTCCTTCTTTTTATTTTTTTATATATGGAGTATAACACAGATAAAGTATTTCAATCGCCAAAAAATCAACAGATTATCCGAATCTCTATGTTTTTTTTACCTTCTGTGTCAGAAAATAGCTGTATTATATTTGGCGACTTATCACTTAATATGATAGTTTAAAAAAATCAAAAAGACAGATTGATGAATTTATCAATGTGGACTTGGCAAATTGTAGATCTGTACCTAATTTTGGATCTGAATGTTCAAAGGGAACTGATTTAAAATACATTTTTGATATTCTTCACTGTATTAAGAAAATAAAACCAAGTGCTGCGTATTAGTATATGAGAAATGCAAAGTCAGAACTCCTGCTCGGTATAAACCCATTCTTGTATTAAAATATAATTTTCATAATTCATTTACTGTTGCTCTTATGTTTTTGACTGTTTTACTTTTCATATGATAAACTGATTTTTACTTTTAATATAATTACATTTTGTTATTGTTAAAAAATTAAAATGTTGTAGCATTTTGAAAAAATAGAATTTATTAAGTTAATTACTACACTGTATGGTGAAATGATGATCATTATGGTCCATGCAGTGTAAGAATGAGGACGTATGTTTTGGGGAACATTTCTCTGTTGATCGCATTACATACAAAACAAAAACAAAAAACAAGACAAGACGTTAACGCACACTCACCTCAGAAGAGCAATCCTCTTATTATAATCACAATCGCAATACACCGTTGTATGTGTACCTAATCCGGCATTGCCATCTGTTATCCAAAAGAGAAGACAGAGTAATGTAACTGCTACAACAGTAAGTTATTGTATAGGATATGAATATTTAAAATTATTATACAATATTATAATGAAGATTATCTACTCCCTTTTGAATTTACACTTTTTTTTCATTTATTTGGAAAAGTTGTACTAATTGTATTTTAAAATCAACTACACAACGGGTGTACTTCAACTCATATTTTATAATCAAAATTCAATCTAGGCGGCATTTAAGGAACCAAACAGAATTTGATGCATAAAAACAGTGAGTATATTTGTAAAAAAGATATTTATAAAAAATCCTATCTTTTTTAACTAATTCTTTGTTTGTAACATGTAGAATTTAATACTTTATTTAAAATTCAATTGATATGTTTGTCGATTTGTTCATTCGCATTCAAAACGGATTACAAGAGAAAATAATTTTGATAGCAATTATATCAAATCATATTCTTTGATAACGCAAATAACTGCAGAATTACCTGAATTAGAACCAACATTAAAAAAAGAATGAAAAATTATTATAAGCGTTCATTTTTATACACAGAAAGCAAGAAGTAAAAAAAATATGTCAAAACTCTATAACGTACCTTGAAAAATACACGAATAAAATTTCTCAGATCAATACCCTCCTCAGGGGCTCACCTTCTTTAGGTGAATACGGGTGTCCCAATCCCGAGGTGCCAGGGATCTCTACTCCCTTTCCATTTATTCCCCTCTACGCCTTTTGCTGTCTGTTTGATCCTTCTATCCCCCTAGGGCAGACGAGGGAGATCTCCATGAGAGGCTGTCGCCACTCTGTTTGCTTCCTCCTTCTCATGGACAGTAAATACCCCCACGTGTTGGCCGTGCGTGGCGATCCATAAGACGGGTGGTACATTCCGGTCCTCAGTGTATCAATCGGCTGGTGTGCTAGCCATTTGGCTGGTGTGCTCAAGGGGATCAAGCGAAGGTGTCATCTTCTGGGGCTCTGCGTTAAGGGTGGTAGACGTTCCTAGAAGTGGCCCTCAGCGTATAGGTTCCAGCTAGCATCAAGATGGATACTGAGGCTGGGAATTCCCAGAGCCAGCAATTGCCTTCCCTTGTAGGGCTCCGGGGGGGGCTGTACCATTGGATCCCGAATTCCTTTTTTCATGCTGCATGGGTGTCAAAGGCGAACTTCGTCCCTTAAGTGGGTATGCCACTGTTCAAAGCCAAGCAACACATTTTGATTCTTTTTTCTAATCAAGCGTATTTCCACAAATAACGAAACTTTCGACAATGTGTCACCTTTTCTTGTCCAAAAAGCTATTCTGCTACCGTTGGAGATGTCACATCAATAAAGAAAATTCGCTCCGGAGAAGAAGTTCTATGAAAGAGTTCTTTTAGAAGTTAGTTCTATGAAACAGGCGAAACAAATTATGAAAATTAAAGCTTTAGCTGATATAAAAGTAACAGTGAAACCTCACAAAGCTCTAAATTCTTTTAAGGGTGTCATAAATCTTGGAGAACATTTTAACGTTCCTTTAGAGGAAATTACATACGAATTAAAACTACAGGGAATAATTATGCATGTGCGACGCATTTTCATACGAAGGGACGGGCAGCTCCTGCCAACGAAGCATTTGATCATGATCTTCAGATCTCCAAAACTTCTTGTTTCTGTTAAGACAGGATATATTAACTGCCCAGTCAGGCCATATATCCCCACACCTTTACGTTGTTTTCATTGGCAGCGCTTTGGTCATCCGAAAACTGCTTGTAGCTGGAAACTTGCTTGTGCCCGCTGTGTGAAAGTCGGACATTATAACACTGAGTGTAATGCTACAGAAAAGTGTGTAAATTGTAAGGGCAATCATACTTCGTATTCTCGGTCTTGCCCTATCTGGAAGTTTGAAAAGGAAGTCATAGAGGTTAAATTCAAGGAACAGATATCTTATCCTGAAGCTCGACGAATTGTCAAAGCTCGGACAACGACGTCTGGTACCACTTACGCTTCGGCAGTGAAGAAAGCCCTTGTTAACCAAAGTACACAATATGAAATAAAGGATTTTCCTCCTGATACTGATACTTCTGACACGATCAACTCGGAAAAATTTAAAGCTCAGCGCAAGAAGCCTTCTAAAGCTGAAAAATCTTTAAAGCTTAAAATTTCTAAGCATGGTTTTCCTCACAAAGATTTGGCAAAGACGCCCAAGAAACAATAAAAAAAGCTGTCTTTAGCATTAGATATTGCGGAAAAAGACCTAGTACACAAAGATTTTCCTTCTTTGTTCGGTGGTATTCCGAAAAGTTCTGATATGATTAACTTGCATCCCTCGAAGGAGGATGAAGATCTTAAGATGAGTTGCGATGTTTCTCCAACCCCTAATGCCTCCATCTCCAATTCTTTTTCACCTCAAATTTCTTAATGGGTACATTTCTCTCATGAAATTGTCACGGCATTCGCTCTAAGATTGTGGACATTAAATCTCTCATTTACAAATTTCCTCCCATTTGTTTCGACATTCAAAAAACTTTCTTGAAATTGGATATTTCCTTCAAAATGCGTGGTTATAATAGTGTTCGTCAATATGACACCTCTACTTCCGGTGGAGTTTACATCTTGTCTTCAAATCTTTATCCAAGCTCACCCCTTCTACCACACACTTCCATGCAAACTGTGACTGTTCAAGTCCACGCTAAATCTCTGAATACAATATGTTATATTTACTTTCCACCATATGACAATGTAAGTCAACAGGATCTTGACAATTTGGTTGACCAACTTCCATCACCTTTTGTAATGCTTGGCGATTTTAATGGGCATAGTCATTTGTGGGGTTCGGAAAATACAAATACTCATGGGAGACACATCGGACAATTTATTAACAACAACTGTCTCTGTCTGCTAAATAATAACGAGAAAAAATATTTCCATGAACCCACACGTACATTCCGTACTTTTGATTTGGTCATTTGCTCCCTTGAACTTTTAGCACTGCTTGATTTTATGGTTGAAAGAGATCTAAATAATAGCGATCTCTTTCCCATAATAGTCTCTCATGCTGATATGAACAGTGGAACATTAACTTCCCCACGTTGCATTTTCCAACGAGCAGATTGGGTTGCTTTCTCCAGATTGGCAGAAATCACTGAAACTATGGTTAATCTTGATAACATTACAGAAGCGGTATAAAAGGTAATAGACTGTATAATACTTGCTGCTGACAATACTATTCCAAGAGCTCCCCTCGTCCACGGGAACTTTGTAGACCATGGTGGAATAAAGCATGTTACGACAGCCATAAAAAACAAAAAAGGCGGTGGAATAAAACATGTTACGACAGCAATAAAGAACAAAAAAGGCGGTGGAATATATTTCGCCGGTATCCCACAATTGATAATCTAGTTACTTTTAAGCGTGCTAGAACTCATGCCCGTCGCATTTGTCGGCAAAGTCAGAGAGAATCTTGTAATTGATGAGATGAAGCGTATCCATCTTCGACATCTAGTACAAAAATTTTGCAGAAAATTAAAACTGCGAATGGGATATAAGATAAGTTTTCCTTTCCGGTATTAAAAACTGAATATACTCAATATTCCTCCCCAAAAGATAGAGCCAATATCATTGGACAGTTGTTCTCAAAAGTATCATGTGCGGACTAGTATAGTCCAGCATTCCTTGAGACTCAGAGACGCGCTGAACGGAAATCTTTAAAATTTAAAATGAACAGGAATCTTCCATATAATTCATCATTCAAGATGTTTGAAATGAAGATGGTTTTAAACGAAGTTCGGGAAACTACCCCAGGACCTGATGGAGTTACAATATGCTTCGCCATTTGAACACAGCTTCTCTCTCTAGTCTTTTACACCTTTTTAATAGAATATGGACTGAAAAACAATTTCCTTCACAATAGCATGAAGCTATTGTTATACTGATCCTTAAACCTGGTAAAGATTCGACCAACCCTCTAAACTACAGGCAGATTACTTTAACAAGTTGCATTTGTAAAACTAGAACGCATGATCAACGCCGTCTTATTTAGGAATTGGAGAAGCGTAATTGCATTCCTCCTATACAAAGTGGTTTCCGTAGGGACCTGTCGGCATTAAACAATCTCGTTCTTCTAGAAACTAAAATACGTAATGCCTTTGTAAGACGAAATCATCTTGTTTCAGTCTTCTTTGATATAGAGAAGACTTATGATCGTACTTGGCGTTATGGCATTCTTCGATCACTTTTAAAGTTTTATTTTTATGGCAATTTGCATATTTTTATTCAGAATTTTCTTTGTCCTCTCGCATTTTTAAAGTACTTATTGGAAATTCTTATTCGAACCCATTTATTCAAGCTGAGGGTGTTCCCCAGGGAAGTGTTTTCAGAGTGACACTTTTTATCCTTCACCTTTGTCCCCCTCAGGGGCTCACCTTCTTTAGGTGAGTACGGGTGTCCCAATCCCGAGGTACCCAGGGATCTTTACTCCCTTTCAGTTTAATCTCCCCTCCACCTTCTGCTTTTGGCTGTCTTTTTTCTTTCCCTCGAGGGTAGGCGAGGGAGCTCTCCATGAGAAGCTGTCGCCGCTCTGTTTGCTTCCTACTTCTCATGGACAGCAAATACCCCCACGTGTTTGCCGTGCGTGGCGACCCATTAGACGGGTGGTGCACTGTGGTCCCCGGTGTCTCAATCGGCTGGTTGCTGGCCACCTGAGTGGTCAGTTTGCTAGGGATCAAGCGAAGGGGTTACTCCTTGGGCTTGGCGTTAAGGGTGGTCACTGTCCCCGGGGGTAACTCCCAGCGTATAGGTTCCGGCTAGCACTAAGGTGTATGCCGAGGCTGGAAAGAACCAGAGCCGGTAATTGCCTTCCCTTGTGGGGCTCCGTGGTGGGTGGTGCCGTCGGGCCCGAATCATTTGTCATGTCGTATGGGCTCCTCCAAACGTGGTCCCTTCAGTGGGCGTCGCATTGTTCTAACTAATTCAAATTTTGAAAACCATTATGATAGTTTCTTTATTATCAAACGTGTTTCAGATCAAAGTGAAACCTTTGAAATGGTATCACCATTTCTTGTACAGAAGGCCGTCACCGCAACTGTTGGTGAAGTTAAATCTATTAAAAAAATGCGGTCTGGTGACTTGTTAATAGAAGTAAACTCTCGAAAGCAAGCCCAGAGCATACAAAAATTAAAAGCTCTTGCAACAATCCCAATAAGTATCAGCCCCCATGCTTCATTAAATACCTCTAGAGGTGTAATAACTTGTGGGGAAATTTTAAACCTTCCTACCGAATATATTACAGATGAACTAAAGCCACAAGGAGTTTTACATGTCCGTCGAATTACCATCAGGCGCAATGCAGAAATCATTGAAACAAAACATCACATCATAACATTTAAAACCCCGAAACTGCCAGAATATATCTATGCCGGATACATCAAATTACCCGTTAGACCATACATCCCGAACCCACTCAGATGCTTTAAGTGCCAGCGTTTTGGCCATTCGAAGGCAAACTGCCGCGGGACACTCACTTGTGCCCGATGCGCAGAAAAAGGTCATGATAGCCAACGGTGTGCCGCAGTTGAGAAATGCGTCAATTGTGGGGGCGAACACACGTCTTACTATAGATCCTGCTCACGGTGGCAACTTGAAAAGCAAGTAACCACTCTTAAAATTAAAGAAAGTTTAACTTACCCTGAAGCTAGGCGTAAGGTAATGGCTCAGACTCCTACTCCTGGCATAACATATGCTTCAGTTGCACAAAGAGCATTTTGTGCAAACTGTTCTTGCACAAACTGCGGAAAAAATAACCCGACAACCAAACAGCACAAAGTGTCTTGTTCAGATACCGAACACTCCATAAGCAGTTCTCCTGAAACGCCTACAGTGTCAAAAAAGAAAAAAAACTAAAAACGCGCTGACATTAAAACTTGCTAAACGTGGCCTAACATCACAAGATGTCCCGCAAAAGTTGAAAAAGTCAACAGTAAAAAATTCAGTCGCTTTCGGGCTTGCGACTCAAGGTAATGTCCATAAGGACTTAACGTCCATCTTTGGCATGCCAAATAGCCCTGATATTAAACTACACCCTTCTGATAACGAGGATGACTTGGGTATGAGTTGCGAGTATGAAGCAACTCAAACAAATAGTCCTAAAGCTTCTTCATCAAAACCGCTCTGTTAATGGGTACCTTCTTTTCTTGGAATTGTCGCGGCATTCGGTCTAAAATTCAGGACATCAAATCCATTTTTAATACTTTTCATCCTGTTTGTTTCGGTGTTCAAGAAACCTTCTTGACACCTAACATTCCACTTAAATTAAGAGGCTATAATTGTGTGCGGAAAGATACAGACACTGGATCTCGCAATTCAGGTGGTGTTTGTATCTTTACTTCAAATTTGTATCCTAGCACACCTCTTACTTTGCATACTCCTTTACAGGCTGTGGCTGTACAAGTTCACATACGAACTTTGATCACAGTCTGCTGTATTTACTTACCACCTCATTATGTTATATGTCAGCAAGAACTTGATAACTTAATAGACCAGCTTCCTTCCCCTTTCATTTTATTGGGCGACTTCAATGGACATAGTACTTTGTGGGGTTCGGATAGTACAAACTCTCGTGGTAGACAGATTGAGCAGTTTATTACTAATAACTGTCTCTGCCTGCTAAACATCCGGGAGAAAACTTACTTCCACGAACCCACACGCAGCTTCCATACAATTGATCTGGCCATATGTACACCTGAACTGCTGCCATTTCTCACTCTAAAGGTTAGCAATAACCTATACGGCAGTGATAACTTCCCAGTTATTGTCTCCCACGCTGATGGTGGTGGTGAGACTCCTTGTCCATCAAAGTTCTTATTCAAACGGGCAGACTGGAATGTATTCGCAGAATTGGCAGATATTACAGAAACTATGGTTAGCACTTGTGACATCACAGAAGCAGTACAACATGTCATTGACAGCATAATAAATGCCGCAATGGCTACTATCCCAAAGACTTCCCCACGTCTAAGAAAATTCCGCAGACCGTGGTGGAATGAGGATTGCCGAGATAGTCATAAACAACAACAAAAATTGTGGAACATCTTTCGAAGGTACCCGACAACAGAAAATCTTGTTGCTTTTAAACGAGCCAAAACCCTTGCTCGCCGAATTCGTCGTCGTAGTCAGAGGGAATCTTGGGTTAAATTCGTATCATCAATCACATCTTCCACCTCCAGTAAACATTTGTGGAGAAAAGTAAAGGCTGCTAATGGAATATATTGGGAAACCTCCATTCCTGTCTTAAATACAGGAAATAAGACGTATTCCGCCCCCTTAGATGTAGGGTCAAGCATTTGCACAAGTTTCTGCATTAGATTCGTATAGTCCAACTTTTCTGGCAGTTAAGAATCCCGCAGAGCGGTTGCGTCTGCGCTTTCATGATCGATGTCCTTCTCCCTATAACTGTGAATTCAAGATGTTTGAACTGCAAGTGGCCCTTTCTCAATCTCATGATACCAGTCCAGGGCCAGATGGGATCACCTATATTATGCTCCGGCATCTGAATGCAACTTCCCTTTCGAATCTGCTTGCATTATTTAATAGAATATGGCTTGAACGGAAATATCCCTCACAATGGCGTGAAGCTATTGTGATCCCAATTTTAAAACCTGATAAGGAAACATCAAATCCTCTGAACTACAGACCAATTGCACTGACAAGTTGCCTTTGTAAGACATTTGAGCGCATGGTCAATGCACGTCTTGTATTTGAACTAGAGAAAAAAGGATGCATCACCCCGTTGCAGAGTGGTTTCCGTAGAGGTAGATCTACTTTCGACAACCTCATTTTGCTCGAAACCCAGATACGTAACGCTTTTGTTAGGAGGAATCACCTGGTCTCTATATTTTTTGATATTGAGAAGGCATACGACCGGGCATGGCGCTATGGTATACTTTCGACTCTTTATAACTTTGGTTTTAGGGGAAATCTCCCCATTTTTTTACAGAACTTTTTATCACATCGGACTTTTAGAGTCCGTATAGGCAACTTTTACTCTGATTCATTTGTTCAACCTGAGGGAGTACCACAGGGAAGTGTCCTCAGTGTTACACTTTTTACTGTGCATATTAGTCAGGTTTTATCTGTTTTACCATCATCTGTTCAGGGATCACTTTATGTTGATGATTTGCAAATATCATGTCAAGGCAGCAATATGAGTTTAATCGAGAGACAATTACAAAATGCCGTTAATCAAGTGGTGGCTTGGTGCGATAAAAATGGGCATACTATCTCTCCTGAGAAGAGCCGGTGTGTTCATTTCTGTAGGAAAAGAAATATCCATTTAAACCCTGTCATTCAAATACGAAATACGCCCATCACAGTTGTAGATGAAATACGGTTTCTAGGAGTAATTTTTGATCGGAAACTCTCCTTTCTTCCTCATATTTTAAACCTCCGGAAGAAATGTGAGAAATCATTAAATATTTTGAAGGTGCTCTCAAAAACATCTTGGGGAGCGGATCGAACATCTCTGCTCCATATATACGAAGCACTTATCCTCTCTCGGATGGATTACGGGTGTATGGTGTATGGGTCAGCGCGTGCTTCTTTCCTGCGACGTTTGGACACCATTCACCATTCTGCGTTAAGGATTTGTTCCGGCGCATTTCGTACCTCTCCAGTAGAGAGCCTTTATGCTATTTGCTGCCAACTTCCTCTTGATTTAAGGCGTAAAAAATTATCTGCATGTTATTATTACCGCACAAAATCTTTGTCCAATCATCCTATCAGTAATCTAACGCTACCAGTCAGTCTTCGTAGACTGTATGATGCTCGTTCCTCTTGCACTCTTCCATTTAGTGAGAGAGCAAAAGTACTCTTACATGACTTGGGACTTTCAAATGTTATAATTAAGACTGTAGATTTATTTTGTTTTCCCCCCTGGGATGTTCCACAGTTTTCTTACATGAATCCCTTTGCAGGATTTGATAAATCGTCAACTGATTCAATAATTTTTAAACGCCTGTTTTTGCATCATCGCTATCTGTATTCTTCTTTGGTACCAATTTTCACGGATGGCTCAAAATCGGATGGTCATGTCGGTTGTGGCATAATATTTCCATTTGATACACTGAGCTATCGTTTACATGATTGCTGTTCTGTATTTACTGCTGAGTTGATGGCAATTTCCTGTGCTCTGGAGAAAATTGACCTCTTCTCAGCGTAACTTCATTATTTATACCGATAGTATGAGTGCGTTGGAGACACTCTCTCACTATAGCAATCGAATGCATCCGATTGCGATTAGAATTCTATTTACTTTGCATCTCCTGAAAAAAGAGGGTTTCCATATTCTGTTTAGTTGGGTACCGAGTCATGTAGGTATCTCAGGAAATGAAGAGGCTGACTTAGTGGCAAAATCTGCAAGCTCTTTTTTGTCCGAAGGACTTCCATACTGTGACATTAAGAGGTCTTTAACTAAACATATTTATTCAACTTGGCAACTGGCATGGGATAGGCAGATCCAAAGCAAACTTCATTCAGTGATGCCTACCATTGTTTTGTGGCCTGTCCTCCCAATACGAGAGTTAGATGTCAAGTTGACTCGCCTTTGTATAGGGCACACCCGTTTTACTCACCGTCACTTAATCCTTGGTAAAAGAGTGCCAATGTGTCCCACTTGTCAAGTTGGCTTTAGTGTTATGCATATATTAACTGAATGCCCTGATTTTGATGTTCATCGTCGTAAATTTTTTAATTCGTCTTCTATTAATTTACAGGACCTGGTGGGTGAAAAACACCATCCAAATATTTTTACATATTTAAAAGCTGTTGGTTTCATCAACTGCATTTGACGGTTTTTTTGCCTGTTTTTGAATTTTTGTTCAATGTGTCTTTGCATAATTTATTTTTGTATTTCTGACAAACATTCATCTACTTTTAAATTGATTTTTAATATTCGTAAGAACACATTCCATGTAGTTTTAGCTGTACATTTGGCTCTCTTTTAAAGGTTTGTTTTAAATATCCCCTTATTTTACCATATGTTTGGCGCAGTATGGCCAAATATGGCTCTTGCGCCAGTAAACCATACAACAACAACAACCTTCACCTTTGTCAGATTTTAAACCAATTACCTCCATCTTTTAAAGGCACTTTGTATGTTGATGATCTCCAGATACCTTGTCAGGGAACTAGTATTCGTTTAATTGAGCGACAGCTGCAACATTCGGTGAATAAGTTAGTGACATGGTGTAATGAGAATGGCTACACTCTTTCTGCTGAAAAGAGACGTTGTGCCCACTTTTGTCGGGAAGTGGGTATACATCCAGATCCCATAATTCGCATTGGTGATGTGGACATCCCTGTTGTAACAAATATGCGATTTCTGGGAGCTGTATTTGATAAGAAAATCACCTTTCTTACTCATATTTTGAAATTACGGAAGAAATGCGAATCGCTTCTCAATATCCTTAAAGTTCTATCTATAACGACGTGGGGTGCCGATCGCACCTGTCTGCTGAGGATCTATCAAGCAATAATATTATCACCCCTTGATTATGGATGTGCTGTTTATGGCTCGGCTCGAACTATTGTTTTACGCAAATTGGACACTGTACATCATTCTACCTTGAGAATTTGCTGTGGGGCTTTTAGAACCTCACCCGTACAAAGTCTATACGTCGTCTGCCATCAGTTACCACTACAACTAAGGCGTAAAATACTCTCAGTTCAGTACTATCTTAGGATTCAGTCAATTTTTAATCACCCACTACAGCTAATGACACTCCCCATTGGGCTTCGCAGACTTAACAATGCCCGTCCCTTCAATATTCTTCCTTTTTGTGAGAGAATGCAAATGATTACTGCTGATGCAGGTCTTGGTGACGTACAAATTAAACAGACAGAATTCTATGTATTTCCACCTTGGGATGTTCCTAAGTTTTCATACAACAATCCTTTTCATACATTCGATAAGTTTTCCACAGCACCTGTCATATTAGGTTGGGGAAAAAGAAATCCATTATTTTTTCGGTAGATGGCTGTAGTGATCGATATCTCGTAAATTATCGATCAAACAATTTCAAATTTATGCTCGTTGTCAAGGTAACAGTTCGCACTAAAAGAATTCGTTTGCAGTTTTTTGTTTTGTCCATTCAGTTCTGAGTTACACGGCGTTAAAGATGGAAGTCAACAAAGAGAAAATTCGGTACATTTTACAGTTTTTCTTTGATAAGGGCGAAAATGCAAGTCAGGCGGCTGAAAATGTGAATAGTGTTTATGGTCCCGATACTGTAACAGCTAATTACGCGCAATTTTGGTTTCGTCGATTCGAACCGGGACTAACGGCCAGGAAGGTTCTGCTTTGCGTTTGGTGGGATTGGAAAGGAATCATTTATTACGAGTTGCTTCCATATGGCCAAACATTAAATTCAGACATCTATTGTCAACAACTGGACCGTCTGAAGCGAGCAATTGACCAGAAACGGCCAGAATTGGCCAACAGAAGAGGTGTCGTGTTCCATCAGGACAACGCCAGGCCACACACTTCTATAGTGACTCGTCAGAAACTCCAGGAGCTTGGTTGGGAAGTTTTGATGCATCCACCATACAGTCCGGACCTCGCACCAAGCGATTACCATCTTTTTCTTGCATTGCAAAACTTTTTTAGTGATAAGAAATTGGCATCAAGGGAAGAGTGTGAAAATCAATTGCTGGAGTTTTTCGCTAATAAGGACCAAGACTTTTATGAGAGAGGCATAATGAAGCTACCATTAAAATGGCAACAAATTATAGAACAAAATGGTGCATATTTGACCTAAATCGGACAATGCAAAACATGTTAAATAAAGTCTTGAAGTTCACGTAAAAATAATGGATTTCTTTTTCCCCAACCTAATATTTCAAAAACATTTTGCCTCTCACAGGAACCATTTTTCATCATACGAGCCTATTTTTGCAGATGGCTCAAAATCGGAGAGTGATGCTGGCTGCGGAATAAAATTTTTACAAAAATCCACAGCTACCCTTTGCACAATTCTTGCTCAGTGTTGACTACAGAACTTATAGCAGTTTTTTGTCCTCTTCAGGAAATTGAAAATTCCTTTGAGAGTAAATTTGTTTTGTATACAGATAGCAAGAATGCTTTGGAGATATTATCCCACCCTGGCAAATGGATGCATCCTGTGACAGTAGATATTTTATGTTGCTTGAGAACAGTACAGGCCAAAGGTGTTTTAGTTTCTTTTTGCTGGGTTCCTAGTCACGTTGGAATTTTAAGCAATGAAGACGCTGATTGCGCGGCCAAAGCAGCTTCTAGTGTATAGCAGACATCCATTCCATACCGAGATACAAAACTTAGAATCACTCATTGCATCCATTCACTTTGGGAAGAATCTTGGGATCTGGAGATTCATAATAAGTTACATTTCATTAAACAGCATATTCATTTGTGACCCATTGCTTATATAAGAAGTGTCGATGGGAAACTTACTCGTCTTCGCATCGGTCATACCCGTTTTACTCAAAAACACCTATTATTTGATGAGAGAGCACCTATATGCCCTTCATGTAATGTTCGTTTTATTGTTGCACATATTCTGGCTGAGTGCCCAAACTTTAATTCTCATCGCATGACATATTTTAACTCAACTTCACTTGACTGGCGATAACCTCCCCAGCAGTATATTTTTTAACTTTTTAAAGGCTATTGGATTTTATCCTTTTATATAGCCGTTCTTCAACATTGGACTGGTTTTACCTGACTGATCTCTCGTTTTGATTGCAGCTGTTTTACCGACTTGATTTTTTAATATACCTTAAATATTTTAGCTTCTTTATTGGTACCATTGAAAACCATATAATTGTAGCAGTATAGCCTACTTTTGACTCTTGCGTCATTAAAATTAAGTTAACCAACCAACTAACTCAGCTCAATACTTACTTCAAATTATAACGTTATGAAAATTTAATTTCTTTCTATATCATCCTTTGATTAACAATGATTAGTGTGTTAAAGTGAATATTTTTTACTGTAATTTGAAGTCATATTCATATTTTTTAAGCTGTTTGTTTAAAGTACTTTAAACCGTCAAAAAAATTGTTTTCATTATTCGTGCATAAAATGAGACATCGAAGTGAATATATATACATATTTATAATTCAATAAGGCACTATATGTTGAATCTCAAAATACAAGAAGATAAAGAGACACTTTTTAAATATTGAATATTTCTATGACAAATAAGGCAAACTGGCTTCTAACTAACGTAGATAATCCAAAGATATTTTAAAATGTGAATGATTACAGCTAGAGAAATAAAAAAAGTAAGTTAAAAAATTTCAAATTTCAAAATATTAATGAAAAGTAATGAAATGTAATAAATTATCACTAAATGGTGCTTAAGTTAAGTGAAAATATTTGAAACTGATAAGCTTCAGTCATAAAATCATGAATTTCCCTTTATGTGTTCCATGTTATCTAAACAGCCAAAAATCAAATTCCTTCCTCCCTTCCTGGATAAACGAAACAACCACCAATTTTTCTTTCTGATTTTTTTTTGTACAAAAATAGTATTGAAGATTTAATTCAAATACAAGTTCAATTTTTGTGTGGTATTGCACATATATGAAAGTTTTAATGCTTAATATTCAAAGAAATGTTAGAATGGTGTATTTCGTGTTTAGAAAGCAATTTGTTGTTTAGACTTGATTATGAATCTAATATTTTTTCATCCACATTCCCATTAAACTACTTTTAATAAACTTTAACGATAAAATGTTAGTCGTTTTTTACTGATTTAAGATCGTACATTTTAAAAATCGATGACATTTTTTTAGTTTCAGTTTTATACAAAAGATGATTTGAGATTGAATATAAACTGAACTTTGCTGTTCGTAACTAAATGCTATATTAATGTTTAATTAGTAACATTCATATTTTTCACAATAAGAATTTGAATCTCGAATTCGATTAAGACAGTTTCTTTGTATTTACAGAAATAAACTGAAATTGAATTAGGTCATTTAAACGGTTAAGAATCTTGTTTCAGTTTATTTCCGCTAACAGAGCTTTTACAATTAATAATGAATTTTCACTTGTAGTAAATTTTAGGAAATTTCTCTTTCCGGACCTTAATTTTCTTTCCACTGTTTCTCTCATTTCAGTTTTAAAGTATAATTTATTTAACTGTTCATAACATGATTACTTAATATCACTTTATTTTCATTATAATATATATTTTTCTTTAATAAAAACATAAATTCTGAATATGAGAAATTTATATTAGATTATCTCGAGACATTCGTTTAAAATCTGTGAAAACAGATATTCTTCGATTTAACACTTTCTGTTTAAACTATAAATTAACTATTTTAGTGAGGACATGCATCGGAGGATGCCTCTTTATGCCATTCTGGTTTTGTAAGTGGAATATTTGGAAGGCTCGAAACATAATTAATTAAAAATACATAGATGATTTATTTGTAACAAAGTGCGACCAAATGTAACGATCATGTGGTTTTAAAGGGTATTTATATAGCACTGAACTAATTGGGACAGAACTCATACTTTCGAATGAATGGTTGATGATGCAGATGCCATTTGAACAGAAGCCTCTTTCCAAACCTTTGTATCATACCAAAGGGACAACATTTCAATCCAATGAACTCAAAGTCCAAAAGGCCTTCATATATTGTAGTTTTAGATCTCAAATCAATGACCCTTGTTCTCAAAGCCGTGAGTTTGAGAAGAGGTAAATAGGGTCCTGCAGCTTTTAAAGTTCCGTTCTGATGTTAAAATGAAACTCCAAAATATTCAGTGCTTCATTAAAATTCTTTGGTTCAGGCTTTAATTTACTTCTTTGCAAATTTTTTTATCAATGATTAGTTTTATTACAACGTAAAACCCAACTTACAAATTTTTTACCTAATGATGTGGCATAATATCGCCGAATGAAACTCTTATCTGGGAAAGTAAAGGGGAAAAAATAACTTGTTTACCTTTTGGTTATAACATCTGTTGCTTTTATTTTGTGTATGTGTGTCTCTTTCTCCAGAACGTAGCGTGATTTACCTGGAAATACACTCCTTTTATAAACAGTTTAACATCAGTTAAGTATCAGGGTGTGCTTCATAGCTCTTATCTCCAGTGTTACGGGGAATAAAATATTGGGTCGTGGTGTAATGTAAATCATTTACATTACTTTATAAATATTATAAGTGATATCAAGCGTTGTTTAATACCTTCTGTCGGTTTTCATAATTTGTGTTTCTATAAAATTGAATCAAAAATAGTTTATTAAATATAATATTAGAATTAGTGATTTTTCTTGTATTCGGTTATTGCTAAAAGGCAGAATTAGCAATTAATTTCATAGCGATGGTTTGTTATCGCCCTTAGAAAACTCAAATTTGCTCTGACTGTAATCAAAAATTTAATTTAAAGCTTTCATCAGAATAGCAGAATGAATTTTATAAAAAAAAATTATTTGAAGTATTAAATGGAAGACAAATATCCATCAGTTTATTTCAAGACGCATCATTTCTCAGATATATTTTAAGAAGAATCATTACTGCAAAATACTTTAGATTTCCAGTTCTAATTTTTAAGCAAAACCCGACGCTTTTGAAATATACATTCCTTCTAAATATTTATACGAACTCGAAGGTTAAATATGATTGAAAAAAAAATTCCCTTTCTAAAACTTTTTGCATCTTCTATCAGCTTTTTCTTTTTTTGTAAAGTGGTAGACTTCAGTTTTCATTTTTGCTCATAACAAAATAATATCTCTTCATGCATAAAGGAAAAGCATTTCAAAATCATTCATTGTGAGGAAGATTAATGTTCCTGGAATTTGAATTTTTCTAAAACAATAGAGACAGGAAACTGTTTTGAACTTCTATTTGTGTGATGAATAACAACACACAACGGCTCATATGCTAAAGCCTATAGAGCATTTTTATTATTTCAAATCTTTAATATCAAAATATTTCAAATATTTCTATGGAAAAAAATGAAATTAATCTAACCCCTCATTAAAATGAGACAAAACTCGCTAAAGAATTCGAAGAATTTCAAATGTGCTGCTATAAAGGGTATTTTAATGCTATTATCAATCTATAATATGATTAACATATTTGAATATTTCTTCTGCCAGTCAATGTAATTTTTATTTTCCAATTCCTATAATTAGTTCACACTCTCTCTCTCTCTCTATATATCTTGTTCAAATTTTCAATCGTTAATAAAATGCTTTTAATTCGTCCACTCAAGTTCAAATACAGTTTTTAAAACTTGATATGAATGCAGACTTTTTAAATATTAATTCGGTAATTCAATTTAATTTTTAATACTTTAAATAGAGTTGTAGCAGTTTGTCATGAACATGGTAATCAACAAGCAGTAGCTCAACCGGTAAAATGCACGAATTTCAGTACTGAGAAATACTGCTTGAAGTGAAGGTGAAGAATGCGAGTTCAGTTCTTGCGATGAGAAATTATTGACCACTATCATAGAAAAAAAATAGAGAGCGATTAAAAAGTACAAATAAAAATAATAACAATATATAGAAAAAGAAAAATTGCAAGGAAATATGCTTTCTATTTTGCCACTTAATATTGTGATTCTCTTATATATATTCTTTCATATATATAATATAGGAATTATTTAATAAAATGTAACTAAAATACATTTTTTCTTTGTTTATCGATGTAGGATTTGACTTTAAAATTTTTTATTTTACTTGTTTTATACTCAAAGGGCTTAAAATATCAAAATTTCAGACATTTTGATTATTAAATAAGCGAGATTGCACAAATGATTTCATTCATTTAGTTCTGTGATTATTTATTGGAAGGAAATAAATGTAATTTATTCCCAAAGTAAAATAAATCTCTCAAAGGAATAAAAAGAAGTTCAAAAATACTTTAAATCTCATTTTTAATTCTATTATTAATTGATTTAAGTATTTCTTCCTTCATTCGATTTCAGATTAACTTTCAATTTTTTTAACACTTCAGGTGGTGAATAAATCAGTATTTATGTTTATTGCACTTTCTCTGAGAACAAACAACATGTTCTCCGGAACAACAGCGCCTAAAGGAATCGAATTTTATTTTTGTTTCGTTTTTGTATTATGGTAATTTAATAATGAAAGCAGGTTTTCATTATTATTCGGGATAAACTAACTTTTTTTAGTTTTGTTTTCATAATTCAATTCTGTTCCTTTCACATTTGTTCGTATAATTAAATTACTATCCTTTCTACGTTTGTTTCATTCACAATAAATTTTGAAAGGTACAAGGAAAAGTTTATTCCTTTCGTAACTTAATATAAAAAGGGTAATCATAAAAAGCTAATTTTATTTTTTCCTGTTTAAATAGCAAACAGACAAACAATGCTAAAAAGGCTTGAATAATTTCTTTGGGCCTTAAAGTATTCTGAAGGCATTAGGAAGTCATTATAATTTGCTTCTTTCAGCCATTTTCTTGGAAGTAATTAGCATAAGATATGCCCTTTTTCATAGAGAAGAGAATGTAGTATTTTGTTTTAACTTTTTATAAGATATATATTTTTTTAAATTAAGGACTCTTTTGAACCAATTTATATCAGAAAATTAAAATATATTTAAGATTTGAATTATATGATCAGATGAAGGTATATCTTCAAATTAAAATATATTCGATGGTGTGGATTTATGTTTCCTTATTTTATTTTTTATAAAATAAGAGTTTCGCTGATTCGTAATTAGAATTTGGTTTTGAAACAAGTGGCCTTCAGGTTTGAAATCCCATGTTACCAAAAACTGTTTCACGTATGCAAACCACTGACGTCAAGAGTCTAACATCCCCTAACTGGTGTGCCGCGAAAGTGTGGAGGGCATTTTATCAGTTCAGCATTTTTTCAAGTTCTCTTTATGCTACTGTGACTCAAAATTGCTAGAACGATTTGAAAAATGTCGCCTAAGATCAGGACTTTAATATAATTGAACTTGATTGCATATAAACTTTACTCCTTATTTCCTAAATTAGCTAATTTAAACTATCCTTAAATAAAAACGTTATATAAAATATTATTTTGAAACTAATCGAAAACTCTTTTGAAACTATTTTATTGCTTCGAATCGTGTATCAAGAGCGAGAATGACAAATGAACTAGTAACTGCCAACCGTACTATGATTCCAAAAAATGTCATGCGAAAAAGAAGTACTGGGTTTATATTGTGGAGGAGGATCTCAAATCACTAGACACTCTGTTGCTGGAACAATTAGCATGCCATAAAAAAGTAATCCAAAAAAAAAAACTACAATTTTCACAAAAATTTCTCAACTTTTAAAAAGTATTAAAAAATCTGAAGCACCAATCATAAGATTAATTAACATGCTGAGCTTGGATTTAAAATGTTGAGTAAGCCTGGATTGGCAAGAATAAATGAATTAAGAAAAGCGGATAGCATAAATAATTTTTATTTTTCTCACGTATAGTACTTTTTTTAGTGCATGACCAAAATAATTTTACATTTGTCTGCAATACTCATCTACTCGATTTAAAATATGCATTTATTTTCCTTTTTTTATTTCCTTGTGTGTCATGTTTCTTTTGAAGTTTAATTTTTGAGATTTAGATATTTTTAATACTTCATAATTCAAATATCAATATTTGTTAGAGTAAATAGCTTAATAATTAATGTACTAATTGATTGTTTAGTTAATAAATTATTATACTTTCATTTAATAAGCTGATATATCAGTAAAGTGACATTTGCAAAATCTTGATTAAGGGGCGAAGTTTTATAATAGGGAATTCTTAATTAATTTCACACTTTGGTAAAATGTTGGAAATGCAACTTTCTAGGCATACGTTTGATTATAGGCAATATTTGCGACATTAATCAAATTGAGAGTAATTCATTCTCTCATTTCATGTAATCGAAAATTGAACATGATGACTCTGCTTCGTATATAAGAAGGATACCACTGAGAACATATTGAGATTAGAATGTCAACTCAGGTGATGTCTTTATCTTTCTATGGAGACTTGAAATTATGAAGTGCATCCCAACATAGTTGGCATGGGGTTTCAAAATAAAACTGAATTATCACAAATCAAATTAATAGCAACAATAATTTTTATTGCAAAGAAAAGAAACTCCATAAAAGATCTTTTGGAACTAGTTTCATATTTTGAACTTGTATTGGTATATTGAATGCAATCATATCCATTTAGTAAGCTTCTATTGCAATAATTATATACATTTAGACTCGTGACAGCATTTTACATTTTAACTGTTCTGAAGTGACATTGCACACAATTAAGATTCGAATTTCGATCTGTAACGAAAGAGTATCACGACTGAACATAGGTTAGTACATTGACTTTAAGTTATTTAGGAGATCTGACAATATCCCATAACTTATAAAATGACAGACTTATTAGATGTGTCTTTGCTCAAATCTCATCCACTGAACATACACCAGAATGACCGAGTTCCATCCTCAACAATGCTGAATCTTTGGCATAAATCCCAACTTTTCCCTGAGGCTTTCTTAAAAACAAAATCCTCTGAATTAGTTTTTCAAAAATATTTATTAGATCTCCTAACCAAATGATATAGGAAGAAACTATTATAGTGTAACAAGAATCCACAAAAGTTTGAACGTGAATCGAAGATGCGAGCATTGGGTATATGAAGACAGCACCATAACAATATGTTCTAGCCGTCATGAGAATTGTCTTTACTTACACCCTGTCATGTACTTCTACAATATATGTTTTGTATTAATTTCATCCCATAATAAAGAGAATTTTATTTATATAGGTGTACACATTTACTTCGGGGGACTTATTGGGTTCATAATTTAATATAGATTTATTGTTTTCCAGTCAATGATAAACACATTTTTTTCCTCATTGTTTTCTTTGAAAACTTCTTTTCTTATACTTCGGATAGAGAAAGATAATAAAAGAAAAAAATTAAATGTTCAGATAAATTTTAATATGTGTTTCGTCTTTTAAAGTTTGAGATGGGGAAGGATAAAAATTCACTAAAAGAAGAATCAAATGCGAGCTCCATTATATCTATCCACCCAGAATGAATTACAACCGAAGAAGACAAAGAGAGGGGCTTAATACTTGAACTGCCGTTTCACCGTTAAGACGGAAATATGACATCGTCTTTCTTTACATTAGTGAACTTGAAGATAAGAAAGAGTGTTTTTCCTGTTTCAAAGGAAACCTTGAAAACCTCTGCTTTCTGATAACGTAACGAGGTAGACGATTCAAATTGCTTGTAAAATAAATCTGCCTTTCATATGTTTATTAGCTTTCCTCATGTTTGCCGGCCTGAGCAAATGGATTACTTTGCACGCGGACGAATTTTTCCAAGGGTAATGTACATTTTATTTTTATTCAGTGGGGGAGGAAAATATTTCTTGTTTAGTTAGACACAAGTTCACAAATGTTGCATTTTCTCATATCAAAATAATTGTTGCATATGTAATACCTTAATACAAATGAATAATGGCAGATATTTCCCAGAAATTAGAATGACTTTTAAATATATTTGAAGTTGAATAAAGAATTTAAAGATAAATTAAACTTGTTTTTTTATAAAGAAGTAAAAATTGATAAAAAATGTTGTGATAAATAATAAACGAACCTAATTTCCAAATGCTAATTTTGGTAAATTTCTGAAATGAAAAGTAGCTTTAATTTATCGTTAACCCATTTTGGTGAAATGACAACTATAATTCGCCATTGATTCTTCATGCCATATAGCACTGCCACTGAAGTAGTTCTTCAGTACAATAATAAATTAATTTTAAAATTTCTAGTGTATTAAGTTTGGCAGCACTTTTATTACTTTTGTTAAAATCATAGATCATTATCACATACTGTTTACATTAGATTGTCGTGATAGAAGATATGGTCAAATTGATATCAGACAGTGATTTCATTTAGTGCGAACATCGGTCATACGAAAGGAAAAACTGTTGTGAAATTAAACCCCTAGAGTAGTGTAAGCTAAGAATATCAAGGTGATCGGAGTTATTCAGAAAAATCAGAAGAAATAAGCATTCATTTATTTAATACTGATAATGGATCTAATGATAAGGAAATACTAACAAACAAGAATAGGAAAATGCACTGAGTGACTAATTACTGATTTTAATGAATACCCTGCAGTTGTAGACACATAATGCGCCTGAAAAAATTACGGCAGTGCTAGGCATAAACGCGAAAACTAGGGGTTAATCTGTAGTCATTAGAGATTTTCGAAGAAGTGTGGCATATGAGCTTACGAATTACAGTTTACTATATCAATACCCTAATTTTAATTAACGAAATGTAGGAATTATAAAATAAACTAACTTTTTTTAAATAAAAATTAAATGGTTATATCATGCACATTTTTCATTATTAAATCTCAGTAAAAGGAGATAAAAAGAAATGGTACAAAGGAATCAGGGCCATTAATAATTTTTCTTAAACTTTGAAAATATGTTGATTACAGCTTTTCGACAAAATAATAATTCATAAAATATTTGCTGACTAATGGTGGCTTATTTGTTTGATTCGTATAAATTCCTAATTTATTACTGGTAAATTGCTGAAATGACAAATTACCATCATTTGCTTCAGAGAAAGGAATGGTACAAAGCTAAATAAAAACTGTAGATAATTTTTCAGATATAAAAAAATACTTCTTATTCCTCACCAGATAAAGAATATTCTATTTATCTTGTACAATAACAAATTTATAGTTAAATTTTTTTTAATTCTTAAATGTTTTTATGAATCCAGTGTTTCAAGGAGTGGAAAATGTAAGTCAATTAAATAATATAAAAACATCGATATAAAAAGACGTATTAAATAAAAAGAAATTAAAACACTGAAGCGTAACAGCAAACTCTTAAATGCTTTAAATCAACATTTCTTTAATGTGAAAAAAACGGAATGTAAATCTCGCAGCGATTCGTAAAACTATTGGAGGAACTATTGTTCTTCTTCGTTGAACCTGTTGATTTTTCTTCAACAATAGATGGAATAACGCGAAACGAATGAAACTCAGAATGAAATGAAAAGTGTCTTCAAACACAAAGGCCTGATTAGTTGCACCATTGATAATGTAGCTAGAAAGAAATGAAAGCATGAAGAAAATTTAAAGTTATCTTCAGGCTTCACTGGCTTCTATCAGAAATTCTTTTGAATAAGCCTTGCAGTCTTCACTGGAAGACTGTCTAAATAAACTCGTAACAGTTTGAACATTTCCTCTCTAATGAATACTTTAAACATTAACAAAAATTTACTATCCACAAAAGATTATATAAATGTTAGAATCATGAGTTGCTTTGAAATTTTTAATATAAAAGTTACCTTGCATAAAATAGGGATTTTATTAACAAAGGATTGATAATATTATATAAATGACAACAATAGGTATGCAGAAACATTTAAATCAAATATATAACCTCGCTGTCTATATCTTTGTTATTTTGTATTCGTATATTATGTTATTTATGTTATACGAATATATTTCATTTATATTATTTATGTTATTCCGATTAAATAATAGTACAATTTGATTTTAAAAAAACGCACGTATTCTTTTTAAGACTTGAAATAATGGTTAAGCCCTAGAAATAAAATGTCTTAAATTCTTTCGCAGGTCAAAAGGTAAAAATATGAAAGTGACTTGACATTTATCTCTGAATGACATAAGAATAAATTCAACAACTCTGATTTGAATATTAAATATTGATGCATAGACGTATAATCAAATTCAAAACTAAATTCCATTATATCTGTGATAGAATCCGAGTCTAATCGCATTTTCAAAACCATTACTTCCGTTCACCGCAAAATGTGTTCGCCATTTTAACTTTCTTGGAGTTGCGAGATTTCTTTTCATTCTCTGTTAATTTTATGACAGTTTCCACCAAAAGGAATCTTCTTAGATAAAGGATATTTCTTTAGTTAAAATGGACAGAATATTTTCTTCGCAATTCAAGGAACCAATCCTATTGTTAGTTGATTTAACATCAGACATTCTCTTTAGTTCCTTACAGTATTTAGGATATATGTTCATAGAGATTTAGACAATAAACTTTAAAATATAAGCGTTTATCTCATGAAGTGACACAGATTCGATTCGAACTATTTTATGTATGTTCAAAATTTGATTTTCAAAAAATATCCCGTTAGAAATTGATAAATATTTGAAAATATGAAATTAAACCATGAATTTAAATAAAATTAATGAAAGAGATTTAGCTTTACACAGAAACAATTGAATTGCTGAACATTTCTACTATTAAAGACATGATTGAAAATACTAGTGAATGCTGATTAGTTTTTTTTCGTCAATTTAATAAATAGGTGATATAATTGTGCCTTTACAGAATTTCTCTACCATTTAGAATTTTCTTCTTTCAATTTCTACTATTGATTCCCACTCTCCTTATATATATTGATTCCCACTCTCCTTATTTATATATTTTGTTCAAATTTTCAGTCTTTAATAAAGTACTTCTTATTCATCCACTAAAGTTCAAATACATTTTTTAAAACTTTTAGTGGATGACACTTGATGTTAATATAGTTTTTTTTCGAATATTAATTCATTAATTAAAATGAATTAATTTTTTAATTCTTTAAATAGAGTTTTAGCAATTTCTAATGAAAATTCAACAGGTAGTCACTCAATCGGTAAAATGCAAGGATTTCAGTATTTTTCTCGTGAAGGTAAAGAATGCAAGTACAATTCTTGCTAGAATAAATAATTTTTTATACCTATTTTTTGATACTGAATTAATTTTTTTAATTTTTAGTTTTAAAGTAGAATTGAATTAATTTTTTATAGATTATAGATTACTTGTTTGTAATAATATTATATTTGATGGAAATAAAACGAGGGGATCATTTTGCTATTTAGAAAATGAGTAACTATGTTATCTAGGCTTGAGACACATGGATTCTAAAGGTAATTCCATTGTTTCCGTCATGATTTTAAAATATTTTTTTTTCTTTTTAATCCTGAATAATTCCCACCTTATAATGCCATAAACCACTTGATTTTTTAAAAATTTTACACTTTCATCAATTAAGCGTCAATATTTTTTTTTCTTATTTTCTACTATTTTTAAGATCTATCACATGAAAGAAAAATGGAATAAACGAGAAATTGCTGTCTTTTCAAGAAATGAAAGCATGCCATGATTATCCGAATAACCGTAACATTCCCTAATTATCCCCATATCGAATGAATGAAATTACTGAAGGCATATCATATTGGCAATGGATCCTAATCTTCGCAACAAATGAGGTGGGAAGGATTGCTTTTGCGACATTATTTCTTGAAAAGACAGCGTCTTAAGACCTATTCCAACATTTAATTACAGCTGCCAGTTTTTCTTCTGCATCTGGCTATTGAGGATAAATGACAAAATTCTGATGCCTGTCACAATTATCTTCATTATTTGTTTGGATTTAGCTGTAACAAAAATAGTTTTGTACATGTTTTTGTTAGTGTTTCCCCTAAAGGAGTTTTTCTGCCAATTCCTGCCCTAACATTTTCCCACCAGAAGGGTATTGTTACAACAAACACTTCCTTTCATTACACACTTTTATACAATGTAATTTTTTTCATGTTTGGAAAGAAATGTAATTTTATAATTGATATATTTTCTTTTCACATTAAAATACAAAAATTCAAAATTGTTGTGTTAACAATCTAATATTTTAATAATTTTCTTAATTTAATTATCACTTGATCACTAAAATTTAAGAGAATATTGTTTCTGTATGAAAGCCTTCATATAATTAATTAGAGATACTTGTATTCCAGGGTTTTCTATTAATCATAATAATCAATTACGAAGTATATCGAAAATTTAAAACTATAAAATAATAAATATAAAGCAATTATAAAATCTTGGTTTTATTAGTGCTTTAAAACACAGATTTTCCCAAAGATTTGGAGGTCACAAAAAAAAACTCTTATAGCCTAATAATTGCGCTGTAATAAATTTGTCACAGTAAATATTGTAAAAGTAAAAATTTAACTTAGTGTTTAAATTGCATGTTACTTAGAGCATCAAGCTTTTGCGACTTTTTTTGACCTACAATTTATTTTATTAAAATATTTTCTTTCAGCCTAATTATCCATGAAAACGATCAGGTTTTTTGAAAATCCGTTTGTATTATTTTCAAGTACTTATACTGTAAAATTGATTAACATATATATAAAGTATATGTTTGCTCAACGCATGTATTCAGTTTTTGAATTATTTACAACTTTTTTATCACTTTAAAGTAAATTTTAACTTTTTCTAGCTACAATAATCGTTACTGACTGATATTTTTTCCACTTGTCTTTGATCTGCACAAAGCTAATTTTTTTTTGTTAGAAATGAATCGTTTTTAATTTGCTTCTTGCCTCTTACAAAGAGAGGTATGGCTTTGCAAATTTCATACGAGACGAGACTTGGTGTATTATTAATGCACTTCGATTAATCAATAAAAAGTGAAGTAGCAACCAATTCCAAAACAAGAAAAAAAACTCATTCAGGTCTTCGTCCGGGATTGTATATAATAAGTTGTCGCTATCGATCAGCGGCGAAACAGAATGGAAAACATCATACTCCTCTTCAGAACGATTTATCAGAGTTTGATCTATCATGTAGTACCCTTCAGGGGTTCACCTACTATAAGCGAGTACAGGTGTCCCGATTCCGAGGTACCTAGGGATCTTTACTCCCTTTATTTTTATTCTCCTCTACACCTCTACACCACCTTTGCTTGATCCTTCCATCCCTCGAGGATAGGCGAAAGAGTTCTTCATGAGAAGCTATCACCGCTCTGTTTGCTTCCTTCTTCTCATGAACAGCAAATACCCCTACATGTTTGCCGTGTGTGGTGACCCATTAGACGGGTGGTACATTCCGGTCCCCTGTGTATCAATCGGCTAGTATCCTGATCATTTGGCTGGTCTGCTCAAGGGGATTAAGCGAAGGGGTCACCTTTTGGGACTCTGCGTTAAGGGTGGTAGACGTTCCTGGAAGTGGCCCATAGCGTATAGGCTCTGACTCGCATCTAGGTCAGTGCCGAGGCTGGAATGCACAGAGCCGGTAACTGCCTTCCCTTGTTGGGCTCCGTTGAGGGTGGTGTCGTCAGGGCCCGAATTTATTTTCCTTTTTTGAATGGGTTTTTCAGACTGCCACGTTTACCAATCACAGAAGATACTAGATTTCTAATTATACACACACCTAAGACTTTTCATAAGGTTTCCTTTTTCTTAGTTCAAAGATTTATTTCTTCATTTATTGGCGATGTAAAATCTACAAAAAAACTTCCGTCTGGGGATCTTCTTATTGAAACAACTTCTAAAGCACAGATTGCTGCGACGCAGAAATTAACAAAACTTGGTGTCTTCCCTGTAGAGGTAACTCCTCACAGGACGCTGAATTTTTCTGGAGGCATCATCTCCGATTTAGATCTTTTCGATTGTTCGGAGATTGAACTTATTCAGGAATCGCATTCCCAAAACGTTTGAGCAGCATCGCATAAAAATTAAAGGCAATGGTTCATTCATTCCAACTAAACATATCATTCTAACTTTCAGTACTCCTGAACTTCCAAAATTTATACGCACCAGCTATGTACAATCTAAAGTTAAACCTTATATACCGAATCCTCTGCGTTGCTTTAAATGCCTAAGATTCGGAACATTCACAGGGAACATACCGTGGCAGCCGTCAATGTGCCAAATGTTTAGCTGAAGATAATAAAGCTTCAGTTTATAGTTCTCAGAACTTCAAATGTTTAAACTGCTTTGGGCCCCATCCTGCTTATTCCCGTGATTGCCCTAAATGGAAAACAGAAAAAGACATTCAAAGCCTGACATTTAGGAAAAATATTTCGTATGTAGAAGCGAGGAAGCTTGTTTTAGACAGGACACCCAAACCAGGGCTTTCCTATAGTGCCACCACAAGTTCAATATTAAAAAGCACTAGTTCTCAAACCGAGGTTACAGATATTGTTACTTTCAAAACCTGCTCCTGTGAGCTTTCGACTCTTGAATCAGTAAAGAATAACAACTCACAGAAAATTGGAGACAATCGAAACCAAGTATCTACTTTAAAAAAAGCTCACCCTGCTTCTCAGTCAAAACATTCCTCCGTATAGGGCACACCCGTTTTACTCACCGTCACTTAATCCTTGATAAAAGAGTACCAATGTGTCCCACTTGTCAAGTTGGCTTTAGTGTTATGCATATATTAACTGAATGCCCTGATTTTGATGTTCATCGTCGTAAATTTTTTAATTCGTCTTCTATTAATTTACAGGACCTGGTGGGTGAAAAAAGCCATCCAAATATTTTTACATATTTAAAAGCTGTTGGTTTCATCAACTGCATTTGACGGATTTTTTGCCTGTTTTTGCATTTTTGTTCAATGTGTCTTTGCACATTTTTTTTTGTATTTTCCCCAAACATTCATCTACTTTTAAATTGATTTTTAATATTTGTAAGAACACATTCAATGTAGTTTTAGCTATACATTTGGCTCTTTTTTAAAGGTTTTGTTTTAAATCTCCCCTTATTTTACCATATGTTTGGCACAGTATAGCCAAATATGGCTCTTGCGCCAGTAAACCATACAAAAACAACAACAAACAAAACATTCTGAATTTTCACTAGATTTTCGAAGAAGAAACGGAAGAAAGCAAAATATCCTTCAAGTGCTAAAACATCCGACACAGAAGTACCTCCTAAACCTCTAGATTCTCATGATATACCAATTACTGCAGATTCTATATCATCAATTTGTCCATCTACATCTGATATATCTGACTTATAAATGGACCAACACCTTCCTAATAAATCACCCCCAAGTGGCCATGTTTAGTTTTTTTTAATTCCTTTATTTTTTTCATTTCTGGTTTCATTTCGTGAAATTGTCATGGATATCGTTCCAAAACCCTCGAAATCAAATCACTTTTAAATGAATACAAGCCTGCCTGTCTTGCATACCAAGAGACCTATTTTAAACCCCCAATAATTTCTAAAATTAGAGGCTACAACTGCATAAGCAAAGTTGCAAATATAAATTCAAATGCTGGTGTTTCGGGAAATGCCTGATTTTCACCTCCAACCTCTATCCCAGCGTAACTCTTATTCTTCATACTAATTTATAGGCTGTTGCTGTTCAAGTCCACATAAACACAAAGACACATGTTGCAGTTTGTTGCATATACCTACCTCCACGTGAGATGATTCACAAAATGAATTAAATTCTTTAATAGATCAACTTCCTGTTCCTTTTGTACTAATTGGTGATTTTAACGGACACAGCATTCTATGGGGAAATGAGAACACTAATTCTCATGGCCAGCAAATAGAGCAGTTGATTTCTGATCATCACTTTTCCTGTTAAATAGTGATGAAAAGACATATTTTCACGAACGCTTTCGTTCATTTCACACATTAGACCTTGCCATATGTTCTCCATTATTGCTCCCACTTTTTAGTTTTTCCGTTGGAAGATATTTACTCAATAATGACCACTTTCCAGTCCTGATTGCCTTTGCTCACAGTGTTAGAATGGCACAACGACCATCTACCTACTTATTCCAACGGGCAGATTGGGACAGCTTTCAGCAGTTGCCTACAATTACTGAAGCAATGGTGAATTGTTTAGATATCTCAGAGGCAGTTAAGCAAATAACTGAAATCATATAATTTGCCGCTGATATTGCAATTCCAAAAAGTTCAACCACACCTCATAAGCTTTCAAAACCTTGGTGGAATGATGCCTTCTGTGAAGCACAGAAGGCGCAAATTAAACGATGGGACATTTTTAGAAGGCGTCCAACTACAGAAAACCTCGTTGCGTTCAAGTATACAAAGGCATGTGCCCGTAAAATTCGAAGACGTAGTCAGAGAGAATATTGGATTGGATATGTATCTCGTATTAGATCTATGTATTTCTAGTAAGAGTTTACGGAAAAAAGTAAAGGCTGCCAATGGCATGTATCAAGACTTTGCCTTTCCTATTTTGAAAAAGAGTTCTGCTACATACTCATCACCTCGAGATATTGCAAATATCATTGGTGAAACATTTTCCAAAGTGACTCATTCAGACAGCTATAATCCTACGTTTTTAAATATAAGGAACTGTGCTGAGCAACACCCAATTAACTTTAAAATACGCTACATCCTCCCCTATAATTCCGAATACAATATGTGTGAGCTGCAAAAGGCACTTTCCAAATCTCATAACACCAGTCCGGGACCTGACAAAATTTCATACCACATGCTTCGCCATTTAAGTGTTTTTTCACTTTGCAATATTCTTCGCCTTTATAATAGAATTTGGAATGAACGAATTTTTCCTTCACAATGACAGGAAGCCATTATCATTCCAATTTTGAAACCAGGGAAAGATCCGACAGATCTCTCAAACTATCGCCCTATTGCACTAACGAGCTGTCTAGGCAAAACATTTGAAAGAATGGTCAATTTTTGGCTCATCTGTCAACTAGAATTTAAAAAGCATATACCACTTCATCAAAGGGGATTTCGCAAAGGTAGATCTACTCTTGACAGCATTCAACGGTTGGATGCTGAAATATGTTATGCATTTATACGGAGAAATCATTTGGTCTCGATATTCTCATACATTGAAAAGGCGTATGATCAGACTTGACGTTATGGGATACTTCGAACCCTATTTGAGTTTGAGTTTCGTGGTCAATTACCGCTTTTTATTAAAAACTTTTTATCTCGCCGAGGTTTTAAAGTCCGTGTTGGATCAACATTATCCGACTCTTTTAATCAAAGGTGTTTCTCGGGGTAGCGTATTAAGCGTTACTCCTTTTATCATTATTTTTCTAGCTACAGCGCAGTTTATCCAGAAAATGGATATTGCGCTAGAAAAATGCCCACTCACTCTAAAATTCATTTAGAACTTCCTTCATCAGTTTTAAGCACCTTATATGTTGACGATTTGCAAATTTCTTGCCAGGGATCAAACATGAGACTGATTGAAAGGCAGTTGCAATCTGCTATGAATAGTCTTGTCAAAGGGTGCGATTAGAACGGATACACCCTTTCATCAAGTAAAAGTTGTTGCTTCCACTTTTGTAGAAAATGCAGTCTTCACCCTGAACCTGAAATTTATATACGTAACAGAGCTCTTCCTGTTGTCCCTGAAGTTCGTTTCCTCGGTGTAATTTTTGATCGAAGGCTTTCCTTCCATCCTCACATTTCATTTCTACAAAAGAAATGTGAAAAAATGCTAAATATTCTAAAGGTTCTTTCCAATATCTTGGGGAGCTAACAGAACATCATTACTCCGAGTTTTTGAATTTTTAATTCTATCTCGAATAGACTATGGTTGTATGGCATATGGTTCTACCAGCATGACTGCTTTGAAAAAACTTGAAACAAATCACCATCATTCTGCTCTGAGAATTTGTTGTGGAGCTTTCTGTAATTCCCCAGTGCAAAGCTTGTATGTGACGTACCATCAACTTCCACTTTATCTGAGTTGCCAGAAATTATCACTGCAATATTATTTTAAAATTTCATCAACACCTAGACATCCTTTAATTTATACCACTCTCAACCTATTCTTTGAGAGGCTTTATAATGCTCGTCTGACAGCTATCAGTCCGCTTTATGAATGCATGAAGTCTTTAATTTCTGACACACAACACAGTCAGAATATTATCTATTGACCATTTCTATTTTCCTCCCTGAAATACACCATCCATTTCTCATATAAACCTATTCATTGGTTTCAAAAAATCTTCTATTGATACAAACTCGCTTCAGCAACTATTCTTTGAACATCGTTCCCTGTATAATAATTATAAAGAAATATTTACTGATGGCTCAAAAACAGCGAATCATGTAGCTTTTGGTATAATTTTTGATGACACTTCGTATAACCATACCCTCCCTGAGTGTTGTTCACAGAGGAAGCAATTCCTATTTTATATGCGTTACAACATAACTCTTCATCCGACTCTCGTAAATTTTGCATTTATACCGACATGAGCGTTTTGCAACAATTATAAAATTTTGATTATTCTTGTCATCTGATTGTTGCACAAATCATGGAGCAACAGTTAGTACTGGTGAACAGAGATTTTGATGTAATCTTCTGGTGGATTCCGAGTCGCGTTGGAATCTATGGCAATGAGCTTGCAGATCAGGCCTCAAAGTTGGCTACTGTTTCTTTTGATTTCCGTGTTCCCTTCTCTGATATTTCAGGATATATCAAACAATATGTCTATGGAAAGTGGCAGGAAGTTTGGGACGTGCAGGTTTATAATAAACTACATACCATTCAATCAAAAATAAATATGTGGTCTGTTTTACCAAACCGAGGAGCGGATGCAAAATTAATTCGTTTGCGTATTGGTCACACAAGATACACTCATAAACATTTGTTCTTTGGGGAAAGGGCCCCTCATTGTATGAACTGTGGAGTGATCAATTCTATGGTACATATTCTTACTAATTGCCCTAATTTTACTTCAGATCGTTTAACTCACTTTCATTCGCCTATTTTAAATTTACGTAACGTAGTGAGTTAGAAACCTTACACAAAACTTTTTGATTTTTTAAAAGCCATTGGTTTTTTTTATAGCATTTAACATTCGAAAATTATTTTTATTTATGTACCAAATCTTTTCAAATCTTAGATCTCCTCAACTTTGACATTTTTACATTATACCCTTCTTTCATTTACACATTTTATATTAGAACTATTTAAAAATCCTTGTGGATTGCGCAGCATGTCCTGAAATGGACCTTGGGCCAATAAAACACGCCCTACCATACCATACTTATTATGTAGTATTTTTTTATATTTTCAATTGAATTTAAAAAGATTAAGCATTGTAAGCATAATACATATAGATATCCGTTATGTTAAATGTAACATAACAGACAATAACTATAACTACTATTTTCCCTAAAAAGTAATTTGTATTATTTAATTATTTAAAAAATTTGGTCCAAAAATAATTTTATCCTTACAAAACCATTCTTACCCAAAATAATGAAAAGCAACTGTGCTACTAAGTGCACAGATTGATGGTCCAAAATCTGTACATTTCTCAACGGATTAGTTAGAGAAATATTGCTCTTGCGTCACTTAACAACTGTACAAAATGTATACAGTTTTTTTATGTCTGGTGTTTTTATGATAATCATTATTCTTTTTCACTTATGCCGTTAGAAATGAATGTGAGAGGAAAAACTTTATAATATAAATAAAAAAGTGCATTAATGCATTTTTTCATCATGAGAATAATTATAATCGTTATTTACCATAATTATTTGTCGTATTTATAAATATTTAAAAGCTGAAAATTAAATTTTAATTGTCTTTCTATTATGATATAAATAAGCTGTTATTTTATGTATAATTCATTGATATCTTTGTTAAAATACCTATAAATCGTTGATTTGATTTGAGAATATTACTTTAAAAATTTATTGTACTTATTAAAAAAAATTGTTACTTATTGGATCAAATTTAAATTGATTGATTTGAAGACGTTCGCTATTATCCTTGCTCCATCGCTGCTGTTCATTAGAGAAAGTTTACTACTAAAATGGGGCGAAATTTCAAAGACTTTTTTTTTCTCAGACTATGCTGGCTATTGTAACTTCATATATTAATGGGTGAACATTTCAAGATGTACTGTAAACCCACTCAGATGGTGACTCTCAACCATTCAAGACGGCGCATCATTTTGGCATTTTATTTAATTTTGATTGTTAAAAATAACTGCAAAGTAGTAAGACTATGCACATTAATTAAACAGAACAATTAGACTTAAAACAATTATATATATCAGAACAATAAGCAAGCCCTTTATATTAGATGAATAATCGTGCATCGATTTACTTTTTGGAGTGCAAAGGGTTAATATAATACTTCTTATCTCGAACTGAATTTTCCAAGTAGTGTTTTACCTTGTTAGTCAATGAGTTAGGAATAACTTAGTCAGCAATGGCTTTTGCGCCAGAAAGACAAGAATAAACGCAAATTCACTTGTTAGTGAACTGCACAGATACCTTTATAGTAATTAGTCATAAAAGACTGTTGTGAGACACCGAATATACTTTGAGTATTATATTAGTAAGAACATTATTGATTGATTGAAACCAGCTTAAGAAATCAGAATAAAGTTTTAAAAAGATTTCTTTATTTTTCCGGCCAAAAATTTATTTTAAATACATTAGAATAATATATACATACAGAAAATTCCAATAGCGTAACGAAAAATCCTTAAGAGCCAAAAATTAAGTTATATTTAATGAAACATGGTGATAGTAACGACATAAAATCAATGAAATTCACGAAATAATGTATATGCATTATTTGTCACTAATATTCAAGTTCATAAAGATCACAGATCATTGAAGAGTAATTTATAATGATGTCTAAAGCAGTTCACGGCGAAATCGATTAGTTTGCGTTTTATTTCATAGCAAGCTATCAACATAAAATGTAAAACTTTAAACCAGCATCCGTGATTCTGATGAAACTGAAATTGTAAAATCGTTTGATGCAGTTATTTTCGAGATTTGGTTTCCAAAGTAATTGGTCTGTTTTGATTGAGGCTGTTTTATTCACAAAAAACCTGAAGCCCAATTAAACATGTTACCTTTGCTACAAATACTGCTCAGACAGACTTTGAATTTAGCATTTACTGGTCAGTTGGAGACAAGCATGAAAACAATGTAATTTCAAATGTGCAATATTGAATAATTTCTGAGAAATGGTCGGTATTTACCCAAAAAATAAAATTGTTAACCTTTGCTATCATCTGTGCAATTATGACATGCCTGCAAGAAATATATCATGTGTATGACAAGGACAGTATAAAATTCTTTCTCAAGAATATTATTTCTACACGTTGGTGTTGACATTCTTGCAAGTGGCTCATGATGTGTTGAATATGCGTGTTAAATTTTCCGTTTTCAAGGGAAGGCACGTGCCCTGTCCTGAATATTTCTATGCGTGTGTGTCTTCACGCACGCCAGACAATCTGACTTCTGTAAGCAGAGGTCGGTCAAAAGATGAGAAAAAGGTGACATAAACATGTGAGGATTTTACTATGCTTCTGCCTGCAATCTAAAATTAATTCGAAATAGTTTTAACATAATTGCCTAATTTTCCAAATCCAAGTATGAATGAGAGCAAAATAATGTAATGTGATCATCAAAATATGAGAAATCTCGTTATTTTGTTGCATTTCTATGTTTTAGAAATTCCTGGATATGGACATCTTTGGAATCATATCTGTATATCTATAGATAAGATAACTCAAAAAATTAAAATGTTGGATAGATGAAATTTGGTACACGGGCAATACATTTAAATTATATATTTATGTCCGTTTAGTAAAATTATCATTGTTGAATTATGATATAACTGTTTAAAAATCCTTGTGAATGGCGCAGCTTGCCCAATAAAACACATTATATCATACCACTGTCGAATTATATGTCTCAAAGGAATCAGTCACTCAGTTCGAGTGCATATGAATGTGGCAGGCCTGAAATATAGCAGACTAGATAAATGAAATTAGGCAGATGATCTGCTTTAATAGTGGAATAATTATATTAATTTTCAGATTCAATTCATAATGTAAAGCTATCCATAACACATACTCGATTCAGTTTGTGGTATACAATAAAATAAGTTCAATTAATGTTTGACAAAATAAAAATTATATTTTTATACTTAAATAAATATGTTGTAAGACTCTGAGGCTGAGTAATTTTAAGATATAAATTCAGTAAGTTAAAACAATTTTTTAACTGATTAGAAGCTCACCATTAATTTATAAAACTTTATTTTGAAAAATCATTTTTTTTTCAATTTATTTCAAACTTATTTTACACACTTGATAGCTAGCAAAACCCAAGAAACTTTGATAGCTCAAATATAATCAAAATACGTTTTAGTTTTAGATGATTGAATGTTGTTCAGATATTCAATTTCACGTAGTTGATGACAATTTGCTGAAACCTTACAAGAATATTCCATTTCACTGAAATCTTTTTTGTTATTTAGTTAAAACATAATTTATCATATAAATCAAAACCAGTTCAAAATATACATGGATTAAGAAGACAGTAAAAAAAACTTTTTTATAAGCTGTTACAGGGATTATTTTATGTGTAAAATGATCAAAAAAAATATTGTTTTGTGTAATTAAGTCCAAATATTAATCTAAAGATTATATAAATCCTAAACTAAAAGTTTATTGCTAGTATTTAAATTGTGCCGTTGTTTATTAGGAAAGAGGGAGAATAGTATTGGTAATTTTTGAAAATTCTTACATTTTTAAAAGTATTTAAGGTTTCTTGATTATAACTATCTTTTGATATATTAAGAAATCATTCACAATAAGCATAAAAAAAGCATTCAGTGGTTTTGCCTAAAATTTGAAACACTAGGAACATTTTTTTAAAATATGTCGGCTCTTACAACTTGCCCCATATCCAGTACAAGTCGTTATGGAAAGTTGTAACGATATAAAAACATCAATATTTTAAATATTTTTTTCTTTATCATTATTTTTTATTCTATTTATTAAGTGAGCAAGATATTTGATAATCATTATCACTTTACATTATGATAATAAAAGTTATCAAGTATTTTATATAAAATAAAGGTAAAATTATTTCACCTATCTGCACAAATTTAGCCTGCATTAGACCTGCAGCCAAACTAAGCAAATTATAGACAGCTAATAGTAAACCCATTTTCCATTATGAGAACTGAGGCCCCTGAATGGTACGTCTTTAATATTTAAGCTCTGTAGCCAGAATGTAATTGATTCGACCCCTGAATTCTCCAAAAAACGGCCGTGTCAGAGGGTGGCATAAGAGTGTGTATGCTAAATCTATAGGGATAAAATATATTCCCTTTGTGGTGTAACGCGGAAACTTAAAGGGGTATCACCTCAGGTACAATCTGCCTTATCTGAACACTGCTCGACACTGCGTAATCTGTTCCAAAATAATCCTATCCTTCCTTTGAAAAAAGGATGTTACTCTAATATGCAATAATATTATGTATCGTCATAGTTGTTGCATGCATGTATTTTCAAGCTGGAAGAAAGCTATTTTACTTTTTCTTCTTTATCTGTACAAAATCCTATTTTTCAACTTTTCCATTTTTGTTTTCTCTTTTAGATTTTTTTCAATATTTTCATTTTTTTAGGTTTCTTAATCTTTTTATTTCTGCTTTCTCTTCTGGTCAGTTTGGAAAAGAAGATCAATTATTAATATTATTAAGTGAGCCTTTATAATTCTGTATCCAAGGTGAATTTAATTGGAAAGATTTGATATTTGACTGAATGTTAGTATTTAAAGCAGAATGTCAATATGATCAAACACTAATCAAGAAAAATCTCGCAAGCTGTTATATAATATGGCCCTATATTTAATTACAAATTGCCTCATCGCATAGTTATGGGCGTTTTGGTGAATATAAAAAATATCCCGATTAGAAAAAAATGAAAATAGTTCTTTTAAAAATTAGTACATAGACAAATGAATAACAAAAATATTTTTAGAAAGAATCACATAACTTATCTTAAATCAAAGTTTACGAAACATTTTTTTTTCATAGACTAGATGAAACGGAGCATATATGCACAATTTCTCACTATGTGTTTTGGTCGAGCATTAACTATGCTGAAGTAATATACTCGAAAAACAATCAACAAATCTCGATAGATAAAATCATTAATATTTGAGGAAGGAATTGTAATTTAAAAAGGAATATTATATTAGTACTCATTTAAGATATGAATAGACCGAGTCATTGAGTATTTAAAAACATTAAGTGGCAGACATATTTTTAACGCATAAGAAAAGACAGTAAGCATCATAGAAGTAAAGACATAATATATATTATCACCCAGACCGTTTAATTTTGCTCCCCAATCAACGAAATTTATTATTACAGACAAAAAATTTAATGAATGAAAATTTCTTGAGATAAATAAATATATATAAATAAATAAATAAATATGACATTGTGATTTTAGAAAATAAATCAATTTTTATTTCCTTCCATAAATCCATCGTCTAAATTACGTATATCTAATTCATGATTCTATTTATAACAAAATTATTAACTAATGATATAGTGAGCTGAGATTTTTCTGATTGCTATTGATTACTATAAAGAGAATAAGTCAGAGATAAAAGCGATGATTTTCGATAAAAATTGGTTTTATTTGGTTTGATTGCTGCTATTTAGTAATGACGGGATTAGAAAAATTGTGTTATTTAAACATCATTAGTGAATCAATAGTGGCAGAATAGCTGTTGTTGAATAAATAATACGATATTTTAATGAGGAAATAATAATTTATGATTTAAAACTGATACTTAAAACTCAATTAAGATAATTGGATTTATTTCATATCTATTTCATCTATTCTATTTCATCCAAATTTATTTCTTTAAATTTCTTAATGTCTATTCAAACGTTTTCGTGAATCAACAAATTGGCAATTTATGAAATAGGCCATATTTTTTTAAAATCAAATTCTTAAGACACGATTTTGTATTTCTTTAAAGGCCAAATGCGTGCACGCACCGTATGTTCGGAATAACATAATCAAGAAATGGTTTCTGGGCCAGTAAACCGCATCACACTAAACTAAACTGAAATTTACTTAGCTAAAGTAAAATGCTTCATTATCGCAAAAAAAAATAATGCATTAAAAAAGCATTTAGCTTTTATTATATGATAAAATTTCTAAATTATTCATAAATTTTGAAAAAAGGAGGGCGTTTCTTTTTCTGTAGATTCAACATAACTCTTTGGTGTTTAAAATTCAACATTCAGAATAAATTATATTAAAATGAAGAAATTAAAATAATGTAATACGAAATTCATCTCTGTAAAAAAGCAGCGACTTGAAAAAGTGTAATTTAAATAAAAGCTGTATCAAGATGGGGTGATAATTGCATACTCTTTAAGATGAAGCAAAATGTCATGTTTTTCATACATGTAGATTTACTAACAACAAAAAAATACATACATTAATTGAAAGCAGTAAATTAATTAAAAGCGAAGTGTGTTTGAAAAATGCAGTATCGATAAATAATTATTCCGAAATCCGCATTTCTGAATAACTTCAAATACAAATTCCTTTTACTCTTTTTCTTAATATTGAAGCTTCATTAATTAATCCTTTTAGTTTGTTATTTTCTGCGTGACTCTTTTGTTATTCAAAATATTTCCAACTGAAATCAAATTTTTTTTCGAGCTATTGATCTTTAGAACGGAATAACACAGATTTCTTGCTGGTAAGTTTGATTTTTGCTTGCATCACTTTTTATTTAGTTTCGTTAACACAGAAGTTCCAAGCAAAAAGATAAAAACGGAATTTTACTTAAAATTCTTCGAATTTGTTTTTGTTCCCAGTTTCTTCTTTTACTATGCATTTAATCGTATCGAAGCATATAAATTAATATCTAGATATCCTTTCTGAAAAAAGATGTAAAAAGATTTAAGAGATAAAAATATCCTTATATCTCAATAAATATGGGCAGAAGAAAAACTAATTTAATTTGCTTTCGAATATATACGACAAGTAATTTCATCTGTAACTAGAAAGGGAATAAAATTGTAAAATAACTTCTTATTCGAAATCTAAAATCACGTTGCTTTTTTAGATATTTCTTTTTAAATTAGAAATGTGAAAGATATATTGAAGTATTAAAAAGTTTTGCTTTTTCAATTGAATACAAAACTTAGATTTTTATTATATTTATAATAACTTAATTTTTTTTTTTTGAAATTTTTATTTCAATTCAAAAGTTAACCCCTTTTTTGTACTTTTAGTTTTTATTAGCAACGTTTAATCATTCTTAAAAATTTCCCTGAATTGATTTCTGAAGTTCTTTAAATAAAATTTAAGAAATATTTAATTTTTTTTGATACGCAATCTTCTGTTTTAAAGGATTATTCTGAAATGTTTTATGCAAGTACTTAACAAATCTGACATATGGATCAAAACTACAAAGTATTTCGATTGTATTAACTCTCATATTTTTATGGAATGCCTTTTCGAAAGTATTTTAATTATTAATATATGGAAAATTACACCCGAAGGCTATATTTAACATTGAATAATTGACAACGTATTTCGTCAATGTTAAATGAAAATGATGTTTATCAAGTATAAATATTAATTACATTTTATTAATGCAGTATTTTGTCATATCATTTCTCCGCGTATTATACATAATATTTGTTTATCGTATATTTTCATAAAGTCCTCTATATTGCTAGTTTTTCTACTTGTTACATTGAAATGTATTTTGTTTCTGTTTTTTGGCATATGATATAACAGCAACAAATCAGTAAATCTGTGTAATTACAAATCAGTAAAAAAGTAAATATCTGAAGCAATAATTTTCACATCTTACAGAAGATCTAAAGGAAAATTCCAAAAGTATTACCTATTTTTTGAGAGTGGCTATCGTTTTTTCTTATCTACAGAAATGGTACTTGGTTTATTTATAAATGCAATCGAGATAATGCAAATACATAAAAAGCAAAAAAAATTGCAAAAAAAAAACTTAGCTTAGCAAAACTGGGCTCAAAATAGTGTACATCTAATTTATAACAAGTCCAAATTTCAAATATTCCAGTTGAATTATAGATTTGTTTGTTGATGTTCCTACCTCTGAGGATGAAAAACTGCGTTTATAAACATCTACTTTCATGTCCTTAATTTTAACTGAAAACATGTGAGGCTCTTCAAATGAAACGCTAATCTGCCTCTCAAACCTAATGGATCCTCAATTCAACAGGAAGGGAAAAAATAGGTTTTCCAATCAAAATGCTTATCTGCAACCGATGTCTCTGCTTATTCCTTCAGTCATCGTGATAAATATTTATTTATTAAATTTCTTTTTCATCGAATGAGCCGAAGCTAATCTCAAAAATAATGCTATTTAATTTTAACATATTGGGGGATTAAAATGTTAAAGAAACTTTAATTTAACTTGATTTGTTTCATGTTTGTGTTGTTTCGTTACAAGGAATTTCGTAAATGATTTTCATTTACTTTCTAACATTGAAGGGAGTAAAAATGTGGAAAAATTAAATGTTTAATTTGATTTTAAACTTTATTTCAATATTTCATAATACTTATAATAATACAGATAAAAAAAGTACAAAATAATATTAAAATTTATTGCACTTAAAAGTGTTTTTAAATAAGTATTTCATAAATTTAATTTTCTTGTTCTACTAGTTGAAAAATAACTTAATTTTGTAATCTATAAATACTTTAATAAATTGCATCTGATGAGGAAAAAAGGAATTCAGTAAGGAAAACTAATTTTATTTACTAATTTTTACAAAATGCATGATTAATTTTTGTTCAATAATGAGTATGGCGTTCTAGGCCTTGGTAGTCGTTCTCATGTGTTGACTCATATGTGAGCATTATAACGCGTGTTCCTCTAGATATCGTAATGGTGAAATAAGAAGTAGTTTACATACAAAAAATGCATAAAACAGACCAGTCTGAGAGTCATTTGTAATTTCAGCTTGTTCAGTTCACCTGTCAAATCGAGTAGTGGACAAAGAGGGTCCACCTGTCACTTGATAAACTTAACGAATGAAAGAGCTCAGGAATCCTACGCTAATGGGCTTTCAGTTTTATTCTTCAAAGGAATATTCTTTCCCAATCGAGTTGAAATGTTCCCTCTCTTTATTTGTTGTGTTATCAAGTCTTAAACTAACATGCATTAGTATAACTTTGTAATTAATGTAAACATTTAATATAGGGAAAAACTGTTTTATTGATTAATTTCAAGATAAACTACTGATGACTGTTTAGGTCATAACAGAAAGGTTTCCTCATGTTTTTCACATATCTTTTGCGCAAATGATTTATTTAAAATTTTCATAATATCATCAAACTACGCGATTTGATTTTCAAAATAGAGAGAAGAGAATCGTTTGCATATGCTTGCTGATGTGAAATATTATCGATGTCCTGATTTGATGGCTTTCTATGTCAACTGAATAAAGTAAATAGTTTAAAATGCTTTTGAAAGCAGTCTTTGACCTATTTATAAAGATAACTGATAAAAATTTTAGAAAAATTCCGGAATGAGTAATTTAAACTGTCGAAGGAAATGTATGATTTTACAATAGAAATAGTGTAAATTCAGGATCTTTTAACACGACGATCAATTTCTAATTTAATTTTGAAATCCATTGCAGTTTGAGAATGAGGAAAATAAAATGCTTTTGAATGCATTCTTTGCACTATTTTGATATAAATAGTTAAAGAAATGGTATGAAGAAATAATTTAAAAATTTGCATTCGAAAATAGAATTTATAGTGCTTGTAAAATCAAAGAAATGCGGTGAATTCACAGGACCATGTGGATTTTGAAAACCATTTTACACCTTGCAGTTGGACAAAATCCGAGTTCAGAGAATAAAGTTAGACAGCTCGCTGTTAGAATTTACATGGTATGTGCGGTTACTTTTGTCATTTGATATCATGAAAATTGCCTTCATTAATAATTCATAATGGCTCTTTGTTTTTTATTATGAAACCCCGAATGAATAAAATAATGGACTGTATCTTAAATTAGACAAACAGTCTTTTAAGGCTTTGCTATCCTAATGCATACTTTTTTATTTCATATTATATAATTTTCATATATCTATCTGAACTTAAACTTTAAATGGATTTGGCAATTATAAACTATAAATTCCTAATTGACTTCTGCCTTTTTTTGCTTTTAGATCTGATTGATTGATTCTATATTAAAAATCTCTAAAAATCGCCTATATCAAACTAATTTAATATCAATATGCGGCTTAAGCAGAAGCCTTTGCCATGAATTTAAAATTTTGATATACAAACATAATGCCATTAACTATGTTAAAATAAAAAAATGGATGTATTATAATTTTCCATCCAATTTATATCCTTTTTTGATATTACTCCTTGGACTTGGCGTTAATGGTGGTCACTGTCACCGGGGGGGGGAACTCCCAGCGTATAGGTTCCGGCTGGCACTGAGGTGTATGCCGAGGCTGGAGATGAACAAAGCCGATAATTACCTTCCCTTGTGGAGTTCCGTGGCGGGTGGTGCCGTTAGGCTTGAGGCATTTCTAATATCATATGGGCTCTTCCAAACGTGGTCCCTTCAGCATTGTACCGATCACTCAAAACATTGATAATCCTTTTTATTCTTTCTTTATCATGAAACGTCTGTCAGAAAGAATAAAACTTTCGAAACAATATCGCCATTCATAGTTCAAATGGCTATCCCCACAACTGTAAGTGAAGTAACATCAATTAAAGAGATCAGATTTGTTGACTTGTTAGTAGAGGTCAATTCTCGAAAGCAAGCCCAGAACATTCAAAAATTGAAAGCTCTTGCTACTATCCCAATTAGTATCCGCCCCTTTACATCATTAAATATCTCTGAAGGTGTTATGACTTGTGAGGAAATTTTAATCTCTCTCTTCACTATATAAGAGATGAACTAAAATTTCAAGGAGTTGTACATGTTCGCCAAATTACCATCAAACTTGATGGAGAAATTATTGAAACCAAACACCATATACTGACGCTTAAATCTCCAAAACTGCCAGAATATATCCATGCAGGTTACATAAAATTACTGGTAAGACCGTACATCTCAAATTCCCCTGAGATGCTTTAAGTGCCAGCGTTTTGGCCATTCAAAGGCAAACTTCCACGGGACACTCACTTGTGCCTGATGCATAGAAAATGCCACGACAGTCAGCAGTGTGCCGCAGCTGAAAAGTGCGTGAACTGCGGTGGTGATCGCACGTCCTTCTCTCGATCCTGCACCCTCTGGCAACTTGAAAAACAGCTCCTCAGGGGCTCACCTTCTTTAGGAGAATACGGGTGTCCCAATCCCGAGATACCCAGGAATCGTTACACCCTTTCAGTTTACTATCCCCTCCGCCTTCTGGTTTTGGCTGTCATTTTACTTCCCCTCGAGGGTAGGCGAGGGAACTCGCCAAACGAAGCTATTGCCGCTCTGTTTTCTTCTTGCTTCTCATGGACAGCAATTACCCCCACGTGTTTCCCGTGCATAGCGACCCATTAGACGGGTGGTGCACTGTGGTCCCCGGTGTATCAATAGGCCAGTAGCTAGAAATCGTAGTTGTTACCCCTAAGCTTGATCCCTAGCAGACTTACTCCTTGAGCTTGGCGTTAAGGGTGGTCACTGTGTCCCCGCAGGTAACTCCGAGTGTATACATTCCGGCTAGTGCTAAGGTAATTGCCGTGGTTGGAAATAGACAGAGCCGGTGGCTGCCTTCCCTTGTTGGGCTCCATGGTGGGTGGTACGTCGGGCCCAAAACCCTGTTCATATCATATGGGACCTAAGTCAATTTCTCAATTCAGTGGGCAACAAAAGATTAACAAGAAATTTTTAGATAAATATTTTTACCATTTTTTTACATGAAAAGGATTTCGGAAAGCAATGAAACATTTCACAAAGTTTCGCCTTCCCTTGCAGATAACGCCGTCACTAGTACATTTCGTGAAGTTCTTTCTGTTCTCAAGCTTCATTCTGGAGACTTGTTGATTGAAGTAAATTCAAGACAACAAGCACAGCAGATTATTAAAATGAAAGCTTTAGCAACAATTCCTGTATCCGTTACAACTCACAAATCTTTAAATACATTTAAAGGTGTGATAACTTGTGGGGAGATTTTCTATACATCCAATGAAGAAATTATTAAAGATTTGAAACCTGAAGGAGTAATTCATGTGAGCCGCATCTCAAATCGGCGAGACGGACAACTCCTTCCCACAAAACATCTTGTTCTCCCCTTTCAGACATCAACATTGCCAGAAAAGGTTAAAGCTGGTTACATGAGACTTGCTGTCTGACCATTTATCCCAAATCCTCTCAGATGCTACCAATGTCAACGTTTTGGGCATTCAAAGATGGTCTACTGCGGGACACTCTCATGCGCATGCTGTGCAAAGAAGAGGCATGACAGCCATCAGTGTATGGCACCCGAAAAGTGCGTTAAATGTGATTGTGAACGTACTTCCAGTCCACGTTGGATATTGGAAAACGAAATCACAACTGTGAAAATAAAGGAAAAAATTCCATAAACAGAGGCAAAAAGAAAAATCCTTGATCAGACACCTTCCCCTGACATAAGTTATGCAACCTCTGTTACAAACCCATTTTGCAAAAACTGTAAATGTAAGAACTGTGTTCATATTTTAACACAGAACCAAACCCCATTAAAATCTGCTGAATCGGATGCTGAACAATTCACAAACCGTGCTCCAGAAACCCATGAAACCAAAAAACGAAAACCAAAATCCCAACGTTCTCTAAAGCTAAAACTGTCTAAACGTGGTATTTCACTAAAAATGATATCAGAGAAACTGAAAGCAAAATTAAAATCTAAAATCCAGAATTCTGTAACTATGGAACTTGCAAAGCAGGGCATAGCTCACAAAGATTTAACATCTATTTTCGGTCACGCGCTCAAGACTCCCGATCTCATCACCCTCCATCCATCTGAAGGGGATGAGGATTTTGAAATGAGTTGCGATGCTTCAGTAACTTAAAACTATTGTTCCCAAGCGTTCAAAACTTATAAAATTCTCTTAATAGGTACGTTGTTTTCATGGAATTGCCGCGGCATTCTGTCCAAACTATCTGACATCAATTCCATTTTCAACAATTTTCAGCCAGTTGTTTTGGGTATTCAAGAAACCTTTTTGAAACCAAACACACCTTTAAAATTACGCGGTTATAATTGTGTTCGGAAAGATACAAACACAGAAACTTGCAGTAATGGTGGAGTCTGTATCTTCACTTCAAATCTTCATCCGAGCACACGTCTTACTTTACATACACTTCTACAGGCTGTGGCAGTCCAGGTTCACACACGAACATTGATCATAGTCTGTAGTATATATTTACAGCCTCATGATGTCATTAGTCAACAATAACTTGATTATATAGTGGACCAACTTCCTAAACCATTCATTATACTAGGCGATTTCAACGGAAACAGTGATTTGTGGGGTTCGCAAAATAAAAATATTCGTGGGTGACAGATCGAGCAATTTATTTTCAATAACTGCCTCTGTCTCCTCAATAATAAAGAGAAGACATACTTCCACGAACCCACACGCAGCTTCCACAGTATTGATTTGGTTATATGTTCTCCTGAGCTCATGCCACGGCTGACTTTCGCAGTAAGTGAGGATCTTTACAATAGTGTTCACTTCCCGATTACAATCTTCCACACTGATAGCGGCAGTGCGACATCTTGTTCTCCGCATTTCCTATTCCAGCGTGCAGACTGGGATGCTTACACACATTTGGCAAAAATCACAGAGAGCATGGTTAATGCTTATGATATCACGGAAGTAGTGCAACATGTCGTTGACAGTATAATTAGAGTCGCAACCATTCCTAAGAGTCCCCCACGTTTAAGAAAATTCCGCAGACCCTGGTGGAATAAAGCTTGCCGCGATGTTATAAAATTCAGAAAAAAAGCTGGAACATATTTAGAATATGCCCTACGAAAGAAAATTTTATCGCTTTTAAGAAAGCCAAAGCCTTAACTCGACGCATTCGCAGTAGTAGTCAGAGGGAATCCTCAATAAAGATCCTCTCAGGGGCTAACCTTCTTTAGATGAGTACGGGTGTCCCAATAACAAGGAACCCAGGGATCTTTACTCCCTTTTAGTTTAATCTCCCCTCCGTCTTTTGCCAGTCATTTTTTATTTCCCTCTAGGGTAGGTGAGGGAGCTCTCCGTGACAAGCTGTTGCCACTCTGTTTGCTTCTTGCTTCTCATGAACAGCAAATACCCCCACATGTTTGCCGTGCGTGGCGACCCATTAGACGGACTGCGCAGTGTGGTCTCCTGAGTATCAATCGGCTGGTAGCTATCAGTTGTTAGTGTGTAGGGATCCGAGTTGTTAGTGTGCTAGGGATCAAGTGAAAGGGTCACTCTTTGGGCTTGGCGTTAAGGGTGGTCACTGTCCCCGGGGCGTATATATGTTAGCATAATGGCAAGTGCTGAGGCTAGGATCATCTAGAGCCAGTTACTACCATCCCTTGTAGGGCTCCGAGTAGGACCTTCGAGTGCATGGTCAACGCTCGTCTAATATTCGAATTGGAGAAACAGGGATGCATCTCCCCACTGCAGAGTGGTTTCCGTAGAGGAAGATCTACATTCTATAACCTCGTTTTACTGGAAACCCAGATGAGCAACGCATTCATCAGAAGGAATCACTTAGTTTCCATATTCTTCGATATAGCGAAAGCATATGACCGTACATGGCGCTATGACATACTTTTCACCCTGCTTAAATTGGGTTTTAAGGATAACTTGCCCATATTTTTTACAAAACTTTTTAACTCAACGTTCTTTTCGTGCTCGTAACTCTCATTATAATAATTTATTGAATCTGAGGGTGTTTCTCAAGGAAGTGTCCTCAACGTTACACTTTTTATTATTCATTTGAGCCAAATTTTAAACGAGTTGTCCCCATCTGTTAATGGAACACTATATGTAGACGATTGCAGATCTCATGCCAAAGAAGTAACATGGCACTAATCGAGCGGCAATTGCAAGGCGCAGTAAATAAATTTGTAGCTTGGGGCAATAATTATGGACATACTATCTTCCCGGTGAATAGAAGTTGCATTCACTTCTGTCGTAAAACAAATATTCACAAGGATCAGTGAATTCGAAATAAAAATATACCAATTCCTTTGGTAAATGAAGTACGGTGATTCTCGATTGGAAACTCACCTTCCTTCCGCATATATTATATTTGCAGAAGAAGTGTGAGAAATCATTAACTATTTTAAAGGTTCTCTCAAAAATATCTTGTGGTGCCGATCGAACATCCCGACTCCATATATATCAGCCAGTAATTATCTTCCGGATAGATTGTAGATGACGTACGCATATCTGTTTTGCAGCGATTGGATACCGTCCATCGTTCTACTTTGCTCATTTGTCCTGGAGCGTTTCGTACGTCCCCAATTGAAAGCCTCTATGTTACATGTCATCAACTACCACATTCTTTAAGGCGTCAGAAAATGTTTGCCATATTTTATTTTCCCTCGAAATCTTTTCCAAAACATCCATTAAGCCAAATGTCATTGCCAGTCAGTCTTCGTCGACTTTATAACAACCGCCTCTCTCACATCCTTCCATTTTGTAAGAGAGCCAAATTGCTACTGCATAACTTGGACCTTAACACGGTCATGTTAAAGCTGTTGACGCCTTTAGTATCCCACCTTGAGATATCCCACAATTTTCTTACTTGAATCTTTCCATTGGATTCGATAAATCCTCAACTGCATCTATGGTTTTCCAACAGATTTTTTTCTACCATCGCTATCGTTACTCTTCTTTTGATCCAGTTTTCACGGATGGCTCGAAATCGGAGAGTTACTTCGGCTCTGGCATAATATTTCCATCTGGTACACTGAGTCACCATCTTCACAATTGTTGCTCTGTTTCTACTGCCGAGTTGATGGTAATTTTCTATGTTCTTCAGAAAATTTCACCCTCCACTCAGCGTAAATTCATTATCTACAGCGACAGCATGAGTACTCTGGAAACACTCTCTCATTACCAGAATCGGATACACCCGATTGTTATTAAAATTTTGTTTACTTTGTGACTACTGCGGAATGAAGGATTTCAAATAATTTTCTGTTGGGTTCCAAGTCATGTCGGAATCTTGGGAAATAAGAAGGCAGATTTGGCTGCAAAATCTGCATCGTCTTTTTTGAGTATATGGCTTCCCTTTTGCGATGCTAAAACGTCCATTGTTCATCGCTTTACTTGTAACCAGCGGGTGACCGAGCTCCGCTCGGAGAAAACAGGTATCGAAACTAACTCGAAGATTTAAATTTTCAACTGTGATTTATCAAAACAATACATGCCATAAGAAAATTTGTGAAACCATTGGTGAAAAGATAAACGGTTAAAGTGTACCATTGTAAACTATTCTAAACAAAGTTAGAGTTTGGAAAGGGAACTATTCTATACAAAGGTAAAGATTGAAGTGTGTTGAAGTTTAATATTTTTGACAAATTTATTTAAAAAAACCAAACATATATACATACATAAGAAACATATTATAAACCTATAACAGCATAAACATAAAACTTTATTAGTTCGCCATATTGGCTATAGATGGCAGCACGTTACCGCTTGAAAATTTAAGTAGCCATTATGGCGAACTAATAAAGTTTGAAAATATCCTATCTGTAACTCCGAACTGCTCGACCCCCTCAGGGGCTCACCTTCTTTAGGTGAGTACGGGTGTCCCAATCCCGAGGTACCCAGGGATCTTTACTCCCTTTAGGTTTATACTCCTCTACACCTCCTGCTGTCTCCTTTTTTTCTTTCCCTCGAGGGTAGGCGAGGGAGCTCTCCATGAGAAGCTGTCGCCACTCTGTTTGCTTCTTGCTTCTCATGGACAGCAACTACCCCCACGTGTTTGCCGTGCGTGGCGACCCATTAGACGGGTGGTACACTGTGGTCCCCAGTGTATTAATCGGCTGGTACCTAGTCACCTGAGTGACTAGTTTGCTAGGGATCAAGCGAAGGGGTTACTCCTTGGGCTTGGCGTTAAGGGTGGTCACTGTCCCCGGGGGTAACTCCCAGCGTATAGGTACCGATTAGCACCATGGTGTATGCTGAGGCTAGAAATAACCAGAGCCAGTAATTGCCTTCCCTTGTTGGGCTCCGTGGTGGGCGGTGCCGTCGGGCCCGAATCCTTTTTCTATGTCATATGGGCGCTTGCAAACGTGGTCCCTTCAGTGGGCATCATAAAGTTCCAACTTCCTTTAATCATCTTAACTATTTTGATTCCTTTTTCGTACTAAAAAGAACATCTGATAAAAACGAAACTTTTTCTAGCGTATCACCATTTTTAGTTCAAAAAGCTGTAACTGCAACTGTTGGTGAAGTTACATCTATCCGGAAGATGCGCTCTGGTGACTTGTTAGTAGAGGTGAATTCTCGAAAGCAAGCCCAGCAGCTTCAAAAACTCAAAGCATTGGCAACAATAGCCATTACAGTCAGTCCTCACCAATCCTTGAATACCTCCAAAGGTGTTATAACCTGCGGAGAATTGCTAAATGTTCCCATAGAAATTATTAAAAACGAAATGAAACCACAAGGAGTGATAGATGTTCGCCGTATAAATATCAAGCGAGATGGACAACTTATTGAAACCAAACACCATATTTTAACATTTCAAACACCAAAATTACCCGAGTTCGCTTATGCAGGTTATATTAGATTACCAATCCGTCCGTATATTCCAAACCCTCTTAGATGTTTCCAGTGCCAGCGCTTTGGCCATTCGAAGCTCAATTGCCGCGGGTCACTTACTTGCGCCCGTTGTGCTGCTAAGGGGCATGACAGCCAGCAGTGCTCAGCAGGGGAAAAGTGCGTGAACTGCGATGGCAACCATCCATCGTATTCTCGATTTTGTCCGCGCTGGAACCTGGAAAAACAGATCATAACAGTCAAAATAAAAGAAGGCTTATCGTATCCTGAAGCCAGGCGTAAGGTGGAAGCCCAAACCCCGACCCCTGGCCTAAGTTATTCTTCCGTAGTAAAAAAATCATTTTGTGAGAACTGCTCGTGTAACAATTGCAAACAATCTTCCACAAAACCTAGAAATCTCAATAGAGATTCAGATACAGGAAATTCTACAACAAGTGCACCTGAAACATCACAAATTGGCAAACAAAAATCTAAAACAAGACGTAAATCCCAAAATTCACTGAAACTGCAGCTTGCGAAACGTGGTCTTCCACATAAGGACATCACTCTGAAATTGAAAAAATCTAAGTCAAAAAATTCCGTCGCCTTAGGGTTAGCGACACAGAATGTTGTCCATAAGGACTTGACATCTATCTTCGGTCCCATATCAAATAATAACCCTGATATAAAATTACACCCATCTGAGGATGATGACGATTTAGAGATGAGTTGCGAAATTGAGGCAACTCCAGCCACTGTCTCTTCTCTTCCTTCTTCAAAAAGACTCTCTTAATGGGTACCTTCCTTTCTTGGAACTGTCGCGGTATTCGGTCCAAACTTCATGACATCAAGACCATTTTCAACATCTTTCATCCCATCTGTTTGGGTGTTCAAGAGACATTCTTGACGCCCAATATCCCCATTAAATTGCGCGGTTATAACTGTACTCGCAAAGATGCAGACACAGGAACTCGCGTTTCTGGTGGTGTCTGTATCTTCACATCCAATTTATATCCGAGTACACCTCTCACTTTACACGCATCTCTACATGCTGTGGCTGTGAAAGTCCACATACGAACATTGGTCACAGTTTGTTGCATTTACTTACCGCCTCATGATGTCATTTGTCAGCAAGATCTCGACACACTTATAGAACAGCTCCCTTCACCTTTTATCCTCATGGGCGATTTCAACGGTCATAGTACGTTGTGGGGTTCGGATAGTGTTAACTGTCGTGGGCGACAGATTGAGCAGTTTATTTCAAACAACTGCCTCTGTCTGCTCAACAGTGAAGAGAAAACATATTTCCATGAACCCACACGTAGCTTCCATAGCCTTGACCTGGCCATTTGTTCACCCGAACTACTACCATTCCTTATTTTTACAGTTACCAATGATCTTTACGGCAGTGATCACTTCCCTATAGTTGTCTCATATGCTGAAGGAGGCAGTGCGAATCTACACCCTCCGCGTTTCATATTTCAGCGAGCAGACTGGGATGAATTCTCACAGTTGGCAGATATTACTCTGACTATGGTCAGTACATCAGACCTCTCGGAAGCAGTTCAACACGTCATTAAAACTATAATAAACGCCGCTAATAACACCATACCGAAATCTTCCCCACGTCTAAGAAAATTTCGTAGACCGTGGTGGAACGAAGCCTGTCGCGACAGTCATAAGAATCAAAAGAAAATGTGGAATATTTTTAGAAGGTACCCGACAACAGAGAACTTGGTCGCTTTTAAGAAAGCTAAAGCGCTTGCTCGTCGTATTCGCCGCCGCAGCCAGAGAGAGTCGTGGATATCTTTCGTTTCCTCTATAACACCCAATACCTCCAGTAAAACTTTGTGGAGAAAGGTAAAGGCAGCTAATGGGATTTATAGTGAATCTTCTATTCCTGTTTTAAATACTGGAAATGAGATACATTCTTCCCCATTAGATGTGGCCAATATTCTTGCCCAAACATTCGCACAAGTGTCCACAATTGATTCTTATAGCCCTGTTTTTCTGGCAACTAAGAATCACGCGGAAAGATTGCTTTTGCGTTTTAATGACCAAAGAACATTTCCTTACAACTGTAAATTTGGTATGTTTGAACTGGAAGCAGCATTATCTAATACCCATGATACCAGTCCAGGGCCAGATGGAATTACATATAATATGCTTCGCAATTTAAATTCAACTTCCCTTTCCAATCTGTTAATACTATTCAATAGAATTTGGAATGAGCAAATGTTCCCCAGGCAATGGCATGAAGCAACTGTAATTCCCATACTAAAGCCCGACAAAGATCCATCCAACCCCCTGAATTACAGGCCAATCGCTCTGACGAGCTGCCTTTGTAAAACCTTTGAACGCATGGTAAATGCTCGTCTTATGTACGAATTAGAGAAACAAGGATGTATCTCCCCGTTGCAGAGTGGTTTCCGTAGAGGTCGATCTACTTTCGATAACCTCGTATTGCTGGAAACCCAAATACGCAATGCATTTGTTAAAAGAGACCACCTTGTCTCCATATTCTTCGACATAGAAAAGGCATACGACCGTGCATGGCGATACGGCATACTCTCAACACTTTTTAATCTCGGTTTCAGAGGAAACCTTCCTATCTTTTTACAAAACTTTTTATCTCATAGAACTTTTAGAGTTCGTGTAGGGAACTTTTATTCTAATCATTTTACTCAAGCTGAAGGAGTTCCTCAGGGAAGTGTCCTCAGCGTCACACTTTTTATTGTTCATATGAGTCAGATTTTGAATCAATTGCCTTCATCTGTTAATGGAACACTTTATGTTGACGATTTACAAATATCATGCCAAGGCAGCGATATGAATCTAATTGAAAGACAGCTGCAAAATGCCATTAATAAAGTGGTGGCTTGGTGCGATAATAACGGACACAATATTTCGCCGGTGAAGAGTCGCTGCGTGCATTTCTGTCGGAAACGAAACATTCACCAGGATCCTAACGTTCAAATTCAAAATGTTCCCATACCTGTTGTGAATGACATACGTTTTCTGGGAGTGATTTTCGATAGGAAACTTACTTTCCTTCCGCATATATTAAATTTGAGGAAGAAGTGTGAGAAGTCTTTAAATATTTTAAAGGTTCTGTCAAAAACATCTTGGGGAGCCGATCGAACCTCACTTCTCCGTATTTATCAGGCAATCATTCTCTCCCGTATAGATTATGGATGTATGGTGTATGGTTCAGCCCGTTCATCTGTTTTACGACGACTGGATACTGTCCATCATTCTGCTTTGCGCATTTGCTGTGGTGCGTTTCGGACGTCTCCAGTAGATAGCCTCTATGTTATCTGTCACCAACTGCCCCTCTCTTTAAGGCGACACAAATTATCTGCCTTATTTTATTTTCGAACGAAATCTGTTCTAAAACATCCCCTGAGCCAAATGTCACTGCCAGTTGGCCTTCGTCGACTATATAATGCCCGCCGCTCTCACATACTTCCATTTTTTGAGAGAGCCAAATTGCTCCTGCATGATTCGGACCTTAACACTGCTCTTGTTAAAGCTGTTGATGGTTTTAGTATGCCACCATGGGATATCCCACAGATTTCTTACTTGAATCCTTTCATTGGATTCGATAAATCTTCAACTGCCCCTGTTGTTTTCCAGCAGATTTTTTTCTACCATCGCTGTCGGTATTCATCTTTCGATCCAATTTTTACGGATGGTTCGAAATCAGATGGTCACGTCGGTTGTGGCATAATATTTCCATCTGATATTCTGAGCCACCGTCTTCACAATTGTTGTTCTGTTTTTACTGCTGAGTTGATGGCAATTTTCTATGCCCTAAAGAAAATTTCAGGCTCCACTCAGCATAAGTATGCCATTTACACCGATAGCATGAGTGCTTTAGAGACCCTTTCACACTTCCACAATGCAATGCATCCAATTGCTATCAGAATTTTATTTACTTTACGGCTTTTACAAAATGATGGTTTTCAATTTATTTTCTGTTGGGTTCCGAGTCACGTGGGCATTCAGGGAAATGAAAACGCAGATTTGGCTGCGAAATCTGCTAAGCAAATCTTGAGTACAGGACTTCCCTTTTATGATATTAAAAAATCAATCACTCGTCACATTTTTTCAAACTGGCAAAATTCATGGGATCAGCAAACCCAAAATAAACTACACTCTGTGAAAACTGACATTACCTTGTGGCCTGTCCATCCTATACGTGAGATGGATGTTAAATTGACTCGTCTCCGTATAGGACATACGCGCTTCACCCACAGACATTTAGTTTTCGGGGAAAATGCGCCTATGTGCAATTGCTGCCAAGTTAAATTTAGTGTTTTTCATATTTTGATTGAATGCCCTGTTTTTGATTCTTATCGTGCTCGTTTTTTTAACTCGTCTTTAACATTACAAGACTTAGTGGGTGAAAAATACCATCCAAATATTTTTATATTCTTAAGAGCTATTGGCTTTTTTACTTCGATATAGGTTTTGCTTTTATTAATTTTGGTTTAAGCATTCCTTTTGTGTTCTGGTAAATTCCATCAATGTTTTGAATTTTCATGAATCATTGTTTCAATTTTTCAAGAAGATAAAATATTTTTAAAACATAGTTTTACAATATTTTCTTTACATATCTGAACCAAAAATGTTTTGAATGTATTTTATACTTTTACCATTTGATTGGCGCAGTATGGTCAAGTATGGCTTTTGCGCCATTAAATTCCACACACAAACAAACAAACAAACAAACCGAACTGCTCGACCGTAGCGCTTCAAAACCGGTGCCAATCGATTCCTCGTGGCCAAAAACCCCAGACCCCCAAGTTTACCGGAGTTTATTAATTCTGGGGGGATTTTCGACTTGGCAACCATTCCTCGTATTATAGTATTAGATTGGTAAAAGTAATGGGATCTTCAGATCGGAAATAGATTGCATTCTATTAAAAAGGACATTGTTTTGAAGCCTGTTCATCTTATATATGAGATGGGTGTTAAATTAACTCGTCTCCGTATAGGGCATACGCGCCTTTACACATAAACATCTCATATTTGGCGAAAATACGCCAATGTGCATTAGATGGCAAACTCTTTTTACTATTCAACACATTTTAATTGACTGCCCTGTCTTTAATTCTTATCGTGCCCACTTTTTTACCACGGCGTCAGCATTATAGAACTTGGTGGGTGAAAAATACCGCCCAAACATTTTTAAATTCTTGAGAGCTATTGGGTTTTTTACGTGTATTTAATTTTATTACTCTGTTTTGTTAACTATTTCTATTTAGGTTCTTGGTTTTGACATCATTTTAACAAATTTTCATAACTCGTTGTCTTAATTCTATATATACTAAAAACTTTTTTATATAAGTCTTGTGGAATTCTATCTTTACACATTAGCGCTACATTTTAGCAAATGAAGTTTTTTGAAGTCTCTTATACTTTTACCTTTTGATTGACGCAGTATGGCCAAATGTGGTTCTTGCGCCATTAAACCACACAAACAAACAAATCATTTTTTTACAGTTTCAATATTCTCAATGTGATGAAATGAAACCATTTTTTAGTCACATCTGGTCTATTTTATAAAAAAAACACCTTGGAATTTGCAGGTTTAGAAAAATTACAATTATTCAAACCTATCAATCAGTTCCTATGATAGATACGGATATTATTGCCTCACCTTTGTATAGAAATTCTTGTTTCTCTCATAGGTATTTTTTCTTCGACGAGAAAACTCCATGTATCCGGCATTTTAATTCCATTCTCATTTGAAATCTACATACCATCGTTTCTTTCAATCATCTTTTTTAATTTGGTTAAGCTTTCTGAATAAAAATTTCACCCCCACGGTTTTTTCATTTTCTAAGCAATATGCCTTTATATGTGCATTTATTTTTTATGAATATTTGCCTTTTCTTTTCATTAGTTTTGATTCATTGTCCTTTCGCTTATTTTAAATTTTATAAATTTCTTAAAATAAGGACTTTTATTAGTTTGAAACAATTTTATGTGTTTTATCAATTTTCCCTTATGAAATTGTTTCAACCGCAAGCATTTTGTCGTACAGGCCAAAGCTACCTTTTGCGCAAAAAGAAAAAACACTTACATGCCTAGTAAAGAAATAGAGAATGTATGTTTATAAGGTACCTACCCTTCATTTCAAAATTTACTTAACAAAAAAAGTAAATCCCAGTTTCAGACATTCTTTACATGAATTAAAAACAAACGTAAGGAAAAGTCACCAAGAGCCGAATATTCGCTTTATATATTACCTAAAAGTAGATTAGGATGGCTTATCTACCCAGCGAACATAGATAAGTCTTCTCGTAGAATGTAATCTGGCATTTGGGACTAGGAACCTTTAAATAAGTTCCGGATTAACAGGAAAAATAAATATTAATCATAAATATAAATCGATCCATATGTTCAGGATATTTCCTGCACAGACAGCTAACTGTTTGAGACGTCAGTACCTTTCTTAATTTAAAAATATTAATTTTTCCAAATATAGTTGTAAGAAAAGCAAATTCTTGTGTGCAGTATTGCTTTTTGCAGTCCAAATATAGATAGTAAAGAGATCTAAATTAAAAAATACTAGGAAATAATAAAAAAATTTCATTTATTAAATATTGAATACTTTTTAATTAATTAAAGTTATTCCTTCAATCTTTCTTTTTTACCTACATTATGATAATATCTGAGCTGTATCAAACCCTTTTTAACACAAATTATAAGCAGAAATGCATAAAATATCGTAAGATCTAGTGGTGCCAAATGGAAATACAGGTGGATAAAGAATTAATAGAATGTAAAAGTTGTAATGAGATTTCAAATGCAATTTATTTATTTATCGACAACTTTTAAAACATTCAATTCGATAGACTTTTCCAAGTTTTTTCACTTCACAAGCATATATAATCAGTTTTATAGTGCACCAATTCCCAGTATACAGCAAATCTTTGCTAAACTCCTTGATACTCGAAATCAAAAACAATACCATTGAAGGCATTGTATCAATTAATGGTTGTAACATAAACTAAATTTCATTTCAATAATTATTCAACCTCTGAATGTTTATAAATGTTAAATTAATTCAAATATGAGCCGAATATTTATTTGTTTAGTTCTAAGGATTGTAGTGACCTTGTCGTAAGGTCTGATATTGATGCTTTGAGGAACTTTGGAATAGGTGTACTGACTCTGGAATTGTTTTCATTATCTAATAATCACGAAAACACAAAATTATGATATATGGTATCAAACTTTTCCCCTCAAAATGACATTAATATACACTGATGGAAAAAAATCCCAACACCAAGAAAAAATTATTGTACAGTAATGAAATTTTAGGAATACGTTTTTCTAGGTAACATATTTAATTGATTAAAGTTTCAAGATCACAGGTAGAGCCATTGGCGAGAAGAACCATTTCAAGTGTAAATTGTTGGTACATTAATAACCGGTGTAACTGCCAGAATTTTGAATGCAAGCATGCAAACGTGCATTCATTGTGTCGTACAGGTGTCGGATATCAGTTTGTGGGATGAAGTTCCATGCCTGTTGCACTTGGTCGGTCAATGCAGGGACGGTTAATGCTGGTTGTGGATGACGCTGGAGTTGTCGTCCAATGATGTCCCATACGTGCTCGATTGGAGAAAGATCTGGTGATCTAGCAGGCCAAGGCAACATGTCGACACTCTGTAGAGCATGTTGGGTTACAACAGCGGTATGAGGGCGAGCGTTATCCTGTTAGAAAAAAAACCCCTTGAATGCTGTTCATGAATGGCAGCACAACAGGTTGTGTCACTAGACTGGCGAACAAATTTGCAGTCAGGGTGCGTAGGATAACCACGAGAGTGCCCTGCTATCATACGAAATTGCTCCCCAAACCATAACTCCAGGAGTAGGCCCTGTGTGTCTACTAGCAGGCGTTCACCTGGCCTCCTTCTAACCAACAAACGGCTATCACTGCGACCAAGGCAGAACCGGCTTTCATCAGAAATCACAACAGATCTCCACTCCGTCCTCCAATGAGCTCTAGCTTGACACCACTCACGTCGCAAACGGCAGTGGTTCGGAGTCAGTGGAATGCACTGTACAGGGCGTCTGGCTCGGAGCTGTCCTTGAAGTAACCGATTTGTAACAGTTCGTTGTGTCACTTTGGCGCCAACTGCAGCTCGAATTTCAGCTGCAGACGCAGTACGATTAGCAACAGCCATACGCCGAATGCGACGGTCTTCCCTCTCAGTAGTACCACGTGGCCGCCCGGAACCTGGTCTTATTGAGGCAGTACCTTCCTTTGATCACTGCCGCCAATACTCATGCACAGTGGATACATTCCTGCCAAGTCTTTCAGCAATATCGGGGAAAGAAAACCCACCTTCTCGTAGCCCTACAACACGACCTCGTTCAAACTCAGTGAGCTGTTGATAATGGCTTCTTCGTCTTCTCAGAGGCATCCTTGACTAACATTAACCCACTACGTCAAATATGAACTGTAAATAACGATCACGAACCTTACAGCGCTTATTTAAAGCAAACCTCATTTGCATGTTCATAGTGTCGCTACTAGAGCCACACTTACGTGCGTAACTCGAAATTTGAATCGACGTCATCTTTCAGATGTATGAATACGCCTACCAAATTTCGTTTATCTAGCACAGCTCCTTCCTATTGTTGGGATTTTTTTTCCATCAGTGTATTTAAGACTTGGTGACAACACAGTAACTGTCGGGTTATAAATTGTATATTTTAAAGAAATGATTACTCTCTACCGTCCAAATAGAAAGGAAGAAGAACCAACTGTTAAATTTTTATTTTCACACTTCCCCTTTTCCAAATGAATTACCAAATGCAGCTGAAACGCATTTTTTCCTTATTATTATCTATTTATTACATTAAAAGACTCTGGAGTGTCCAGTGTGGAGAACTCCACCCTATTTGGTGCCTCCGCAGGTCTCTCAATTTTACGGCTGACGATTTCTTCTCTTTGGGTTGCATTAAAAACCCTGTGTTTCTGCCACCATTCTCAGCTTTGTTGACTTAGCTACAGAATTGCATTATCGACACTTTTACTGATATAGAAAATGACATGCTCTAATGCTTCTTTAAATAATTGCTACCGTCGAGATATGTGATGCGCAATAAAAGAAGACTTATTGGACTTTTGTAATTATTAGAAAAATGATTGAAACTGTCCAGTTTTTCATAAAACATCCTTTATTTTCCTCGTTGTTATATTTTTTGAAATATGAAAAATCAAATACTTACTATCATTCGTTAGATATACAAAACTATTTTTATCTTGTGTACAAGATGGTTATAATTAAAGTTCCACTTTGAAATGATCATGAAAAGTAAACTACTGGACCAAATGTTACCATATTTTCTAATAATTTAAAGGAGGTAAGGGGATTTTTTTTCTGCAAAAAAAGTTCAAAAACTCACCACTAGGAATGGAATGGCAATGTATAAATATTGTTTAGCAAAATAGGGGATGAAAACACCAGTTTAAAATGTCTTTAATCTTTTCTGAAACGTGTTATAAAACATGCTCAAAATGTGTTATCTCAAAATCATTGTTTATGGTGAAAATCTAAACAATTTAGTGGAACTGAAAGATTCAATATACCTACATATGTGTAGCATTCCTCCTTATATGCTAAGAACTACCATGAGAATGCAGTAATGAGATTTAACGTTCTCTCAGAAAATGGTGAACGCACCATTCAACATGTCTTTTAATAAGTTCCAGACATGATTAAACATATTTTAAATATGTCTTCATATCCTACTTTTTTTTAACAATGTTAACACAGTGTCATTTCACCCATGGTGGTGAGTTTTTTAACTTGGTTTTTTGGCAGAAAAAAAAAATTCTCATGACTTCCTTAAAATTATTACCTACTATCATAACATTTTGTAGAGTAGTTTTCCTTTTATAACCGTTGCAAAATGGAGCTTTAATTATAAACCTCCTGCATATTATTTATAATTTTGGTGCATGAGACTTTCAGTTCAAATCTAAGTTATTCATATTAGATTATTATTGATGACTACCAGACAGGTGTTATCAAAGAAATTTTTTGCAATTTAAACTATTGCTTTTTATTACTCATGAATTTTCCATGCATTACATTTCTTACCTTGCAAATGAAAATAATAAACGTAGTGCTAGAAATTTCACTCCCTTCAAAAGAACCGAAACGTCATAAGAAAAAGAAAACAGTTGAGTAGATTTAATTAATTATTTAATAATAAGAATGGTTCAACAAAGAAAGGGCTTCGAGCGAACATAGCCTTTCTAATTTCATGGTGGACATTTTAATTACTTAGACTAACTTCAACAAGTTAGCCTTCATTTTTATTTTTTATTTCTTTCAAAATATGGCATATTGTTAGAAGGTTCTCAATTAAAATGAATGTAATTAATTTAATGCTTTTAACAGAAAAGAAGATTAAGTAAATAATTTGACATTTCCTCGTTGACGAATAAAAGACCGAAAGAATACTCAGAGTAAAGGAAAATGGAGAAAAAAGGACTTTCAAAATTCAAGCATTGCTGTAAACGAGTTATCTAACTTCAGGCCGAAAATTTATTACGCCTCAAAACTGTCATCGTGTTGAAATATAAGAGCAGAAAATTTCGAAAATGAAAACGTGTTATAAATATTCTGAAATAACTAGAGGTTTCTCCAAATAAATTGTGTATAACTTGGTGAAATTTTAACACATTTATACAAGTCAAACTTCATAATTAGTTTTAATTTACTTATTTCATATAGATAAAGCGAACAAACTGAAACAAATTTGTATATAGATAATTTACAAATGAATCAATATTTTTAAGTTCAACTGAAAATAAGCTGGTAGAACTATTTTTCTTTTTACTTTCCCGTCTACTTGCAGCATATGGTGGATTTTGTTTTGTGCCCATATAATAAAGATAAATAAGAATTTTCTACTTCACCGAATCCAAAATTGCCTTGAATTCTCTGAATTTAGTTTCATATCCAATTGTAATTTTTATTTATCTATGTATTACGTTTGTTTTTAAATTAATGTGTTTCCGGCGTCCTGGTCCAGAGGTAAAACGTCTTCCGCTTGTTCTGAGCGTCCCGAGTTCTATTCCTGGTTCGGGAAAGTTTTATCTTTTTCCAGTATTCTATCTGTGTGGTATGTGAAAGAGCACTCCAGTAAAATAAGGTTGTGCAAGCGAATGTGTATGTCTTCTTCATATGAGCTAGGGACCTTTGCCCTCAGAAGCTACTGTACACCCGACTTAAATCTCTGACAATTCGTCAGTGAGCTTCTAAAGTGTAAAAAAAGTAACAACAAAATAATATGCTTTTATAAAAATGGCCGGACAAACAAGGGAACAATGTACTGCACCACAGATAAAATCAAAAATTAAGTAACAGGTTGACGATTTGAGTTTGACTGTAATATATTTAAACATCATGGTCATTAAAATATTAGGACAGTGAACGACTTTTCTTCTTTCCATTTTGTTGCGTTTTTGTGTTATCTTGCCAGGTAATCACAATTATAGACATGATTACGGAAATGCATATCTTTCACTCAGGAGTATCTAAAACATGCAGATTCTTCTAAACCTCTTGCTTAGGTTTTTAATGTTAAAGATGAATTCTTCTGTATTATTCATATACGAGACAGTAATGGTGTAAGAAATATTTTGAGTTATGCAGTTACTTTAATAACATTATCCTATATTATACACTTTTAAAATTACTAATTAAATGAAATAAATAAATTTAAATATTAAAATAAAATTAATGTATACTAAATTATATTTTGCTATCAATAAAATCAGGATATTTAATCAAACTTATTTCCAAGAATAAATCGAGTTATATGAAAGACAAAATATTTATTTTTGATGTTGTTTACATGGCATATTCAAAAAGCTTGTAAAGAGATTGCTTTAAAAGAAATGATTAAGAAGCTTATATCCAGGAAAATGATGATAAGTGTAAACGCATCTTACATTTGTTACATTCTTCATCTTCAGATTTGCATCATATTTCTTTAAGATATTGTTGAAGATACCTTACTTATACTTTCTTAGAAAATTAGTTGATTTTAAGCACATAACATATAAGATAGATATATCTGAAGAAACAGGTCTGTTTTGAGTTCAGAATATATCATACAGTCAACATATTATTACATGTTTTGAGATCTAATTTAATTCATGAAATAATAGTTACATAAGCCATAAATTTGAAACTATTTATTTTATGTATTTTTATTTTATTTTTTATGTGCGAAATATATAAAATAGAGTAACTAATAAAATTTTTGACAAGTCTTTGATTAGGTTTTGCTGATTAAACATCATCCTTTCCTTTGGATGATGTTCCAAATTAAAGAATCCTTCACAAAGCACATCGAAATAATTTTGTATTATATGGCATTCAATAATAAAGTAGCCAAAAATTGTATTTCATTTTAAGTATAAACAACATGCGTTTTCTTATTTTATTGTGAGTTTTTACCTGATTTGAATTTGTTATAAGCTCATGTTTATGAGCCTTGTAATGAACTCAGTTCATAGTAATTTTCCCCTCAAGTTCAATAAATTTTAATAAAAACAATTTAGAATAAGTCATTTTTATAAGTATAATAAAATTCAGAATTTTTTATTTCAATTATTATCTATTGGAAAAATTTAAATAACGTATTGCCATCAAGAATACATATGAGCAGTTTTTTTTTAAATTCTTGTAAATTGAAAAATGAGTGAAAGTTCATCCCCGCTTTCCAAACTTTGTGAAAGCAAATTTGAATAAAAGTCTGTATTTTAAAGAAACACTGTATTAAAAAAATTCCCTCAGATTATTTTTAGCGTGATTTTGATAATTTCCACAACCTACTTAATCTGAATATTTGTACATAGAAAACGTTGTTCCATATGTATTAAGAAGACAAAATATAACTCAGAAAACATATGCGTAACCTTCGCAGCATATTTTTTTAACAAAACCTTTTTATTTCCTCTTTCCTTTTTAATAGTCCGTAGATCTAATTAAGAACGAAGTCGTTTAATTCCAACATAGCTGCCCTATTTATTTCTGTGTACTTGGAAATCTTTTTTCAGACATCTCTATTTGTTTATGAATGAGTGCATAAACAAATAAACTGTTTAGATGACTAGGCACAGGTTATGCCTATGAAATCAACTAATTAAAATATTCAATTTTTTTTAAGAGTCCGTGGAGCTCAGATTACGTATTCATGAGTTGACCGAAATTTCCGCGGTTTTATTCCGTAGAAATTAAAGGGTGCTAAATTATTCAACTTCTTCATTTTCTTTTATTTTTTTATCTCTCAAGAGACAGACATCACATTTTTTTTCTCTCGTCTCTCTTTTTCTCCTCCACTTAAGTCTTTTTCATTAATTGATGGAATTCTAAGTTTCTTTAACATAAAATCCATCTACTGCATTCCCCCGGAGCGAATCTAATCATGGATTCTGTAACAACATTTTAACATAATCAACTAGCTATTCGAAGCGAAGAATGTTACTTTGATGAGCGGAAGGATATTATCATAAAACAGCTAAGAAATATTATTTTTTGAGTAAATTCTTCTAAGTTTTATCAGCCATTAAGCACTTTAAGCTTATAACTATTTATATGCTCGCTGACTTTAAAAAACCTAATTTAGTAATTCATTATTTATGTATGTTTTTTTTCTTAATTAACAGTTGCATAAGATATGTGCTCCTAAAAAAAAAGTAGTATTATATATTTTAAAATAATTTATACAATAGGGCTTATTTTGATCAACAATTAAAATTTGTTGATCAAAATAAGCAATTACCGGAATTTGTAATAAATCTTTTGCAGCAAAAAATATAAATCAAATCTAATACATTAATTTTTTTAATTTACAAAGAAAATATGAAATTCTAATGGCCTTATTAAAAATACCAAAAATTTTAAATTCAAATTATATAATGTTGCGAAATGTTTCGTAAAAAATGTTGCTTCTGTATTTGTACATAGGAGCATAACATTGAAAGTAAAATTTATGTGTTTTTGAATGGGGATAAAAAAATTCAGTGCATTTTATTTTGATTAATGTTGTACATTTAACTTTCAAGTAATAAGTCATTGAAAAGCTAGAAGTTTCCGAATCAATATATCTTTTTCTCCTAAACAAACAAACAAAAACTGGGATTATACATCTTAAAACAATCGATCAAAAAAATGCTTATTTTAATCAATAATTGAAACCGGAATTTGTAATAAAACTATTACATCAAAAAATATAAATCAAATCTTAATACATCAATATTCTTTGTTTTGATTTATGAAGAAAACGTGAAATTCTAATGGCCTCATTAAAACTATCAAAAATTTTCAATTCAAATTATATAACTTTGCGAAATGCTTTGTAAAAAAAATTCTTCATCTGTATTCATACATAGGTGCATAAAACTTAAAGCAAAATTTATTTGTTTTTGAATGAGGATAAAAAACATTCCGTTCGTTTTACTTTGATTGATGGCAGAAATTTTTTCAAACAACAAATGATAAAAATAACTAGAAATTTCAAATTCAAGCTAGTTTCTTCTCTTTCGTTAGTATTTAAGAAAAGCTTTTGAAAATTTTTATTCAATTTTTTTATTAATGTTATATATGAAAAAATGCTAATAAAATTCATAACAGGTAGAGAAGAAATGGAAAAAATGCTTCATCTGTATTCTTATATAGGCGCAAAAAATGAAAGCAAAGTTATTTGTTTTTGAACGGGGATAAAATAATTCAGTTCATTTTAATTTGATTGATGGGATAAATTTATTTTTTTCAAATAACAAATCATTAAAATAACCAAAAATTTCTAAATCAAGCTATTTTCTTCTTTTTATTAGTATTTTAAGAAACCCTTTGAATGGATTTTTTCATTAATGTTATTTATGAAAAAATGCTAGTAAAATTTATAACTATGCAAATGATAAATGAAAAACGGTTTTTTCTTGTTATTCGATATTTCAAATATACATTTTATAATAACTTGCTATTAGAATTGCCAGAATTTTAATGTTTAAATTATGTTTCCTTCTAATGTCCTAAAGAAAAACCTTAAAAATGTTAACCAACTGTATACATGAAAAATATTTATAAACTTTCTTCGAAACTCTTTTTTCGATAGCTTTTTTAGATTTAACTTTCAAATTTAAATTACCAGATATTGCTGATTCAATCTATTTTTTTTACTCAAAATTTTCTTGTTAATTTTCAACTTAATAAGTTTCTTATTATGAAATAAACATTCTTACAAAGATATGTAAATGAGAATAGAATTGCTTCGCTTCTTTCAATAGCTCATGTAAGTTTCATCTCAAAATAACATGTCATTAAAGTTACCAACTGAAATTACATTTCCTTTGAATAGTTCCGAGAATTTTTGTTAAAAGTTAGGTTAAGATTCTAATATATGAATGGAAATAAGTCATCTCAAAATTTATAACTTTGCATATGTCATTAAAAAAGTTGACATTAAAAAACTTTATTCGCAAATAACTTTAATTACTTTCTATTTATGTACAAAAATATGCTCAAAAAATTTATTACTTCGTTAAGTCATATTAAATATAACAAAAAAGTATTAGGTAAAATCAAAACATTTATTCCAGAGCAAATTTTCTAACATCTGATTTGTACCAGTTCAATTGTTGTCATGACTGTCAAGGCGTTGTCATGAAGCTCAAGGTTTCGGTCTAAAATGAAGTCTCGAGGGAAATTAGGATTTTATTGAGGTGACAGAAGCCTAAATCCGGTAAGTTCAAATGACAAAAAAAAGGAATACTGTATAAAGCTGCCATGATTTTATTCTTTTTCTGCTGCTCTATTTTTCTGTAATTTTTAAAGCCGTCTATTATCATATAGAATATATCATCATCGTATATTTCAAAGAATTTCTAACACATGTAGCATTTGGTTGTATTCTTCAAAACAATTCCATCGGGATTATATTTCAAAATCTTGTTTAAGGAAAAAAATATTTACTTCATGTAAAGAATTTATAGGTTTCTGAAATAATGAAATAGATAAATTGTTCACACGAGAATTTCCTCATTAGCTGCTATTCATAAAGTTTTTTATTATAAAATATTGTACTGTATTTCTCTAAATTTATATCTGAAGTATCAATTTCCCTTTTTTATTCAATAGATAAATTAAAGTTATTGCTGTAATGGCATATTTTAGCTGTTATATAAATGTCGTACGCCATAATCATACTTTTTGTTGTAACAACTGGGACGCTAGTGACATGTACCTTTTTGTGACATTGTACAATAATTTTAGATCAGATGTTATTTTACTTATACAAGTATTTTGCGCTTAGGCAAATATGACTTACAACACTATATAGGAAGGGGCGATATAATCCCATATATGTACCTTCAAAAATGAAAGATTTTAAATACTGATGGTATTAAAAGTTTCAACCTATTTCTTTTTCTTGTATAATTCTGTACTTTTATTCAATAAATTATAAATAGTTTGATAAAAACTACGAATTTTGCTGAATTTTCTACAATAATGTATCGTCTTCATATAGGACATGCTGAGTTCACTTATAAGAATCTGTTATTCAGTGACAGAGCAGCTACTTGCTTTACACGTTGCACTGATTTTACAGTTCATCACATTGTAATCGAATGCCCCACTCAACGTTTTTTTATTAATCGCCTTTAACTTTTATTGATTTATTAGAACAGAACCTCCATCCAAAACTTTTTTTTTAATTTTTAGAAACTATAAAATTTTTACCGTGCATTTAATTCTTCAATTGTTTAAATCGTTTAAATTATTCTTCATTTTAAATGCATAGTCATTTTTGCTTATTTCCAACGTATTCTTTCTATTTTATTTAGTATTTGTAACGATTTATTTAATAAAGTTTAAAAGAAAATTTAAGCTCTCATTTACCGTATGGATGGCGAAGTACGGCCAAAAAATACAAACCAACCAATTTCAGTAATGTCGAATAATAAATTTCACTGTGAAATTTATTTAATTTTAATACATATTTTGCAAAAATGCATTAAGATCAGGTTGCAATAACCCCTTCATTTGTTTCTTCAATATTTTCTAAAAATATCAGCATTGCTTCCTGCAACAAATTTATGCACTTGTTATGCATACATGAAAAATTATGTGCTCGACACGTGCGAAAAGACATGATTATCGGATGAATGGGTGATAAGATACAGAAAATTAAAAATTCAAACTGTGATGCATTTTAACATTTGCGTTCAATTCGACCTTTAATACATTTTAATCGACGATATTTATTTGGGAAATGACTATAAATTTTAACATTTTATTAAACTCTCTACTAGAGTTCCAAATGTAACAGAAGACGGGCAGAGTTTTTTTTTAAATAATGAGTTTGGCATAGTTCGGTCAGCGTTGGCTTCTGTGCCAGAAAATAAATCAATCTTCTAAATAAATGAAATTAAATTTGGTGAAACCTATGATTTATTTAAAATTAATTAGAAATAAAAGCTCCAAAATTTAAAATTAAAAAAAAGAAATTAAGAAATTAATAATGCAAAATAAAACATTTAAAAATTTAAAAAAAGGCTTGAAGATTTTTTTAACATTCGACAATTTTGTAATAAATAATACATAATTAATAGAAAAAATATTTTAATAAAGTGAAAATAATTATAATTGAACATACTTTCATAGTAAATATAAAGAAATAGCTAATTTGAATAAATAGATACTATACAACATTTTGAATACAACAATTATCTTACATAAATTAAAATCAATGCTTATCTGTATGTCTCTTATGCCTTTCTAAACCGTTCGTCGGACTGCGATGAAACTTGGTTAGTTTTTTACACCTACTGGGTGGTTATTGACATAGTACAGTTATCTGAAATTTAAAAAAAATCGAATCTCAACCGAATCTATTTAACAAAGATTAATCTCCAAATAACTCGCCGAAAAGACAATATATAATGTAGAAATCTGAAATACAAGTTAAAGGTTAATATTTTGCTGCTATAGTACTCAAATGTTATGCAATTCATTCTCAGAGGTAACAGCTTTATAGCAGATTATGCGAGACAAACACTGGGGGGTTTTAAATTTTAGTTAAATGTTAGCGTTTTTCGCAATGACCACCAAAATTATTACAGTACAAATAATTTTGCAACGTCTTAATTTTCAAAAATTATCTTTTCAACTATATTGATGATTTTATAGTATAAGTATATTTTCTATATTTAATCAATTTTAAAGAAAATATTTTAATGACATTTTCTAAAATTTAATTTGGGAAATCTGAACAAATATTAAACGAATCCCGAAATACAATAAATAGTTTCTTTCATTTCCATTCTGAAAGAGTACCAAATTTTACTATTCTAAAAGAATACACAAATCTAATATATAAAAATGAATATTTGTTTGTTCTTATTTTATATACTGCCGTACCCTTCATCCTATTTTTGATAAAACATTGCCAAATTATTGATTGATTGCACTTAATATTATATTTTTTCGCCGGCAGCAACGCGCCGGGTACCAGCTAGTTCTGTATAAAACTTATTTTTATTTACTACATTTTACAACTGCAAAATTCTTTGATGAATTAGGGCCTTAACACTTTTATCTAATGACCAAAGAGGAACAAGATACAGACATATTTAATTTATCAAAAAAAAATTCAAAAATAAAATCATTCATTTTTATTTAGATTATTAAAAAATAAATAATAAACTTCGCTAGATGAACTTTTAAAATGGATTAAAGCTATAGATGATATTCTAATTAGTGCCTTAAGAGACTGTAGGGGAAAAAATCAGAATTATCGACGTATTCGAGTTAAAAACTTTAGGATTAGTAAAGTTTCATTAGTTCAAAGTTATAAGCTGTTAAAAGTTTTGTTTTTCATGTTTAATAAAAGGAAATAAAAAGCAAAAAAGTGATTTGAAGAGATGTGGATATTTCATGAGCTTATTTTGAGGGATGATAAAAATTAAAATATATCCATAGAAAAAATTCTCTCTCTAATAATTACGAAACATTACCCTAAAGATTAGCAAAAAACTAATTAATTTGAAAACCCGTACTTACACTGTGAAAAAAATAAAAGCATAGGATGAAAAAGAATACCAAAATGTTTCAAATTAATCCAGTTTATATTAATTTAACTCTTAACTTAACAAAATATTAAAACGAAATCTATGGAACATCCGTTTGCTTTCTAAAATGAATATATCCTGAACATAAGTAAAAGAGGATTAATATTTTACTTTATCAAAAATTATATTTAAATAAAGTGATATTTTATTTTTCTTCAGGTTAATCCTAAAGGAATGAAATGAATTAATGCCATTAATTCTAACAAAAATAATAACAGTATTTAATCAGTCTCTTTATTAGTTCTTAAATTGTGTATCAACTTCCTCAAATTTAAAAATTTTAGCTGCAGTTTCCATGAAGTTTAATATTTTATAAAAATTCTGAAATAAAAGAAATGAATATCTTAATGCTTGTCATATGAGGTAAGATAAGCTTCACACAAAATTCTAAAGAAAAATTGTCAAGTCCTTCAATTTCCTTAATTTATCCCCACTGCTACTATCAATAGCTAAGCAAATGTATTTTTTAATCCCTCCTCCTCCTATTAGTTCCAATTTTTATCATTAATAAAATACTGTTCATTCACCTACTCAACTTCAAATACATTTTATTAAACTTGTGGTGGGCGATACCTGATGTTAATGCTGTTTTTTCAAATAATTTTATTTATTTATTTAAATTTTTAATTCTTTAAATGGAGTTTGAGCAGTTTGTAAGGAAGTTTGAAATCAACATGCAGTTGCTCAATCGGTAAAATGCAAGGATTCCAGTATTTTTAAAGTGAAGGTAAAGAATGCGAGTTCAATTCTTGCGAAAATCAAAACATTTTTGGGATAATTAATGTTTTTTTAATAAAAAGCAACTAAAATAAAAAATATTATTTGTTGACCTGAGTAATAATTAAATTAATTTTTTAAAAATATTACTTGTTTTTGTATAATTCTACTGCTTTCTTTTCTAGTAAAGCTTAAACCCTTATAATGCATACTGTCATTGTTAACCGTTTAGGTTCCATCCTCAAGTATCAACTTCACATCAAATATATAATGCGAACAAATGAAATAAATCTCTCAGTATCTCCAGAATATAGATAAAAGAGACACCTAATTTCACTTTTATACCAAATCCACATTCCTTTTCTACTAAGGCTAAGGAAACAAAGTGCATTGGGGAAACCGTTTAAATGTGACTAGAAACCTCGCTTTAAAAAAACGGATAATCTATGATTCAATTACTAGTCGCTGATTGGTAATAGAAAAAGAATTAAGTGAGTTTCTAAATTACTAATTACGATAACTTCGTGATAAGGATTAAATGGAAAATAATTGGGAAGAGAAAAGCAAAAGAAGAATGTCCTTAATTAATTGTTTAAATTGAGTTTCTTGGACAACAAACCTAAAATGCAGCAACTAATATTCTTAAGAGAAAGATAGCTTGAAAATGTATCATAAGATATCCACGATTTTATATTGAAATTTAAATAATATTTATAAAAAAGAAAAATACATGTTAACTCAGATCCGATCCAATAAATCCCATATAGTAATCGATATTTAAATTTCATAATGACAGTGATTTCTAAAGCATTTAATTATTTTATGATGAGTAACTTATAGTTATTTATGAAATCGAATTCTTCTTCATCAATTTCTAATAATTTCAGCTTAATCAGAAGAAAAGGGAATAATAAGAAATTTGCTTTTTGTACAGGAAAATATAGTTTTTGCGAAACAGTTACAGAATATCCGTCAAAGATGTATGTTATGTAAAAAATGCAATTAAAAATGGGTAATATACCTTAATATTTTTAAGAATAAGGTATTTAGTGTTACAGAAATATGTTATCATTTGTTTTATTATGCTGATTTATAAAAACTACTTATAAAATTGAAAATAGTTATAATGTGTTGTTTTTGGAATTATTTCAGATAGCTTTGATTGAATGAATCACCTAAATCAAAGAGGGATTCGAAGTAAAAATATTTCTAAGTAATTTTGGATAAATAACCAGCATTATTTTAAATGTAATTTTTACCTCACTGAAAAGAAACTATTTGCATTCTAAAATTTCGGCAGATGAGTTATGAAATGCTGGGAAATTACGTTCAGTTATAATATTTCTGGAATTTCCATCCATAAAAAGATGAAATAAATTATTCAGAAATAATAAAATAATAGACTATTTAAATATTTGAAATGCCAGAAAGAGACAATAACCGCAGTAAATATATTTTGCTATTTATTTACTCCAAAGAGCTTCATCCATATTAGTTTTATTAAATTGAATTTATTTAGTATATGGTAAGAATTTGCTAGAAGTTCTTAAAAGTTAGTTTTAATCAAAATTCATGTAAATTTAATCATTTAATCTGAACTTATTTATCATGAATTTGTATGTTTTTAAAATGAAGAAACGGAACAAATCAGGATAATATTTTCCAATCCTAAAATCGTAATGTCCGATTACTCTAGAGGAAATAATATTCAGCTGAAACATTTTCTTTCTCAGTAAGTTTAGAAACATCATAGCTCAAAAACTTCGCTATCTGATTTTTTTTTTCGACTCTTGACCAGGGAAAATTTGATCTATAATCAACTGAAGAAGTTTCGAAGTTAGAAGTTATTCTAAAATAAAGTTTAGAAGTTACTCTAAAATTTCTTATAGTTAATGTCTTCCTCTTATGTCATCTAAATAACAAACAATTACTCAAGAATGATTTTCCTCTAGTGTTCAGACAGTTGAGCTTAACATTGTTATAAGAATGAAAATAAATCGTTTAGCAAAAGGTATCGTTTAATTTTTAGATATTTATCATGATAAACAGGTACAGAGCAGCATATTTAGATTTTTAAAAAATCCTTTTCAATAATAAATTAAGCTCTCGATAATCCACGGATTTTGAACCCAAATGTTTTTTAAAAAACTTTTGTCACAAATAAGAAAGAGGCGTTTTGAACCAGGCAAAGGGCTGATATTTGTTAAAATGCAAATTAATAAGCTTCTATTTTTTTTTTAAATTTATAAACGTATGTATGGGTGCTATAGTGTAACGAAAAAGTGTTCAACCCGTGTAGCAGCAGACGTCTCGTCTTTGTCGTTATTTGGGCATCCTGGGTTCGAGTCTTGGTTCGGGTACGGTTGTTCTTTATCTATGATGTGTGTGAATATTGTCCTCTGTAGAAAGGGGTTATGCAAGGGAATGTGACGCATGAAGTAGCTAAGTCTTGCTTTTGACCCAAGTTGGCGCTATTGAAAAAACAAGAGTCACTCACTCGGCTTAAATTACTGACAAATAACTGCCAGCGCGCTTGTAAAGGGCCACAAGCTACAGCACAGCACAGAAATAACGTCAAAAGCATTTTCGCAAATATTTTGTGTGTGTGTGCATTTCGTGAATAATTCAAGGAATTTTTTTAAGCCATGATTGCCGTAGTTTCTTTACAGCGCATGATAATGAGCTCATTATGTTTAGAAGACCAATAAAACAACAGAAGATTAAGAATCTCATATAGATATTAATTTTGAGAAAATCTACGAATTGGAATATTATTGAAGACACCTGAAAAAATAAATTCTTTTCTAATAAGATTTATGTCCTTATATTAAAAACAATTTAGATTTCAAAATGTTTACACCCTCCCCACGCACATTATTTTAAATGCATTATTTATGAATTTATATCTTTCTGAAAAATTCTGATCACAACCAGGAATCCTAGCTATTTGTAAATATGTTTTAAATGCAGCTGATCCAAGTACAAACAAAACAAAACAAAAACCAAGATTATGTCGCCATCTACTAGTTGTAACTAATAAAAAAAGATATCGCTCTTACTGGAGTGTTCTTACAGCTATCCTGCAGGTTATTTAAAAAGTCCTTAATACTTGTGAAAATAAATGCCACAATAAGTCTACTTGTAATATTTTATCGAAAATTTCTTATTGTATAGAAAATTTTTTAAGGTGCCCGGTTTGAAGAATTTGCGATAGTGTATATATGCAATAGTTTATTGAATTATAAGTCAAGCAAAATGAAACCTGTACCAAATTTCTGTTTGCGCAAAATATAAAATGTGTTTAACACTATAAGAACCATTTGAAAATCATTAATGAAGCAGGAAAAGCATTCATAAGTAGACGATAATTTAGCAGGAATGCCCAACTAGCGAATTAAATTAAGAGATATGCCTCTAATAAGTTAATTTGAATAATTCTCTTGAAGAATAAAATCGGTACGGTAAACGAACCCGTTAAAAGTCCCAATTAACAGCTGACAAATTGATTTGCATATTTTAAGCGCACAAACTATCAAGTGTGACAAGAAATTTTAAGTAGAATTTAAATTAAGAATACAAAGAAGACAATATTATACAGAAAGGAGTCAAACCTGTTGTCTTCTGTTCTGGTGATTGTTTAATAGGGATTCCTTATATTCTTATTTCCTTAATAGTTCATTGGTGAAACTTATATTGCATATGAGTTTACATATAAGTCAGACTTTAAAAATTATTAAAACTGTTAAGTGAAACAAAATTACCTTGAAACTGCTTATATGTTCTTAATCAATTAATTGATTAATTTACATGACCTGATTCTTCGAATATATTAAATTTTAGGAGCGTTTACAATTATAATTTTCTCACTACTTAATATACTGTGAATGTTAGTCAATTAGTTCCTTTATATGATCTTTAATTTGAGAATGCATCAAAGGCTACCCTTGATTTCCGTTTCTTAACAATATCCTAAGATTTTCAGTATTTAATTATTTTATGGAAGATTTTATCTTTGCATTTTAATTGCTAAATTCATTACCACTAATTAATAAGCAATTCCAAATGCATGATACGTCAGATTGAAGCTGTCATCCTCAAATACTGTTATTAGCTCAATTGCATGTTTTTATGTCTATTTTTTTAAGATTTATAAATTTGATATATATACATGATGTATGTGATTTTCAAAATAAATGCTGTGCTTCTAATCAAATAATTATAACATAAAGCACAAAAAAAGTAACGATGCTGTCAGCATTTTAATTTTTAATATTTGCTTTCAAGTTAAAAGATATTATACAAAGATATCATATACTCAGCACCCTCTTGGCATTCTGAAAAATAAATATGATGCATGGTTATGAATGTAGATATGCAATGCAGTTATGTTCTTTGAGCAAAATTCAGTTATTGATTAAGTTTAATTTCAAAAATTTAATCTGAGAGATTTTGTTATTAATATAGTTTTTATATTAATTATTATCTAAAAAAAGGTTATCATTTGGAATGATGAGTCAGCCTCACAATACGTGGGCAAAGTATTTGAATTATCCAGTTAAAAGATTTTAAAAAATTTTTAACAACTTAGTTTTATTTTCATAGTTTTTGTTTTGTTTTTAATATATATTAGTTTTTATTACTTAATTTAATACTCATTATTATGAATAGTATGAATCTAGAATAATTTTTCCTGAAATTATAACAAAGTAGCTCCATTCGTAAAAAATTAGAATTTAATTACATTAATCGATTAACTAATAATTTAATTCTGAAAACATTTAAAAAGTGTGTCGCTATCAAAAGCCCACAATTCCACGAAAGTTTACAAACCCATTAAATCAAGAAAATAGAAGAAAAAAATCAGTTTATAAAAATAACTTCAGAGAACTCAAATAAAAGTTTACTTACCTTTAATAATTTATTAGTTTTTCTTTCATAACTCAAAATAAAAATGAACTGTGTAATAAATGTAACACACAAATAAATATTTTAGCAGTTACAATGCATCCACAATTTTGTGAAATATACAATTTGAATGAATATTGTCATCAGCAGGCCTAAATTTAATTTGAAAAACCTTGAAAATTCTCGTTTTTGAAATATTGTTCAAATATTTTATATTTTGCCTTTTATGAACGACTTAAAAATAATTTAATTTTGCTTTTAAGAGTTTTATACCAAATTATACATTTTTTAATGTAAGCAGTTTGTAAATGAAAATTAATTTCATTAAGTAAAAGACAGCATTGTTTATATTACATTTTTTCATAAACAAGAAAATTACTTCTGCAGCTGTTATGTGGTTCCAAAGAAATAAAATCAGTAAACTTATTTGAACCCTTCTTGAAGTTTAAAAAAAAAAAATTTTGTTCTCACTGACAATTTTTTATCAAACTAGTTTTTATTTATTATAACCCCAAAATTGAGTATACACCTAAGTGTTTCAAGTATTTTTTCATAACAGGTAAACCTTTGCTTTAATAACTTCTTTTACTGTAGATACAGTATGTTTATAGACGCATTTTTTTAATTAAGTCCCTAAATTTTCAGTGGAATTTAACACTAGGTTTACCATGAGTTGGAATACACCTATTTTTACCAAAGAGGTCAAAATTACCCCTTTCGGTGTTTAATTAGAAAAAATATAAATTAACCTATCTATTATAAAGTTAAAGCAGAATATTTTTTATATATATTTTCAATATATTTGTTGAGGTGGGGTGTGAAGAAAAGGCGATTCCTTCACCTTTATTTACTAAAAAAAAGTGTTTATTTTCTAATCTAGATCTTCAAGACCATCTATTTTTCTATCATCATCTTATACCAAAACATACGAGTCTTCTAACTATCTATCTATATATCTAGCTTCTATCTGATTAACTTTCGTTTTCGTCTTATTGCTTCTTATATACACATATTTATTTCTATATTTATACTAATATCTACGTGTATTCCTGTCAATTTGGTACGCATTTAAATGTAAATAAATGTATTTTCCACAATATTTATTCGGATGTTTAAAATGACCACCGGTAAAAAGTAGGCACACTATATACATTTCTACGAAACTAAAATAAGAAAAAGATAATATTTGTAATTATTTATCTCATAAATGTTAGTAAAAATTAATTAAAATATTCTCGTAAAATACTGCAAAAATTTTCTTGAAGAAGACTTACGAAAATTTTTCTCAGGGTAGGTCAAAATGACGTCTTGGTAAATCTAGTGTTAAGTATGAAAATTGGGATAAAGTGAGAAACTTCTACTTTCAGTACCAAATAAATATAACGTAACTATCTTAGTCATATGTTTCGGGCCATTATCTAGCTGGAAGACGGAATAATTCCCAAGCCCTACTTTACTGGCACTTTTCAACAATGTTACTCTTTAAAATTTAAAGATAACCAAAATTTCCACCATGCTTCCAATGAAGACAAATTCTCCAACTGCTTTTATTGCCATACAGCTGCAAACGAGAACGGAATCTCTTCCATACTTAAACGTCTTTAATGGTATTTTTAGGATTCAGTTCTTTTCCCATTTCCCTTCACACTTTATATCATCCATCGCCCTCATATAAATTAAATTTACTCTCATCAGAGAAGAGAACAGTGTATAATTTCGGCTTTGAAATACGATTTTTTGGCGAAAGGGGGACTTTTTTTTTATTGAAATAACCTTTGAGCAGCTTTCGTCTCAAGTACGATCATAAAATCTTGCATTATTAAGAACACGTCTAACAGTTTCAGCGGAGACTTTTCTTCCTATTTCTGAGGATATCGATAACGCACGTTTTGGGGCACTTAACTTCTGATTTTTCTTTATTGAACGTAGAAGCTTCCTTTTTGTAGTAGCGTTCAAAATTTCTTTATGTCCTTATGTTAAAATACCGGCCACAGATTCACTCAGTTTTCCTTTACTTCTGTAGAATTTTTTGGACCTAATCATTGGTTTTTCCCAAATTTCTCGAAAAAATTTCATATATTTCTACCATTTGATGACTAAACAACATACATTGTGAAAAATTTCTCTTCTCGAGATCAGTTTAAAAGAATTTATTAGATAAAAAATAATTCTATTTTTAAAAATTATTAAATTCTATAAATGCAAATTTTAAACAAGCTTTAAAGAAAATTTAAAACAGATAAAAGTATTAACAATCTGACTAATTATTTTAATGTATGCTCATTTTTGTGGCGTCATTTTTTAACAAAATTTCATATCTATTTATCGTTAAAAAATTTATTATTTTTTTTCTTTTCACACAGAGGGAAAAGATAAAGCATTATCGACATTAGAAAGCTTGATTACTTCTAAACACAGTTTAGCCTATAATTCATATGTACTTTAAGATTTAAACATAAAGATTTAGTTTTGGGACCCTCTGTGCATAATTATTCAATTCACCAAATACTAATTATTTTGTTGTTTTCTTGAAAAAAAAACCGCTCTTATAGAGATTTTCCTCGCTATTTCAGAAAATCTAATTTATATAGGTTTTTTTTTCTTCATATGATATAAAATGTTTCTTTTATTATTCATTTCAACTAAAAGCATTTTTATGTATTTTTGAATAACAGTTATTAAAATTGCCTTCAACTTTTTACTAAATAAATATTTGATCTACTTTTAAATAATCTTCAATACTTAGTATTTAAATATTTCATTCCATACCAGCATTTCATCATTCAAAATTTTACTTGAAAGAAAGAGATAGGGAAATTCTAATGAAAAGAAATGTTATCCTTTGGTGAGATGAGCTATTCATTTGAACCAAAGCCTGCACTAACAATGCTTTGTAATGTTAATACCAACGTATGACAGTTTTTGAATCAAAATAATGAGCATAACAAAATGCGTACTTTAGAAATATACATGATTAAAAAGTAGATGGTGAATTCAAAAAGCGTATAATGATCACATAAATCAGAAGAATTGCTAATGAGTGTCATCAAATTAGCATTTAAGAATAAATGACGATCAGTTTTTCAGGAATAAAATTAAAGCAGAATTGCAATCTGACGTGAAATTTCAACTTTATTTTAGGTCATGTAATTTAAAAGTAGATGAGTAGGTGAAACGAAATTTAAACGAAGTTCAGAGATGTAAGCAAAATTATTATTAAATATATAAATTTATCACATTTAAAATTCCATCGTCATGTAACCAAAAAAGACACTCTACAGTGTTATTCTTGTATGTTTGATCTAAGAAATGTTTTAGTTTTTAATTAGATGATATAATCTATGTGGGACAATATTTTCATCCCATATGGAAACGTAAAGCACATATGATTTACTTAAGAATATTCAAGAAATATTTGTCTTTTAAATGAATTATTATTTGAAATTTTTTAATACTTCTGAACTTCTTTAACGAGATATCTCGTCTTTCAGATACTTCCAATTACAGGTTTCTGTGGGCTAAAATTTCTCTCTTATGCCAATTTAGAATGGTTGAAATTTCTAATACATATCTGAAAAATAAATTTCATTTTTTTAACATAAAAAAGTATTAACAGCCAGAAGAATTGATATTTGTTTTTTCGTGGAGTTTTTATCTAATTCATCCTTAACTGCCACTACCAAAGCCTGATATCAGGATCATCTATCTAATTAGATGTCCCCTCCTTTGCTATCTTTTAACTATAGTAGAGAAGGTGTCATCTAATAACAGAGATGGTTTGGTACAATTACATATTATTTGTAACGCACAAGTGCGTCAGTGGCAGCGAATGTGTTAAACAATATCCTGTGGTTGCATAAGAAATTAAATAGATTTTTTTTTGTATTTATATTTTGATGTTTCCAAGTAAAAAGAAATTGTATAAAGTAAGCTGTGACTAAGCCTTAAGATGTTCACAGCAATGATTGATATTCGGACCGTCTAACCTTCGTCTTTGCTTTCTCTTATTCGGACTGTCTATCAGTCTTTTTTGCTTTCTCTTACTCGGACCGTCAATTCGTCTTCTTTGCTTTCTCTTATTATAGTAAAGAAGGGATTACTTTATTATACGGAAGTTCTGTGCAGTCAGCTAGTATGTGTGATTCACAGGTGAGTTACATGATAGTAAACTTGTTAATAATTATTGTAGGATTTACAAAATTCATCGAAACTGCAGGCCTGAGATAGTGTAGCTTAAGAACGGTTCTTCTATAAAATCAAATAGTCTAAAAAATTACTCACCATTGAAAGAACGATATGTAGTGATTAAATAAAATTGTTTATTTAAAAGTCATTTTTTAATCGATCGATTAAACTATCAAAGCAAATTTATTTTTACTATGAGATTAAGAGAAATGATGTTTCCAAATTCGCTTAAAACAAGCCATTGCTAAAATTGTATAGATCTTATATATCTGTGGATAGCTCCCCTCCCACCTGTAAAAAGGAATTGTACAAGCGAATGTGCGTTACATCCTGTAGGAGCGTTAATGAAATGTATGAATAAAGTTCTCCCGGTAAAAAGGATTGTGACACATGAGTAGCCAAGACTTACTCTTGGCCCTAGATGGCGCAATTGAAAAAACAATAGATGCTCTCTCGGCTTCAAATCGCTGACTTCGTCATCGCTCTTATCTATGACAAGTGCCATTAGAAACAATACATTAAATCTACTGTAGGACAAATGCCCTTTCTTTGATGTGTTGCTGAAGTTTGCACAAAATTTTACTGGTTCACATGTCATCTTCATTATCTCAACGCGATCCAAAATTACAAAACCCATCTCGTTTCAAACCATAATTCAATTGAACTACGAAAAAGTTAACCAATTAAATTATCATATAACTAAAATGTGTCACATTTTTTAACATTTATTTATAACACAACGAGAACTGAAATAAGAATTGCCTGTTTCCATTCGTTATTTAATATTATATCTCCACATTATAAAAATGTATGCATATCTTAATAAGTAATTTTTTTATTGAATTGGACTTAATAAAAACCATTAAAAATGATGCGATTTTACTACTGGTAAAATATTCTGCAATTAAATTAGCGTTTTTTTCGAATAGCAATAAATGTTGTGATATTAACTAAGTGTTAAATGCAGTATTCTATTAATGATTGTCTTAAGTGAATATGAATGTTGTAGCAACTATGCATACACTATGATAATCAAGAAGCATATAATATGGTGTGTTTGCATACACGATTCAATTTACCTCACGTTTAACGATCATTCAAACAACTTTTGTTACGACCATTTTCGAAAGACATTGTCACGACTGCAAATAGAGCGACAATTTCGAAAGATCTTGTAAAATAAGAATGTGTAACTAGCCATAAAATCTACTGAATATAACAATCCTGTTTAAGTAATATAGAATATTTTAAAACACCAGTTTCTGCCGATATTTGGTACACTGTCAATGCTGAATTCCTTCTTTTTAGTAATTTTTTTAAATTTCATTTATTTACCCTCACAAGAATGGGATAGTTTTTAGAACTTGGAATATTGAAATTATTATTGCTTCATACCATTTATCACATCATTATAAGAAAATTTATGCTGTGCAGATATTGAAATAAACTTGTAATGAAATGAACTTTTGGTTTTGCTGAGGCATTTCTCTCTTTCCGTCTTGCTCTTATCTGTAGATTCACAAGATATTTATTTTTCTACAGCGCTATTCATTTTTGCACACTTTTATTGAACTCAAATCCTTTCAAGTTAGAGAAAATAAAATTTTGTAATCAATTATTTTAAATCATTTTCTTTTGCAATCGAATTTTGAAATTATGGATTCTTGTGCATTTTTGTGCTCGACAATATAATCCCCCAATATGTTTACAACTTAATCATCATCAACCTTTTGGTAACGTTAGTCATTTCACACGAGTAACGACATCTAGTTGTCTGTTTCTGAACAATTTATTTTAATATTGTATGATGCTTGTAACAATAAATTATAAATTAAAAGCTCGAAATAATTTTTTGAATTAAATTTTTAACACGCTGTTAAAAATTGTGTTTTTATAAATTATATTTGTTTAATTTATTAATATGATGATTTCAGTCTTTTCCTATTTTGGCCTTGAATAAACAAAATGGTTACCAATATTGGTCATAGTTAGGCATTGATGAGTGACACTGTGATTAATGAAACTATTGTGAAATTAGATATAAAGATTAAAGATTCATTAACCGCTTGGATGAAAACCTCAAAGATTTGGCAACAGATTTCTGGTTTTGAGAGCTGGCAGTTATCGTAAGAAAATTATTGGTTATGTTTATTCCCACAAAAAGCATCGGATATATTAAATTTTCAAAAGAAGCCAAAAAACTAGAATAAAAATTTATTTTCAAAATTCTTTGGAAATGAAAATTCTGAAAAATATATCTTTTAAGCTTAAACCTGGTATTACTGACCATAACCCTTGTCTTGGCAATTGGATTTCTTGAAAATTATTATTAATAATAATACCTTTTGATGAACCGTTTTTTATATCTAGATACAATTTCAGTTTTAAAAAGATTAGTCAATAGTCATCAAAACTGGATATAAACAAATGTCTCACATATTCTGCCCTTTCTTCGGATATCGTGTTTGTGCTGGGAGATTGGTAAAAATATTGAGAGCATTTTTACATAACTTCTAAACTCCTGACAATAATCGAATCTATAGCATACAATTTTGGTTCCAAATTCAATTTTTTCCCCAATATTTTATGAAAATCTTCCCATTCTATCATATAACCGGAATTTCGATATACACTTCCGAAATCTTTTATACATAGAACAATTTCCAATTATTTTCTAGTCCGATGATAAGTTCCGAAATATTTATAAGCTCCATTGTAGTCTTCAATTGTGATAACGGTAGCAATCTTTAATGATTTTCTAAAGCTCTACCTGCTGGCAAAAACTATGATAACGGATGGGGAGAATTATCTGGTTTGCATTCTGAGATTCTCAAGGGCCTCATTTTTAAGCCAGTAACTCAGAAACTGAACAATCTGGATGAGAAATAACCTACTTCCCACTCGTTGGGTATGAAAGTAATGTGATGCAAAAGTAACTCCAACTTCAATTTCCTAACTATCGTTTGAACTGAAACCTTATTGCAAAACTCGAAATTTTATTTTTTATAAGAAAAACAAGCTGAAAAGAGATAGATATTTAACGTTATGACATCTGTTGAAGGTTGCGTGGATAAATTAAAATTTTAAAAATTATTTGTTATAAAAGAATGACTCTTCTTCCCATCTTCGCCCATCTTCGTTCTAAATATATAGCAAAATGATAACAATGGATATATATTTAGTTTTGTAAAGGTATTAAGAATTTTAAAATGCTCTACAAAGTAAAAAATAAATTTTCTTACCTAATGCAACTAATCCCTTGAACAATTTAATATAAGATGACAAAATGAACCTACAAAATCGAAAAACTGGATGTATTCATTTTTTATAAAAGCTCATTGAAGTCATCAGATATGTTATATGGTAATTTATTAAAAAGGTTTCAAAGTGAGAAATTTCTAAGTTTTAAAAATAAGGTATATATTTTATGAAAACTTAATAAAAACATTTCAAATAACTAAAATTATGGATAATCACAATGTATTTTTAATTCATATGAATACAGGAAGAAAAATTCATTTTTCTCTAAAACTCTTTTTACACTTTAATAAGGCTGTTATCTTTAAAATTTGTTTTTATTTAAAAGCCATACTATCAATAATGATTTACTCTTAATATGACAAATCGATTGTCGAAAATACAAATTTTTAAATGCAAAAAACATTTGATAAAAATCCATTCGCAAAAATGAAATACAAAAAATAAAATCCCTGTCATGACATTGAATACAGTTCCATTTCCTGAAATACGATTTAAATATTCCCTTTTAATAAGTTTTCTTGTTGTCTTGCCTTTCAAAATATCTTACTAAAGGGAAATTATACTAAATTAAATGGTTGAATCAGATAGTGTTGAGTTAGATTTGAACAAAATACGTGATTAAATGTTTTCGATTTGTTCCTAATTTCAGTAATAATAAGGATGATTGTGCTTTTTATAAAAAATATATTGGTAGTTATATCAAATCAAAATTTTCTAAATGATATCTTAATATATATTGTAACACACGCACACACACACACACACACACACACACACATATATATATCTATATACTTTGTCGCGTCATATCGTATTTTGATAATAGTTTAATTTCACCTGTATAAGCTGTATTTCGAAATATCTGTTCTGTTTTTAAATTATTTATAACAATTTTTAAATAAAAGATGCATTACTTTATCAGCTCTAGTTTTCACTTTTAAGCGAGATTATGGATGAAATATAGCTTTAAAAATATCAAAATGAACTTTGAATATTTTTCAATCTAAATTTATCTTAAGACTAGAAACTAAAAGCAAAATAATCATAATAAATAGAAAAAATATCTTTCTGTTAAATAATGAGAATTACATATGCTAATGTCTTTTTATAAAATATACATTTAAAAAAACTCTACTTTTTTGCATAGAGAGAAAAGAGTGTATTTCGTCCCTTTAATGTACATGTTGTCTGATATGTTACGATTTAGATAACAATGGTCAAATCTTAAATTCTTGTTTCCCACGGAACGCAAAAAGTAGTTTATTAAATTTCAGTCTGTTGTAAAATTGAATAAGAATGAAATGTTTATTACCGATATGGATTAATCAAACATTCTAACCAAATTCGAGTCTTGGTTGGAGCATGGTTGTTCATCCTCCTGTGCTCCATGTGTGAAGTGTGTAAAAGAGCCCCAACCCCCCTGTAAAAAGGAGTTGTGCAAGCGAATATGAGTGTGTCATCTTGTAGACGAGGAAATGAAATGCATGAATGAAAGTCCACCCAGTAAAAAAATTTGTGATGCATGAGTAGCTAAGACTTATTTTTGGCTCTAGATGGTACAACTGAAAACAAGAGAGGCTCTCTTGACTTAAAATCACTGACTTCGTCAGCGGGTTTGTCTATGGTAAGTGCCATATTAAAAAACAACACACATTTTAAGATTGTGGTTACATTATCACTCTATTGATCAGTGCTACTTTTTTTATCAAATAATTAATTTAATAATCAAAACTAATGTATGTTGCTTTTCAAATAATGGATTCTTTTCTAAAAGTGATTCCTCTGTCATTTTATAAATATGTTACTTTTTACATTCAGGCAATGTCTTGGTTCATTTTAATAAATTTCCGAATTAAGTGTATAATACAAATTCAAAGGTTTTAGAGTAATTTTACTTACCAACTTCAAATTTCCAATTTGAACAAAAGTAATCCTTCTACAATGCAAGCTTGGCCTTTAATTATTATTTTTTCGGACAGACTTCTAAAAATAGATAATTATCCTTCGTCACAATCATCTTAAATTAGTATAAACAAAATCGAATCAAATTTATTTTAAGAGGCTTATATTTGATTCAAATTTAATCAAAGAACGCGTCCTTTAAAACTGATGTTTTAAAGCAGTAAAGTTAAACTAAGCATTTTATTCCCTTATAGAGCAAATTTCGTTTCATACCTTCTTATCTTCCTACTTTCATTCGAAGAAAATGTGACAGAGTTCTCAGCCATTCCCTTAATCCCGTTGCTCCTTCACGAAACTAAACATAAAACAAAATTTCTAAACAGGCATTGAATATTCATTAAAACTTGAGTATTTTCACAAGGCGTTCATCACTTACTTGAACCTTAGTTTTGTTCCTCAATAATCTGATGCTAAAGATTGATTTAGGGTGGCATTTTCGGCAGATTCTTAAAGCACTTCCATTTAATGGGTAGGCCATAAAAAGAAGGAATAGTGCCAAAGCAGGTAGTTACTGTTTCGTGATTCGACTGTCAGAATTTCTGTCCATGCTTTTTATGAAGGAGAATCTCGGGTTTCATCTACCCCAACGAGTCTGTCTTTATGCCTTAATAAAGTTTTATTCCCACGTCCCCAAACTCTCCAAATTGCTGCATTCGAAAGGCAATTTTACTGTCCTTTTCTTAGGATTTATATGTAATGCCAGTAAACAGATCAATCCTTCATTTGCAAAGCTTTACTAAAAGTGTCCTTACTATGAAAAATAGTTACATAGTGTTTGGTACAAATGTTTATTTATAATAATGCAAGTAAAAAAAATACATCATCCAATCTTCGAATTATTAAGAATTCGAACATGTGAAAATAAAAAAAGATATTCTCGACAGTTCTCTTGAACTTTATTTTTTAAAAAGTAAAACAAATATTGCAACAAATATTCAGGGAATTTAACAGTAAGTCTCCATTAGCACGTAGTATTTTCCTGACTGTAACAATTTGCTGCGAAAGGAATGTCGTTTTTCTAAGGATTCTTCCTTTCTGTGCAGCCGTGAACGCTTCAAAGGATAGAATAGCATTTTCTTTAAGAAAAACTTCTCGACAAGGCTTCGTCTAAAGATTTGCTAAATATTTTCTTCTCGAGAAAAGTCGGGAAAAGAAGCCAAACAAAGCCTTCGATTCAATTCAATTAGAGGAAAAAACCTGGATGCATTCAGAATTAACGCGCTAGTAGTTATTTATTTTAAATCTAGATTAGATTGTCCTATCTTTACTTTGTAGTAATGACAAGAATTATTAACTAGAAAAAGAAAACTCGGTAGTTTTCTCTATTCAGTTAGGATGATAGAAAATATTTCACAATAGTCAACAAATCCCTATCTTAAAATTCAATCAAAAAAGTAAATTAAATAGAGAATATGTTTGTTTCTAATGCTAGAAGCAAGAAAAGTAATGATTTATTAATAAAAAAAATGATACAGAGTGATAAATAAAGCTGAAACTAAAATAAACACTATTTTTTTAAAGAAAATATTTGTTTTGCAACTTTATAAGTAACAAAATATTGTAATCATTATAATTATCAAATCTAACATTTTTGGAAACTTTGAATATATTAGACTTTTACTTTTCTTAACAAAATTAATTAGTAAATTATAAAAAAATGTCTGCATATAATAAATTGGATTCATAATGAACTATGTTCGTGAACTGTGAATTAACAATGGATAACTAGATGTTTTAAAAACTAAATACTTCATTTCATGTAAACTTGGCACCTTGATACATAAGATGTTTGTAAGTACAACAGTGTGAATTCATAGAAGTAGCATGAAACTCTTTTAAGGTAAGCCACGCAATATAACTAATGCTACATTTACATAAAGTCTGGGTTTTTTTCAAAACAGTAGGTCACACCTTTAAATAAAACATAAACAGCGACAGTAAAAATTTAAAAATCAAGATGGTGATAAAAAAAACTTACCGTTCATTAAGTAGATTTTAATTTCCATTAAAAGAAAATCTAAAGCATTACATGCCGTAAGGCAGCATAAATTGCTTTTTGGTGATTAAACGAATAGCTATAGAAACAGCTTCATGCCACTGGTCTCTCACTCTTAAATAATAGGAGAATGCAATACGTTCAAGTTACAGCATTGCGCATTATACCATTTATTTCTTGTAGAAATCCTGAGTTCTACTAACAAACATTTAGAAAAACTATCTTAAATGTATCATTCGTTTTCTACGCAGATATCGTATAACTTAGGCTAGGAAAAGACTGTTTGACTTATCATGGTCATTAAAAGTAAGTGATTAGAATTATCTGCTTTGGTCTTTTTCAGCATAAAGCTTTTCTCACCATAAAAGTATTGTTAAAGCTTCAATTGTTCATTACTTAAGTATTATAACTTCAAGAATAATCCGGATTAATTCATATATATATCGTTATTAGGTATGTAGCATTAGATTCCTCTATCAGAATTGAATATATAAAGAAAATAATTTATTTTGCACTATATTTAATATTTCTGGCATAAAATTATTCATTTTCCAAGATCAAAACTACAATTTATTTTACACAATAATTAATATTTTTAATACAAAATGATTTACTTTTCAATATTAACCCTTAGAGCGCCGAAAGAATTAGATGCATAAATATTTGTGGAATAAAAGGACTTGTTTATTGCTACGAAAAATTAATATAAATGAATTTTTTAAGTTGAATCTTCCTGGAAAATTAATCTGCATATTTGAACTTGACAAAATTTAAGAAAATAATTAAATTAACAAACGACCAAATGATGCACTGCCTTGAATGGTGCCTGAGAGGAGACATCGGAGTGTTAAAATTATAGATCATGGCGTAAAGCGATTTCGATAAATATGGGATAAAGTGAAAAATTAGGTGTTTAATATTTTCGATCACATGATTTCCTTCTTTTCTCCCTCTTAGATGTAATACAGAAGGGATCATCAAATTATACAGTAGGTATAAACTGCAGGCAAAGCAGCTAACGTGCTAATTTATAGTCAAAACCGTAATGTTAGAGTGTCTCAAATTCACTAGTTCATTCTCAATTTAAAGCCAACATATATGGTGGCTCTGTGAACTGGAAATTTATCTTCGTAACTTCAAAACCTTTATACTGGTATAACATGCGAATCCAGTTACTGTACTCAACATCTGTAAACAGTAAAAGCTCCTTATTCGCACTTTTTTCATTCGCATTTTTACTATTCGTGGATTAAAAAAATGCGACCCAATTCCTATATTCGCGGATAAAAATTTCTTTATTTGCGGATTTAAAAAATACGTATATAATAATAAAAGGATTCCAATAGGTATACAACCCAATATCCTTTGTAAATACCGTCAAATGGACTAATGAAAAAGTAAAATAGATCTTATTACAACTTTGTCTAAAGTATGTAGTTAAATGCAAACTGCAAACATAGCAGAAATCGCGAATGGAATAGGACGAGATGGGTTCGAACAGATAGAATCAAGTGACATTCAGGAATTGCTTGAATAGCAAGATGAAGATCTCACTGAAACTGACTTGGAGGAAATGTTAAATTCCCAGTCCATTGAAGAAGAGGCTTCAACAAGCACTGGAAACGTGACATTTAATTTGAAAAATTTTAGTGATGAACATTGATCCGTCTATGGAACGAAGTCTTATTTTTAAGAGGAAAATTGCTAATGCGACTGCTGCGTATCAGTCTGAATTGAAGGAGCTATTAAAATCTGCCAAGCAAGAGAAAATTATAAAATTCTTCAATCCATTGCCCTAGCCTTAAGATAATTAATCAAAATCACTTCAATTAAATTGATTATATATATATATATATATATATTATTTTCTCACCTAGGAACGTATCCCCTATAATCCCACATAAACTACCATTCCGTATTCACGGTTTCTATATTTGCGGCATATTTTTGGAACATATACCCCGCGAATAAAGACCTTTTACTCTATAAATAACCTGCATATAACTCGAATGCAGCTAATAAAACTGTCACCCTCTTTATACTGCAATTATTAATTATGTTTTTAAAATATATATATAAAAGGAAAAGTATTGCAGATAAAGATTCATAGCTGATGCTCACAAACGTTTTGCTTTAAATCCTTAAACCAAAATAACTAAATTCTAAAATTTACTGAGCCAGATAATAACAATGAAGTGAGTTTCAAGTAAGAAACTTGAGAATTCTTGTATAGTGCTTTTATGAACAACATTCTTATCTCATAGAAATGTGAACTCTTTTAACAACCTACTTCGTGTCGAAAATAAATAAGATATAAAAATTTTAACCAAAAGATCAATAAGTCTGAATTTAAATTTGCAATGACTTTAGCATATAATGTGTTTCAAATACTTTAAATTTCAACTTTTTCAAAAGAATGCAGTGATAAGATTCTATTTAAAAGTACGTAGAATAATGAATTAAAAAATATGTAGTTGGCAAAAAATGATCCATTTCACCATTTGTAACTTGATGTCGAATTTGACGTAGTTTCTGGACATTATAAAAAACTTTATGATTACTCTTCTGCTGTTAAATATTCATAAACATTAAAAAGTAAGTGATGTTATATATGAAAGATCCAGATGTTATTGCTAAAAGTGAGTATTAAGTAGTAATCATGGCAGCCTGATGTCAGAATTGCGGCCTTTTATTATAGGATTGCAGATATGCTACCTAAACATACTGTTTTCACCAGAAGACCCAACATGTCTAGGGTATGTCGATAAAACGTCCTCAAGTTGCCTCTGAAAAGAAGGAAATGAAGAAGGAAGCTTTGCCATCCTCTTCGTTATCCCACTGAAGTCCACATATGACGCAAAAGCTTGGAGAGAGAGAAGCGTTAATTCAGGTGTCATCTTCACCATCTGATCGTGGTTAAAAACTACAATCCCAAATTAATAGTCTTCAAAATATGAACTTAACTAACTAACTAGCCCTAGTTGGCCAAAGTTATTTCTGGCAATAAAAAGCAAATAAGGTGGGTTTTTTTTATATTTCCTTTTTTAAAAAAATTAGGTGAAAAAAAATAACCTATGCTAACTTTATTTACATTTATCTTACTTTTTAGTTTATTCAGACTAATTTTACTACTTTTAAGCCATTTGGATCTTAAAAGTTGAAGATTCAAAAAGAAATATATTACACACTTTTGTCAAATAAAAAAAAACTTTCGATATTTTATTTCCCAAATATTACTAGCAATGATTCATCTTCCCTATTTGTATATCAACGTTGATAAAGGCGATCTTTTCCCATATTAAGCTACGATAAATTAATCTAGGGCATTTCCTTTGTCGATTTTAAAATCGCAAACATTTAACTTATTGCATTAGTGTCTGTAAATTAAGGGAGAGGAACGTTTTATAAGAAAATGTATTTTAATTATTTTATTTCATTACAAGCACGAATGTCAAAAAATATCTGAAAATAGAAAATGCAAAACATAAAAATATGTATAGAAATGTATGGAAAATACAGGGTATAAGACAAAAACATAAAAATTTTTGACTTTCAGAGAGTAAGCAAACTGGATATAAAAATGTCATTACAATTTCGGTTAAAGAATTCCAGAAAGATATGCACTCACGATGTTAGGAGTATGCCTTATAATGCTATGAAATATTAGATATGCATACTCCAGGCGAGATTAGGTTGGAAAAAATTTGTAATAAGTTTTCCACTTCAATTTGTGATAAATCTACCAAGTTTCAAAACAAAGACTTAATTTATAAGGGGCGGTGAATGATGCTCTGCCTTTTTTGTCCCATCTACTCCCTTGTTTATGATGTTTATATCAGGGGTGTACGCATGCCACTATTCGAAGTATCCTTTCACTTTCAAGTAAATCACCAACATCCACACATTAAGAACCGGATACAGTAATCCGCAGAGAAGAAACTTCTGATGACTCTTTTTAGCTTTAATCTAAGCATAACGATCCTCATTTGCAATACTTTAGATTAGATGACCAGAAATTAATGTCTAGTAATAGCTACAATTTCATAAAATCTTTTCCACAACTATCCAATAATGCTTTTGGCAATTTAAAATTTATGAGGAGCATCTCTGATTGAATACCCTTTTACAAATTCACCCACAATATTTTCATGCCTTAAATTACCTTGATGAGTTGTTTATTTCATGCCGCTTGCTATGTTAATATTTTTTAAGAAAATACTCTCATAGATGTACATAAAACATGCACATAATTTTATTGCTCCATTTCTCCGTTTTTGCTTGTTAGAGACTTGACTCCCTCTGTTATAGAAGAAGGAAAACTCTATTTCTCTAACCATATGCATTCGAGATGCCGAAGCGACGACATGAGCACTCATACACTCTCTCTTTGTTGTATTGTGCTGGTGTGGTAGTCTATAAATGTCCATGTGCATATATGTAAGGGGCCTATGAAAGTTTCAACTCCTGCTTCGTCATTAACGGAATTGTCATGCACTGACTGTATATCGTGGTGACCCAAACGTGATTGATTCAAATCCTTCAAAGTTCATTTGAAACTTCCATGATTGTTGCGTATCTCAAAGTCTTTTTATATTCATCAAGCAATCAGTAAAACTTACCCAAAATTGGATAAAATTTTAACTTCCTTTGGTCACTTAAAATTTACTTTTGTATTTGGAAATAAATAATTTGTGTTGACTCCTTAATTTATGGGCACCAATATATGTCTTGCTTTTACTTCCGCTTGTACTAATTATATAAATCTGTATTTTTACAATCGTCAAAAAATTCAAACTCAAGCTTTCTTTATGTTTCCGATTTTCCTAAATCTGAAATTTAAGCCCTGACTTCCATACGTTTTAAAAATACATTTTTGAAATTATATCTGTCTGTGAACAAGATAATTCAAAGATGATTTGAATTAGAAGCATGAAATGTATCATATAATCTCTACTCCAAATTTGCAGATTTCTGTCTAATTTTGAAAGATATCCATTCTAAGGAAGTCTTTCTATCCGAATATTCGTGCACAAGTGAACATAACTATCATAACTACAAGAAGTAAAGAATTAAGTAGATAAATTTTTGAACACAGGTTTGACATCTATAATATAGATCCATATCAAATTTAAAACAAATGCTTCAAAGGGTTGACGGTCTCTTGGTCTGCATTTTTGCATCATATAAATTTAATTACTCAAAATTGCAGTGATTTTAATCAATGGAATTGATCTTATGATTACATTTCTGTTCTATGTCAAATGTTGACTTCATTCAAAAGAAAAAAGACTATTTTCTGATACTTACATATTAACCGCACTTAGTTATTGAAGTCCAAAGATCACACATTAATTCTTTCAAATGTTAACACATAAGTACCAGCTTTCGATACGAAGTATCCAGCTCTCATGAGTGGGACTGAAAATGAAAATTTGAGTACTCGTGACTTTCAGGGTCTTTCCCAAGGTTTAGATCTTTAGTGGAAGCGGGGGGATGGCAGCTTTATTAAATAGTTGAAGATAATTTCGAAAATATCACATCCGCTGGTTTTATGTTATTTATTATTACACTGTTTGAATATTTATTATTCAGCCATTATTGTATCTAAACAAATAAACGTTGAATTCGTTTTGAAGGCATAAAGTATATTCAGATCTCATATTTTACATTCTATAATAAAACAGGCGGCTGAAACGATATATTACTCATTGCATTTGACTTCTGAAACTCACATTCAAGGCTTAGAAGAAATTCTTTATTATTTTTAGATGAAAATTTTAATTATTGGTCAAACAGAAATTATTAAGTTCGACTAAATATTTATATTTTTCCTTCCTCTGATGCTTTGTAATATAAAAAATAAAGAAATTATCAAAATGATTATAGTTATTTCCTACACTAAATTAGAAGACAAAAGTGTTTCAACATAAAAAGGATTAAAATTTCAAATTAATTTCAGGCTCATGCACTTATGAAACAAGTGTTCACTTATGCAATTACAACAACGTAATTTACTCTTTTATATGAAGTGTGGTCACAGTGGCTCTTATAATAGGGTCCATGAATATGAGTGGCAGGATGTCAAGACAATTTGGGATCACGGTGCATGCTGGTGCAAATGCTGCCATAGTGCATTTACACATTTACCTGCGGCGCTGTGCCGAAATTTGGAGTGGAAAGGGGTTGTTTGATTTAATGCAGCCATCCTCATTGACCACTGTTCGAAGTTGAATCAGAGTCGTCTCATGTTGATTCAAAATAGGATGTTATTCTATATAAACTGAGCTTTCGTCCAATTTATCTATCCGTACTTTATTATTCATAATTCATAAGTGAATAGACTTTCAATACAATTTTGCTCTTTTCAAAGTAACCTAAAAGCCTCAAACCACTTCTCACTCATAAAAACTTCATTTATTATCATTTTGATAGAATAATTTCAGAATTCTTAGATATACCTTGCTTGTATTTTCCTGTATGCATTTAAATATCATTGTAACTGACAGAATAATCCAAAACATTTCTTCTTAAGAAAGGTACCATCTTACCTTTGTCAATGGTATGTCTGAAAAGTTGTACAGTTAAATCTTAAACAGAAAAAAATTTATCATCATCACCATCATACTTTTTAAGACAGTTCAAGGTGGGCCAGTGCCTTACTCTGAATTCTGTTCCACCACATTCTGTTTTTGACATTTGTGAGCCAGTTTCTTTCCTGGAGAGCCAAGGAGACGATCTCCACTCACCTCGTTTTGGGTCTACCCTTTTTCGTACTTGTTAGATGTTTATGCAATAGATTTTTTTAATATGGAATCATCATCCAATCTAAATATATTAGCCGCCTAGTTCAGTCCATTTATTTTCATGAACTTAATAATATCTTACTCTCTATAGATCTTTTATAGCTGAAAGATATCTTCTCAAAACATTATCGATTTCTATCCCACCAAGAATGGCCCGCATAATTTTTCTTTGGAAAATGGCTATTTTATTTTCCTTAGCTTTGGTCTGTGTTCAAGTCTCTCAGCTATAGATATTGGTCTAATTAAAGTTTTATACAGCAAAACTTTTATACTTTCTTGATAGTAGTGAGTATTTAAAAGCTCGGTTTAGCCCGTAAAAGGATTTATTTACATTCATTAGAAGACCCTAAACCTCCTTGACTATGTTATTATCATCAGTGGCTGAAGAACCAAGATAAGAAAACTTTGGACAGCCTGAAATTTGTGAAAAGCAATTTCTAGATGGGATTCATGGGAGATTATATTATTTATCACAGGCATATATTTGGCCTTTTCGTTGTTTATGATAAGCCCCATACTATTAGCAACAAGATTTAAAGAAAGAATTACATCTTTTAATACTGAAACAGTTCTTAAAAAGTTGCAATACCGTCCGCATAGACACAAATCTGTTTTGACAGAAAAAAATTGAACGAAGTTATAAGAAAGAGAAGACAAGAATCAAACAAAAGTAATATTTATGAGATAATATGAAGAAAAAGATCACGAAGACCCGAGATAACAAATCAGAAAACATTTCATAAGCTAAACTACCATTTTTCAAAGATTCATATCTGCAATTGATCTCTGAATTTATTGAATACATTAAGATAGACGAACGATATAATTTTCCATCTTCCTTCCTTTATGGCATTATTCAGTTTCTTCCTTTCATATATAAGTATTAACCTTCTCGAAAACGACACATGATATCAATTCATAATAACTGAATAGAATGAATATGTTCCCCATGAATGTTTATTGAGTTTTCAACATAGAATTCAGACAAACATTCCGAGTTCATTACATAAACTGAGAGGAAAACAGGTGCAATTTAATTCCATTAATTTCTGTAACGCTTTCTAAAGGCGTTTGTTATGGATGAGTAACTCTGGAAGAGAGGGTTGCCAAACTATCCAGATCAATTTGCAGGCAAAATGTTGGGCGGAAATAATTCAACGCTATCAAACTAACTAGCTTTAATTCTGAATTTTGAAGCTGCAGAAAAGTACCTTGTGTAGTGTGCAAAAATTATAACTGGGAATCAGCTCATACTGATTTAGAGAAAATTGCACTTGCTTAATGCAACATCACGCTTTTTTATTTTTCTCTTTGAAGATGCAGTATGATTTGTATTGTATTAAACTTCGTAGCTTTTTATGGAAAATCGAATATACATTTTAAGGGACTCTATTTTGCAAATTATTCATTTAGGGTAATGAAATTATTTATGCATATGTATTAAAATACAAATGCGTCAAATTTCTTTAAAATATTTTAAATTGAAATATATTATTTAAAAAAAATTCAAAAAATATATATATTTTTAAAAATTTCAAAATATTCCAAGCGACTTAATTTTTAATTTTGTCTTTAATTTTTTTTTCTTTTTACTCAATGTAAATTTATTTGGAACAAAATTACATTTGATTTCTTTGCTATAATTGAATGCTATTTTTTAGAAATATTTTATAAAATATGCACACTTACGGAATTTTCTTAGGAGTTTTATATTTTACTGAACTAAAATTGACTTGACCATCTATAAAAACTTGAAACATAAAATACATATCCCATTTTCTTTAAATGTTTGACCGAAATATTTACTATCAATTTCATTTAATTTCTTCAAACATTAAGACATTTTAAAGATATCTCAATCTAATCACAAAATCATTATGAGAACAGTCATTAAGATGTACTACTTTCTTTCCTCTTAACAGTTCAGATTCTTATTTTAATTTTTATACTACTATTTTAGTTGAATATAAGCATATATTTTGATGATTAAATGATAAAGATAAAATTGCACGTTTTCGTCAATTTTTGCTAACTTCAAAGTCCATTGTTCTTTTAACTTTCTTTTCGAGATTACATTCGAAGCTCTATACAGATCTGCAATTTGATGTTAAAAAAAAATTGATGAATTTAGCTTGTAACGGTTTTTTTAGTTATTCAGTTTTTAAGCGTACGAACAAAATAGACAGACCGAGAATCAATAAGCCCATTGACGGAAGTAGTTTAAATTTTGACACAAGGCAGATTAAAAATCTATGTCAGATTTCAGTCATCTAATTACTTGTATATTCGAGCTATCATGCACATATGCATTCAGAGACCAAGATTGCAGAAGCAGAGTTTGTCTAAAATTTGATATAAAATTACAATTTTGGTGAAACGTCAGTATATTAATTTTCATCCGTTCATCTAATTTCATTTTCAAGTTATTGTTTTCATCATATAAAAATACAATTCCCAAATTTGTCTTTTAAGGACCAAAATATCTAAAACGGGAAGATTCGTCAAAATCACAGGTTCGAATTTTTTGACAATTATAGTACTTCCTCTCTGTATACTTTTTATTTGAGGAAAGCACGTACTCTGACTAATCACTCAATGCCGTAGAAATGAATATCTTTAGAAAATCATTGTGATTTAAGAAAAAAAAATATTTTATCAAATATAACACTGAATAAAAAAATTTTGTATTACACTCACTTTTATTGAACGATGGTTGTCATTAGATTTGGTAAAAATTCAATGAAAGCTAGTTAATAATATAAGTCTTTAGTATTTTTATTAGTATGTCAATCTGTAGAATTTTTTGTTATTATTACATTCTACTTTTTAGTTTTTGATGTATTTCATAGTTGATTAATTTAAATAATATGGAATTGGGAATTTTCTCTTACCTTTACAACTAGGTAGATCCAAACTTTAATGAAAATAATTGGTTAATTAACAATTAAAGTCTGAAAATATTTTTTAAAAACCTAATTACCGTCATCCCACAAGGGAACAAAATTTCTACAATCTACCACGACAGTAAAGAGTAAAAATTTGCTTGCAAAATTCAAACGTTGCAAATATGAATTAAGTCGATTTAAATAAAAATGTATAATAAATGAAATAAAATATTATTTGAAGCATGGGGTTTTAAATATAATCCATTTCACTGACTGTTAGAGCAAACGTTGATTAATCTGAATTGGATTTAATTCCTGCTTTCTAAGATATTTAAGAACTGTAAGAGACATACTAAAAGTTACTGATAGTTATGATTTTATATAACTATTGACTTTTGCTTTAGATCACCATTTTAAATGCATTTCATTTCTTATGAACATTTCTATCCTTTTGTAATTTGAAAAATTTAACAAAACAAAACTTTTAGTAAGGACTTGTAAATTATTCTCTTCAGAATTGCAACGACCCGATGCAAAGTCGCGATTGAAGAATCGATATATTTTTAAATATCGATATTTCTTAATGCAAGATTGTATTTATAAAAAGGCTTTTATTTTCAGGGAAACTGGTGAGTTGAAGAATGCAGAAACACTGGCCCATGGATCCTGGGGAACGTGGAAGGTAGCAACCTCCCTCATGGCAGCCAGACGAGTCATTGCTGGTTATTTAGTGTTAAAACCGGCTGGAGGTAGGAATTTACGAAATTTCATTTTTATTTAATAACCTTCGAAAAGTTTGAAATACGCCAAAATGCCTACATATAGCCTTTAAAACATTCTAAAAATGATAGACATATTTGAAAATCAAATAAATGAACAATGCGCTAAAAAAACAGTGAGTTTTCATTCTAGAAATTTTAAAATTAGTAGCAAAATTTGACAACAGGCAGCTAAAAATTCTGAAACAACTGTAATTTAATGCTTTCAAAATAACCATCTCTTATGGTAACAATGGGGTTTAATTTCCGATAAGTTTATTATGTCCTGGCATAGTTTTGCATCATTCTGTTGTGCCACAAATTCATGTTCAATGTCAAGAAAAAATGCTACAATAATCGTTTGATGGCGAAAAACAGATTAATTATTTCTTTCAAGGAAATGGTGCACAATAAATTCTTAGTTTGGAGAATATGGTAAAATGCTAATCATTTATATGAAAGAAATGATGCAGTGGCGGAAATTACCTTTACTGATTGCAACAATAATGCGATATCAGTATTGATATTTTTTTAACCTCAAGCAGATAAGTTCACCATTTTCAAGTAGAAATTAGCTTATTCTAAAATATACAGCTGTAATTCCCTTCCGGGAAGACTTTCATAGGAAAATGACTTCCATTTGCTTTCCGCTTTGAGGAAAATCTTCAGAGATCAGTAAATAATTTGTTAAAAAGCTCATCCTTCTTTCACTACTTTTATTGAGCTGGAGCTTTACGTATTGTTTTTATACTCATAACATATCTTATTTAAAAATGTAAAATTTAATCTATAAAAATTATTTGTGAAATTAGGAAAAACAGCATCAATTTATTATAATAGAAGTCAACAAGTTAGGTAATTTTCCGACTGTGCTTTACTATAACCTTTAAATAAATTTTTCAATAAAATGTCATTTTCGGTTTTACTGATTTTATTTAAAAAAAGCATTTTTATCATATTTCGACTGTAATTCTCAAATTGAGCTTTCGAACTGAAGCATTAAATTTGGAGATAATTTCCTAATTATTATAAGGATATCAAATAGCTCTGAAGGTTAAAAAACCCAATATAATTTCAATCAATTTGCCAGCCTCAAATTAACTTTCGGGTTGTTTATACTGCATTTTGTAGAAAAATGAATATTTTGTAAAATACGCCATTAAAGATACGAGGCTTTCAAGTGATATTTATAAATTTTGTCTTTCATTTTTCGGTGTAGCAACTGCTGCCTAAATACAAAATATGGCTCAGATGTCTTTTTTTCCTCTCCCTGCTGTAGGTTGCAGAGAAATCTTTTAGATAAACATTGAAATCTAGGACCACTGATTTTCAACATTTGTCACGTCTGTATCCATTGGATGATTGACTTACGGCATACAGAATGTCAAATACTTTTAACATTCTAATATCTTTTTTTTAAATGGGCCTGTGAGAGCATTCTGAGACCATTTAATATTTTATTGCTACATTAATAAATTATTTAGTTCATGATATTTCGAGTAAAAATATGATGTCTCATCTAAAATAACTAATAAGAGAAAATTTAAAAAAATTGATATCACTTAGTACGAACATTTTTCATTGTTTTTTACCAGCGTAAATCGAATTCATGCAATCTAAATGAAATACTAAAAGTTAAAAGGCAAGTCTCTTATTTTACATTAGGAGTATTAGATAATTTCTTATATTTCTTTTAAACTGAGGGATGGAAGTCATTTCTTCTCTTTGTCTATTATAAATCCTAGAAAGTATGTTTCAAGTTTACAGAAAGGACAATCTTGCATAAAATAACTTAGTTTCATCTTACTTTTCATTGTTTAATATATGAAGAATGTAAAGAGAAAGAATTGTAATCGTCACAAATTTCAACTTCGAAATTTTAATTAATCATCACGTTTTAAAATTTACTATGACCACCTGTTTCCAGTATTCTTCCTGTGTGTGAGCCCTATAACTTGAAAATGCAACGAATTAAATGAATAAACTTTTATATATTATTCCAAATTTCCAGTTAATTTTGAAAGGAATATCTCGAAGGAGAATGTTTCTGCCTCTACTTCCCTTAGCATATAGCCATGATGACTCAAATAAGCAATTATAATATAATACTAAAAGATTGAAATTTACTACATTATTTATAGATCTATTTAAAATTTTGAACTAAATCTATCAAAGGCAAAACGTCCAAAATAAAACACGGTTTACATCTTTTTACTACCAAATATAAAACGTCCCAACTTGAAATAATACTTGAAATTTGAGTGGAGAATCCTCCCATCTGTTAAATGAAAAGGATTTTTTTTGTCATAAATGATTTTAATTTAAATCAAATAGTTAAATTTGGGTCAGACAAATCTATTGTGGGCCTTCTCGTAAGTGCAGTCATTTTACTCTCCTGCAATCAATATTCTCTGTAACAAATGAAGCTGACAATACAGGGATATCTACACAGTGTGTCATTCCATCCTGTTTAATAATTCTAAATATATAAAGTATTATAAACCTAATAATAAGTAAAATTGTAATGAATAAACGTTAGGTATTTGAACAATTTTAGTTTCGTATACCAATAATTGACATACAATGAAACTGAAATCTATTCCATCATATTATATTCTATTTATTTTCGTAAAGTGGTTTGTGTAGCCTTAACAAACATATAAACGTGTATTATAACAATTACTGAGGGCACAGCGCCACTCGGTTACAGTCGGTTAGAGTTATAATTGGCTTCCATAAAACTCCCAAATGGAAAGTCTAGTTTACATTGCATTGAGGATAGTCCATAGATAGGATTGCGAAATATCCGTTCGAGAAATCATACAAAATCCGCTCACTACTTAGGTAGTTTGAATGAATCTATAAAGTTGGCTGGAATGAAAGAGGGACTGTAGTTCTACGGGCATTATTCTATGCGATAAATTTTCAAAATTTCTGAGATAAATGGTTGTATTTATTAGAAATGAAATATGATACAATGTGGTGTGTCTTTGGGAGAAATATCAGAAACAATTATAAATAATTTAATGCCATCGATTCATTTAAAATAATTAACTTCATACCATAGATTCGCTTCAAATAAGTAACTTTATTCAACAGAGTCCTTTAAAACAAGTAACTTCATGCCACTGATTCCTTTGAAGACTCTGGGCACAATAAGTTAATTTCTATAGTAAAGATATCTTAATGGAACCAGACTTAATAGATGAATAAAAAATATATCGGATTGAGCATGTGTCATATATTGCATTTTTCCAACGTTGCCATGATCAAGCAGTTGATCCATCATCAATTGTGTGAAACTCACAGCAACTTCGGGATACTGAACATACCTTCAATTCAATTCACATTGGACTGTAAATGTCAGCTCACTATTATTTCCTGTTGAAAAAAATTTTGATTGCTAAGTTTTGGAGATGTTTAGAGGATTTGGATGTTGTTTAGAATTTTAGAGGCAAATGTCAGATCTGACGTTACTACTCCAATCATTTCTCCTATTTAGAGGAGTCCATTGCACGACGTCTATTTTTTTATCGCTTCTACATTACTGCTACCAAATTTGTTATAGATTTCATACAATAAGTGCAAACAAGCCTAAACATCTACCAAAAAGATTTTTAAAATTCTATCCTTTGTAATATTTCCACTAGAACCACAATCTGACTTCCATTTGGATGCTCTTTATATATGCAAATAACAGTAGCTCACTTTTAAATTTCTTCCTCGCCATTTTTTTTTTTTTGTGTGTGTAAAATTTTATTTTGTTTTTTAAAGTTTCATTATATTCAAAATTCAAAAATTCTTATGCCTGATATAGTCCATATTTCCCAATCATTATTTAAAAATAATAAAAGGAGGAAGTACTATCCAAAAATTTGTCTTATGCAGTTTCAAAATGAGACACTTAATCATAATAAATTAGCATAGTCCATCTAATTCTTCTGTAGCTATTATAGAAACAGTAATCATATATAACTACGTCTTGTTTAAAACTGCTTAACATTTTCGTGCAGAATCACTTGCATTATCAATTAAAGAAGATCTCTATTCTTGAAAACGATATTATTCATTCGAATATTTAATTTTATTTTTGCACCTTTCGTAGATCTTTTTTCAATCTTATTCTATAAAAGTTTTCTTAACAACGATAAAAAAAATTTGAGTGAAATGTATTACATTAACCAAACCCTACTGGAGGATAGGAAAGTAATTATTTTAATTTATTCACTTCTTTTATATCAAATTTGGTTTCATTTTCGTATAGCAAGTGGAAAAATGACGTTTAAAAAAATATGAGTTCAATTTCTTAAGTTAAACACTAAATTGTATTTGTAAAACATACGATTTAAATGAAACCTTAAAAAAAACCCATCCACTTTTTCATGTCATTATCATAGTAACATCTGTTTCCCCTTCCGATAAGCGTTTCTTTACTACTCTATTATTATAAGCAATTAGTTTTTTACGCATGTGGTAATATAATGTGAATAAAGAAAACTGCCTGTTGATTAGAGTCTTAACAAATCACTAGCATGCAGGAACTGACTTTATTATAATGTAATTGTAATAATAATAGCCTATATGGCAAATGTTAAAAATCATCCTTTCTTATTATTGTATTTTCTCATCCTAATAATATGGAAAAAAAATTCTTATCAATTTAACACTTAACGCTCATTAATTATGCTATCATATTTAAAGTTGCTGGCAAATATTGAAAATAATAAACTTAAATACCTGTGCAATTTTTTTCTTTTAAATGCTCCGTTTGTGTATTCAAATACTGAATTTATGAGGCATTTCAGTAAAATCATATTAAAACATTTTGAAATTTTTTGGCCACAATTGTGAACCTTTGTGTTATAAACTCTTACATAACCCTCACATAAATCTTTCGCGAACATGCAGAATGAATGATGAATAGTAATGTTTATTATCCGCAAATATAGGGAAAGAGAATAAAAAGCCTGTCTACAAAAGAGCTTTATTGTATTTCTTTGACATATGAGTCCTATTAAGTAGATGCTTTCTCCATCGGAAGCTGCCTTTTGCATGGTTAATGAGCCTTTACATGTTGACGTTTCAGTCAGAAGAACTAATCACTAATGCGATGAGTTCTTCTAAGTAAGCCATCCTTTATTTATGACATCGTGCTAAGCATTTCCATTCAATTGACTTTTTTCATTATTAGTTATTTCCTCACATACTTGCTTATCGCACAGTCAGCACAAAATGGGTCTAGTGAAATTTATAAATAAATGTTTTGCTTTGTAGTCTGAAAATAAGGAGATGAAAAAAATGCATGGAGAATGTTTTTGTCATATGCAAAGAAATATATTTTTTTTATGGGGATACTTGGTTGGCGCATTTAATTATATGCATTGCTGTCAACTGATTTCGTGTTTTATTTATTCGGAAATGGCTATTTTAATAAGCTGATAGTGGCTATTTCCATTAGATTCTTCAAAAATTTATTCAGCATTGGTTACAGTGGCGTTTGTTTTCATTTCAAAAAAAATATCTTTTATTGGGATAAGTTTATTTGCCCCTGCAATAGTCTGAATATATATGCTTCTCAACAAACCTTAAATTATTCTTAACATTATTTTTGGATGAATACAACTTATTGATTTGTATTGATTATTATTTATTAGCAGATATAGATTATACCAGGGTTTTTTTTCTTATTAATGCCTTATACGAAACAGCCATTGCAACAAAGTTACATATTTAATATTCTGTTAATAAATATTTTTATTATTGGAATATTATTCAAATTCTAATATATTGAAGAATTAGAAGTAAATATTTTTTGTTTCATTTAACAGTAAGTTAAATTTTTCTTCTTCGTTTCAATTTCGTAAGCCCCCTTACTTTTAAGGAAACATATAAATTTCATTTTAATGGGTCCACTTAGTAAATGTCTTTCTATGACTCACTTTGAATCAACAATCAGAAAGGATGGAATGTAACTCCTCTACCCTAGGAATAACTTAAGTTCAACTTTGAGAGTTTGCTTGACAAATTCGTTGGTAAAATTGCTTCAAGCAACCATCCCTATATTTCTTATTGAAAGTTATAATCCAATGCACTCAATAAAAAATATTTTATCTTACTGATTTTTAATCTATCAGAATGAAGCAAGAAAATCAAATACCATATCAATCTTCTCTTCCATCCTATGTATTTAAAAGACCAAATATCTCTATATTTAGGGGAAGAGTGATGAGAGAGTTACTTTTCTGAAAATTTGATTTAAAAAGATTTAACTCTGCATAATTTATAGTTCAATGCACTGAAATATGAAAAACACATTTTATTTCAATTGTACTATTTTGATGCATATTTGAGCAATTCACTGACTTTCCACCCAGAATAGAGACGAGTCAAGTTTCATTTGAACTTGTAGTATGCTTAGTCGGTCAATTTAATAGCATATATACTAAGCTTATAAGATCGTGGCAGCCGTTGGAAATTGCTTCTGAAACAAACATACATATAAAATTTGAAATTCATATACATAAATTTATTTAATGTTATTAGTTGACTTCAATGTGTTCCTGTAATAAACACTAAAATTTAGGTCTTAAAAATGTTTTTTTTTAAAAAAACATATAAAACATTTGTGTGGATAGACTTCTTTTTATCTCAAATGAAGCTGAATACTTTAATACTTAAAAAATATGATATAATGCTCAGTTATGATATCTGTTTTCTAAATAGCTAAATCATTGGCTTATTTCAAAAAGCATCAGTTTACAACAGAATTATAGTTGAATTTATTTGTATGGAAGAAAAAATTGTCTAATTTGAATTCACAAATTCATATTTGATACGCAATATTTTCATTGTGACATTTCAATGAAAAAATATATTTCGAACCAACTGCTGTTGAGTTAAGTCTGTCAACATTAGCAAATATATCAGCAAATATATAAAGTAATTTATAATTCAAGTAAGTTGATATTCTCTATGAAGTAAATACTTAGAGTAATTCCAACTGTTCAGCAAAAAATATTCTCCTACCAAAAAAAGCAGAATGCCAGGAAATACGAATGAATAATTTAATAAACTGAAATAGAAAGGCCCATATTTTCGTGTGAAAAAGCTTAAAAAGATCTCTTCATAATCGATTTTTCATAACTTCAAAAATAAGACCATTTAACCCATATTTGTTCAAACTTCAAAAACTGGACAAAAGATAAATTTCTCTCACATAATTCTTTTCATCTTGTCAAGAGACTGGGAAGGTTTTATCATCTGAGACTTTTTACATTTCAAAATGCAAGGTTATTCAAATTAATTTTATGTTTTCTGAAACTTGCTCTTTTAGAAAATGAATGAAAATACTACGAAAAATCTTACGAATAAATGGAATAAAATGTCAGAAAAAAGTATCATTTCATATCTTTCCACTCTGTGTGATATATTTTTAATGTATTTATACAACTTTCTTGCATAGAAATGTAAAATTATTCAAATTACTTGCTTAAAACATCTTGAATTCTAATCAATGTGTCGATATAATCATATATTTGCAAGTTCGAATTTAAGATCATAGTACATCTTAAGAAATACTTTTCTCGTAAAACATTTTGGATATTTCCTTCCTTTGAAGTGACGTTTCTTTCAAATATCAAAAATCTTTACATAAAATCAAATATAATTATCTTTCTCTTGTGATATTTTAAAACCATTTATGATACTATATAAAAGATTTTATAACTAATTTTATTGTATTCTGTTTACGATATATTTTCATTTAAGTAAAACAAAAAGTATAATTTATGTAATGACATTAAATTAAAATAAATAAACAACAAAACCCATAAATATTGTTTATAATAAGATAAACTTATTACATTTAGAAAAATGAGCCCGTCACTTATATTTTAAATTTAGCTTATCAAATTCTTTGTAGTTTGCTTAGGCAAAAATGCGCTTTATTTGAATACATATTTATAAATAATAATTATACTATATTAAAGTAATAATTATATATGCTTTATAATTATATAAAAATAATAGTAATACTTAAAATTCGTTATAAATTAGTTTCTTATAACATAATGTTTTGTAATTCTGAAATATTTTTATCGGGACTCATACCCTCACGTATACAACAAATTTATCCGTTAAAAAATCGAATATTTTGTGGAATTATTCATAATATTAATATACTGTTTACATTTTTATAATTTATCCGAGACTTTTTTCATACATTGTTGACAGATGTCATAAATATTTTATGGTTTTAACACATTGTATACAATATAATATTCGATCAAGTTTATTTTGTAAGTCATTGTCTATTTTGTTTGTAATACCATCTCTATTAACTACTAATTTAAGAGAGATATAACATTTACATGCTTTGATTTTAATGAGTGATATTCCAGGTCGAGGTCAAACGTCAATTTCGTTTTAAATTAAATTATTAATATCTAGAAAATAACATTACATGATGCAAAAATGTTTTAAAGCTGTATTTTCGAAAATTATACTCTCAGGTTTATATTTCTTTCTGATAATTAGATATACAGTTTGTTTTTGATTTCTTCAAATAAATATTTGAAATTTTAGAATTAAAGGAATTCATTTAAATCTTTATTATCCGTTATATCTGCATAAATATTTAAGTAAAGCAGTTGAATGCACAAAAAGTAATTTAAAACTAATAAGTAATATGAGAATGTAATACATTATTTATAAGAAAATACACAATTTATAACTAATACATAATTTTCCTTGAAGCTCATTTTATTTCACCAATAAATATTTCCTACAATTCATATATAAAATCAGACCATGAAATGATCGCACTTTCTAAACTTTGTTCTAAATTCGATAAAATTCTTTGTTAAAAATGATACTTTAGTTCAAGATAAATAAACCAGTTTATATACATTGTTAAAAAGTAATGAGATTACTTCCAACCGAGGATGTCAAAAATAAATATGTTCTCGGATATCCAATTAGGGGTGAGTTATGTTGCTTTCCCAAAAACGTGTCATCCTGTCTAACGTCTTTTTTGAAGACGGTAGATTGTAAGCAGGGAAAAAAATACAATAAATAGTGAAAGAAATTGGTCTTCACACATTTGCAGCGATCCAGTGTTAGCGTTAAAACCTTTAACTCTTGAATCTAGTAAATTTTGAATTTATTATTGAAGTTTATATTTCTTATGATGGGGTTTTGTAGGAAAAACAGATAAACTTTCAGCTTCGAATTCTGAGATTAACTCGAAGCACTGGAATAGTTATAATAATTCTTTTATTTAATCTAAGAAAGCGAGTTTAAAGGAATTGTCAAAAAATTGTGACATTCTTTCTAGCCATTCCTGTCTGAAATAAATGTATTTTATCGTATTCCATTAGAGATTAATCATGTTAAGACTCAAAAACACATTATCGCCCTTTTGCAATTATGTGTGACTATGAATGTACTACGCCCCCCCCCCTTCAAGAAGATGATAAATAAGAAATATTTTTATGATAATCATAAAATAATTCATACAGCATAAATCATCATGTTAATTATTAGAATGCAGGATTTTCCTTGACCTTTGCGTGAACTTCAACATTGTGGCACATTTTGCGTTTAACTTTGCAACACAATGAAAAATGGTCAATATTCATTTTGGACCTTTACCTTCAAACCGATAAGAGTAAAACATTATAATACATAACATCGATTTAGATATTACGACGACATACCTGCTCACATATCTAGGGCCAGACATTAATCTATAGAGGGCTAAAAAATATATTCAGAATTTTTGTAAAAATTTCATGCCCTAAAATTCATTTACCAAACTTGTTGCATTTGTGAAATACCGAATCTACCTATCTCTTAATAGATAGACCATCGAACCATATTTCCATATAGACCATATTTCTTCTAAAACTAATTTAGATTTTCAATTTCGGTGGTAAAACTTTTTTCTAAATTTCATCTATCTAGCTGTTGCGTTTTCCTGATATACACTTCAAATGACCTCAGACGATCAGATATGCTGACAAATGACTTTAGATATGCTGACTTTCACTATGTTTCATCTAAAGTTTAAAACAGATCTACATCTTCGATTTTAAAAAATCCTCATGCCTAGTTTAACCCGTCTAAATTGTAGTGTTTTTGAATTATCGTATTCAACAAAAAATCAAAAATATAGGTTCAATAAATCTTTTTTCAAGCATATAAAAAGTGAAGATTCTTCATAAATTGAAGGAGGAATCGTTTGACGATTACAATACTATGCTTATTTGATAATCGAGAAAGTAATAAGAAAAAATGCCTTTATTTCATCTCAGCTGCACGTATTTTCAACATTCTATCCAATAAAGTTAAATCGATTATGACATTAAATACAAAGAGTTTATCTGCTACATTTTTACCCTGGTTATATGGGAAAAAGGGATAAAATTTCTAAAAAGCATTTACATTGAAAGTCAATTAAACGGTAATCATAAACGTTCTACTATATTTGAAACTAACCGCAATGAGCAATTGGTTGCTATTCAGAACAAATCTATTTACATAAATCGTCAAGAAACTATAATGAAATTTCTTCCTGTCATGCTTGACAAAATTTGGCACATTACAGAATATTCATTTTAAGGTATGAATCTACAAAGATAAAAATTTGTCACACTGTTAATCGTCTTTTTCAAAGACGTAAGTTCGAATGTGAACTTTTTTCCCCTTGAAACGAAGGACATATCAACATTATTTCAGATAGCGTGAATTTAGACACTGAATCCTTTATTAACTTTTTTAAAAATTTAAATTTAATGTTGTATTTCTTACAACCAATTTCACGCAAAGTAAGAGTAATGCACCATCGTTATTTAATACTAATCCAAATTTAATACTAATAATAACTTGGCTAAAATATTATTTTCATGCAGAGTGGATAAACCGTGTTATGCTAAATCTTAAAAAAATAACGAGATTATTTTCAGCTGGGCTTTACAAAAATTAATATGTATTAGCGCATATTCAAATAGGCATGATTTATGTATGATTTTCAAAAATATTTAGCCATTTCTTAAATATAAAGTCTACATAAAAGGAATATAAATGCCTTAATGAAATGTTAAGAAACTTAATATTCTTTTCTACTATATATACAGATGATTTAATTTTCGGCATGTAAACTCACAGGTACGATAAAAAGCACAAAATAAACCAGAATCTTATGGGGAAGTAGGGAAATATGATCTGCAACACCAATTGGAAAAGCTAGATAGCACTGTAGCTGTATTTCAGGGCCAATTATTTTATGTTTGAACTAAGTGCCTAGAAAATGTAACAATTTACAAATGCTAAAATGATGAAGGGCCACGCAAGAATCACCATCGTCTTATAAATGTCCAAACAATGCCCTTTTTCGAACGATTTACCAATTTTTTGGAGGATTTATCAATTTATGTATTGTCTCCATAAAAAGTGAATAACTATAAATGCTTAAAATTCTGAACAGTTGTTATACTTTTTCAGTTTATTTAGCGATACTTTACGATTAAAATACTTTTGTCTCATTGTTGCCTTGTCAAAGCTACATCCATGTTTAACTGACCCGTAAGCGTTTCCAGCTATATGCACCTATGCCATTCTGAATCCTTTGTATCCCTCATTCTTTTCCAAGCAGTTTATAAACTGAATTTCAAAGCATTAGGGCAAGGTAATACAAGTGTTAATTTAACACCCGGATTGTTGTTTACATGTAACACTTATTACGACATATTATATTCCAAAAAAGAACTAAGCAAATCCCATTAGCATTAACTAAGCAAAAAAGAATAACCTCCATTCTAAGAATATTCAGGTCAAAAAATATTTTTACTCATAGAAAATAAACCAGTATTTAATACATTATTAAAAATGATGAGATTACTATCAGGCATTCTTATCAAAAATAAATGTATTCCTGAGCATTCCATTATGGCTGAGTAATGTTACTGGTTAAAAAAATGTGTCGATCTGTCTATTTTTTTTTCTACGATGCTAGGTTGCTAGTAGGAAAAAACTACCCCTATGAAATGGTGGCAAACTCAGCACATTTCCGTAGTTCTATCATGAAATAATTCAGAGTAACGACCTGATCCCTTTTCCGGCAGAAACCACCTGCTACATTTCCGCGTCGGCAACACTTAAACTCGGAAAGTTAGTGCGGAAAGAATGTCGTTGAACCGAACCTGGTAAATATGACAAAGACAGTAAATACGACTTTTCTTAACTCTGCTACCCCAGTAAATAAAGATTTATGCAAAGAAGGTTGCTTGGAAATATTTTGGCTGAATTTTTTGGATCTTTTGAAATATTCTTTTCAAATTTATCAATACTTAATTTGATATTTTAATTAAAATTCTGCACTTTACAGTAAATCTGTCGTCGATTTAACAGTGTAATTATGATTACGATGTTGTTTAATCATATTTTAATTCTACGATAAAAATTTGTGTTAGTAGTTATAAGGAAAACTCCTTAAAAATTAAGATTTTAAATTTCATATGAAGACAGACTTTAAAACTGCGTCATTTAATTTGCTATAAGTTCTTTTTTTTCTAATTTGATATGGTTTTTAAATGAAATGATTTGCTCTACTGTTTCTAGCTATTGAAGAAATAAAAGTGTTGTTAGTGTTCACTTCAAAAAAGGAAAAAGTTTTGGCATCTCTAATTAGTGCTTTATTCTATGAAGAGGTATCTGTAAATAATGCTCATAATGTTGACTATGATAGTAAAAATATACAATGAATGAAAATATGAAAGTACTAGCCGCCTTTGAAGACCTGCTGGTGCGCCATGAGTAATGAATTCTAACATTTTCAACTTAATACTTACGCACATTACTCTCTTTATAAGTTATCAATCAAATATATTTAAAGTTCAAACTCCGATATTCACGTAATTCGTAATATTATAGAAGCCTTACGATTATTTGTTCATTGCACTACATATCTCTCTGATTTGCAATCATTTGTTATGGAATTATGTGGAAAATATCGCATCTTATATTTATTCCATAACATTGCACTACAACTCCAACCCTTGCTGAACATCACACTTTCCTCGGGTTAATTTCCAATAAGAGTTAATTTAATTATTCCATTTGAGTTTTGTCAAAGTAACTCCAAACTAACTAGTACTCATAATGTGCACTTGCAGGCTAAATTCAACTTTCATTTTGTGAGAAATTAATTATTGAAAAATGCAGTTATAGTATTTTTTAGAAATTATTTAAAAAAACATTAATTTATAGGTTAAAACATTGTTATCTATGAAAAAAAGTCACTTTTAAGAAGATTTAAGAAACAATTTTGTACTGTAATATTTTCGGAAATTATCACAGAAAAATTCCAAATGTTAGCTTAATTTCTAAATAATTAAAGTTTCAAAAACCTCCTTCAAGGTATACTTTTTCATCCTCCAAAGTAAATATATAAATACCAAGTGCGGTAGCTCCAGATCTTATGATCTGGAGTTTAGTGTCCTAACACACACGCACGCTCATTCATTCATATACGCAAACACATACTCATTTAATTATCACCTTTAGAGTAATTCCGGGCATTGATTGGCCTAAAATTGATATCTTCTTTAAGATAGTGGACGGAAAGATCTAAAGGAACACGTTCTCATAATAATATTCTTTTATTTTATCAATCAACCAGTTTTAATGATTGATTTAGAAGATTGATAGATGTAGCAAATTTTGTTTAAAATATTAATAAAAATATTTTGAAAATATGGCTCACAGAGCTAAGTATGAAGAAATCTAAAACTCATTATTCATCAAAGCATTGTTTGACTCAAGCGATATAAAATGTAGTTATTTACTTCATTTAGACCAAGCTAACAGTACTAAACAATATGTATGTCTATTACTAATATTTTACAAATTGGCTATTGGGTCGGAATTCAAATGCATATCCTGTATAAATTCAATCAGGTTTACCGTAAATAAAGATTTACTAAATTAATGATTTAGATATTACAAACTATTGTAGAAACCTTTACTTTACATTTATTTTTTAAGCTATCACATTTTATATTTATTTTATCCAGTCACGTGCTGAATTTTTCTAGATTTAATTTGAAGTAATATTTGTTTTTTTATTTGAATTTCCGTCAATATGGTGGCAACATGCTGCTCAAACCTAATCTTTTTCCCTTTGAAGTACAAGTGCAGATTAAATTTTATTGTTTTGTCCGAAATATATTGTTGAAAAACATAATTAATATATTTCTTTAAAAAATCGTTAAAAATAGAAGCTTAAGTTATATGTTAAAACACTGATACCATTAGAAAACTAATTTTTTTATCTTTAATTTGAAGTAAAAATCATCTTTGGGCAATAATATTTTCGGAGGTTATAGCGGAAAAGCGTCAAAATTTCGCTTAATTTTTAATTAATTCAAATTCAAATTCTAAAAAAATGCTCCGAAGTGCACATCCCCGACCTCCAATGTATACATGTACCAAATTTTGTAGTTGTAGGTCCAACGGTCTGTCCTGTAGAGCGCCAACACACACACACATTGAACTTTATTATAAGTATAGATTGCTCAATTTTCTATTTTTCAACATAATCGCCATCCTGTCGAGACATTTATCCGAGTGCTAGATAGGTTGGATAATCCAGGTCTTATAAAACGCCACAGGATTCTAGTAAAGACAATGACACAGGCGTCATTTGAAACTCTGAAGTCCAGTCCTGCCTGTTTACTGGCAAAAACAGATTTTTTCCTTCGTGCAAAATTGCAAATATTCGACTGGAAAGTTTTGAAGCACCACACACATAGCTCAAACATGGAATCTCTGGATTTCATCTGTTTTGAAACATGAAGTTTCTCTGCGATCAAATATTGACACTGGCGACAACCTAAAATACTGCATGCGATAGGAGCCCTACTAGCAGCTGACGGTGTTTCATAAGGCCTGGATTTTTAAACTGATCCAGTCCTACAAGGAATATCTCATCATGAATGACAGTATTTTTATTTCCGTTTCATATTATTATTCATTGCATTTTTATTATTGTGTTCAAAACTATTTGTGTTATTTATTGATACTCCTTCCTTATTCAACAGCTGATCGCATTCTGTTAACAATCATGTAATACATTTTACGGCTAAAATGTCATCAATTATTACTTGTCTTTTTTGTAATTTAATAAATGTAGATTGGTATGATATTGTAAAATATCTATTTAATTGAAGATATGACAAAGAGATTTTATCAAGGTCATATTTTAATTTCTGTATCTAAATGCTATATTCTAGAAGGTTTCATAAATATCTTATTTCTTGTAAAAATAAATGACATCCTGAACTTGTTATATTTGAAATTTACTAAATCGTTACTGTTATATCAAAATGTCGTATGCCAAACTTACCAAAAAATTATTAATTCAAATAAGTGTGATATATACATCAATTTTCCTGTATATGATGATAGCAGTATGTTATCATAATTTACTATATGCGGTTAGTGGTTTCAATTATCATAAAAAATGTTGTTTGGAAACTGTTGTGAATGAATTTATATACATGATGCTTTAAAATAACATCACTGATCTGGTCATTATTTGAAGTTTTTATCTGTTCAATTAGTTCAAAAAATACCTTACTTTCCTATAATGAGGAATACAAAATCAAAACAACACTCTTCAATCATCCAATCTGTGTCAACAATTCAGTCATTTGACTGTAAACCCTCAAATCTTGAATGTTTATACACCTGGACCGATCTTCTCGTTCGTTCTGGTTATCTATCGATCCAACTTTATAACTCTAAAACTTCGCGCTTTACTGTAAAATGGAGCATTATGTTGAATTAAATTAACCAGTATGACATTTATTTGAGTCTTGACACATCCCCATTTCATTAATCTCCATTTTCATCGTTTATCGTCATTATGTTTGCGGAGTACACTTCTATTTTAAATGCACTTCCTCATGAAAAGCTTCCAGGCATTTTACTATTTGGATAAAGAACAAAAGTTTCTCCTGAAATAATGAATGAATTACCCTGGAATTTCACCCTTCAAAAATATATTTTTAAAATCCTCCTTTACAGTAAAAATTCGTCTTCAGGGCAATTAGGGGACCAGCTAGAAATTAATAAATGAGAAAATGATTTGGGCATACTCCTTTTCACAGACGGTTGGTATTAATTTGAAATTTTCAAAAATTTTTTTTTTTGCTGCTATTCTAAATACTGACTTGCTTTTCCATAATAGTGACATATGTTTCCTGGGATATATAATTTTTTAAAAATATTTCTCTCTGCGTTTTTGCTTAAAATATACATAACCAACAGAGCATTTGTAACTTGAGTTCCAACGACTTATTCAACCGAGCCACAATGCCCCATTTCAGTGATAGAACTTACTAGTTATATTTTCCAGAAATGGTGAGAATGGTCCTGTAGAAAATTTTCAGAATCTAGTGGCTGACTTTTCTTATGGAATTGTAATGTAATTGTAGCAAAAGATTGCATTAGCTCATAACAGCAGCATATGGCTCTTGCGCCAATAAACCACACAACAACAACATAAAAGTAGCTTATTGTAAGAAAGAAATAATCCAAAAGATAATTAAAGAATAATCTGCAAAATAAACGAAGTATTAAAGTGCATGGGAGATTTTAATGATACAGAGCATATCAAATCCGATATTGTTCTATCGTATTCCTTATAAGATAGAATACTCTACATGTTACTCTTCTTCGCACAGTTGTAAATTACTTACTTGGAATACTGATATTTATTCGAATATTCAAAGTAAAAATCTTAAAAACATTTCATATATTTCTTGCATGCTAACATTTATTCAGTAAATTTTATGTAATTTTGTTCAAAACTTTACATGTTGCTAACAATTTGTTTGCAAAAGTTTTTTTTTAATTTATATTATCTCAAATATGTACGCTATTGCTAAAAAATGCATACAATTGTTTCATCAAAAAGAATTATTGATGAAAAATGAAAATCATATTCTGCGTTTAGAGAAACGGAGTGAACTGAAATCATTTTATTCTCCATTGATTTCTAGTCGATGCTCTATATACGTGCCAAATCTTCACTGTAAGTTTTTAATTCCAGTATATTCTTTATATAGTCGAAGTTTAAAGGCGTCTAGCCTCCCGCAAAAATGGGTGAAATTGAAAGTATATGAATCTATTTAATTATATAGTATATTCACCACATTTTCATTTGAATGAATATTTTTGGAATTATGTTTATTTGTCGACTTACCCTGAATAACTGAATAAGAAAGGCCCGGACAACAAGCAAATTTATTTATAAAATTTTAACCAAAAATGATAGTTTTATATCAAATTTTAGACACGTCAAAAGAAAATCTGTAACAAAAGAAAAGCTATTCAAAATTATCTATTTAGTTTTATCAGAAAATAGTGGTTGTATATAAAATTTAATATACTCCAGAGGAAAATCTATCTGTCCGTCTATGTGCATGTAAAAACTATTATTGAAATACCAAATGATTTAAATTGAAATCATTCGGTTCATGGTTTTATCACTAGAATTATAGATTCGTATTAAATTTTAAACTAAATCCTTTACTGGTTGGTGTCGATCCATCTATTAAGTCAGCTGTATGTAAACAATTTTGCAACAAATTAAAAGAATTAAATTTGATGTGTCATTCTGATTCCCAAACTGAAGATCTGTTTTAAATTTTGAACCTAAGTGATCGAAGGGAAAGGTACAAATGAATATTTGTTTCTGTTCGTTGAATTTCAAAAGGTATGTGAACACATCACGTTGAGTAAATAAGTTAGAAAAAGATGAAAAACACTCTATTTAGCTTATAAGACGGACATTTCCTTTCTATCGATTTATTTCTATTTATGGTGCAATTCATTACACAGAATCTTTAGTGGAACCCTACCTGTCTTATAATCCTCATATTTGCTCAGCATTTCCATATTAATTGCTTTAAAACTATATCATTTGTTGTAAAACAATTTACTCTTCATTATTTATTTAAAAAAAAATTATCATGAAGTGTTAAACAAAAATTATCTCTAGATTTGCAATTTTTCAAAAGTTTGCCGAACTAGAGATAATTATTGCTTAAAAGTAGACTATTTTTAAATAATTCCAAATGAATTTAGACTTGATACGCTAAAAATTCATTTACTCACAGGAGTTTATGTTTGATTTGCCAAGAAACAAATCTGGCCTGTTTAGTATAAAATTAAACTTGTTTGCGCGGTGAAAGCGATCGTTCTACCAACACATACCTTCCCAAAGCAAGAGAGAGGGCAACAGTTTATCGATGTTTAAATAGAAAAACCTTCATATCGTATTTTTTCTATGATAATGTATTAGGTTGTTCGGAAAGTAATTTCGTTTTTTCCTGACAAAGGATTTAATTGCATTTTTCGCACCCAATTTCATACTTAAACCGCAAAATCATTTTATGTTTTAAGAGCTGATATAGCAAGGCTTGAGTGTGAAAAAGTGCAGCTGATTCTTCGCAGTAGTTTTTGGATGGTGCCCTTTTAAATATGGAGAGCAATAAACAGCATTTTCGTCATTTTTTTCTTTTTTGCTGTAAAAGGTAAAAATGCTGTTCAAGCCAGAAATAAATTAGCCAATCTGTGTGGAGAAGATGTGTTAACAGTACATCAGTACCAGAACTGATTTGCAAAATTTTTCCTTCAAATGAGGAGGCCAAAAACCACCTCGATCAGTTTTTTTTTACAGCAAAGACCAAAACTTTTATGAGCGTGTAATCATGTTACTACCAAAAATATGGCAAAAGGTATTAGACCAGAATGGCAATTTTATAATTTAATAAATAATTTATTCATTAAACGAAAATTTCTTTTCATTTTGACAAAAAAATACGAAATGACTTTCCGAACAACCCAATATAATATGTGTTGCAATAATAGAACTGATCCCAGTTGCTTACAGATTATTTGAATGCAGCTTAGTTCGTTCCTTCCCCTCCTTAAATTGTTTTCGTTTTCTTTTTTGTATTTCACTATTTCAACAGTGAACAATGTTTTACTTCACTATTGCATAAAATGCTAGTATGTTATTGATTAATATTTAAATGCATCATTTGCATAGCATAGACTAAAAAATTGCTTAAAATAGATGAAATGTTATTTTTACATTGCCAGATTTAAGAGAATAAAAGTATTTAAATGCTATCTACACGTTCAAATTGGCAAAAGTGTTTAAGGAAACTTATTTCTTTACACCACTAATATTTCCAATATATGCTTAATCTAGCAGGAAAAACTATTATTTGCGTCTCAAAAACACGAGACTACCTTTTGCAATAATAATATCTATTTCAACACTGCAAGGCTTCAGAATCCCTAATCTAAATGTTGTAGCAGTTCTAAGAAACAGATTAAATGCTTCTTCAAATAATCGGATACATTTCTCTTTTTCTATTTATATATTAATCAAAAGATATGAAAGATATTTTTCATGTACGTATCGGAAGGAAATATATTCCTTGAATGTAATTCACTTTATAAATTGAATTCTATCTTCATGCTATGTAATTCTTTCAAAAAGCGCAGTTCGTTGAGTGCAAAAATAACTTAGATTATTATTTTATTCATCCTCTAGTCTGTTTATTCAACTTACCCTACTAGTCTTTTTCCATTCGAAAACTAATTTGATTAGTCTTTTGCACCAAAAATGTTCTTTACATATAAAATAAATAACGCTAAGGACTTACAACTGCATGGATATACCTGTGAGAAAAAAAAACGAAGATGAAAATTTAGTTGGAAAATAAACATTCATAGAGGATAAAATTATGTTTTAATTTAAAAATGGATATTGTTTTTAGGGGTTGGTGTAGAATTTCTTTCTCACACAGACGGGAAAAAATAATTTATATTAAAGAAATCGAACTTCTTCAAACATCGTACTATTGAATAAATTAAATCATCTTGTAGAAATTTTTATTCAGGACCATTTTAGCTAAGATTTTCTTTTTTAAAATTAATCATTGAGAATATTTTATTGTGCTCTGAGTATATTATACTTCAGAACATATTTTAACTTTTACTTTTTTTGACACGTACACACATCGTCATCCCTTATGATCTAAAATTTGTTTTATTTAATAAGAATAGAAATACTTTAAAACATATAAAAACTATAACAAGGCGCAAAGAAGAAATTTAGAATCATCTTATGTTTTATAAACACATAACTTGTAAGCATTCTGGCTACATTGGTCAAACAAACTGCGCATGTAAGCACTTAATTAATAAAGATATAATTTACATACGCTAATGATGCAAATCTGCGAACAAAAAATTTATATTATTTATACATTTTTTGGTTAAACAATGAATATTGAATTAAAATGTATTACCTAATATTCATTCATATTAAAACCAAAAGCGTTGCATTCATATCAGGAAATTTTATCATTTAGGAATTATGTCAATTATATCAGATAAAAAATACTTCAATTAATAAGGGAACAAATTAATTTGTCAATTTTCTATTATGTTTGCTTTGTCTGTGAAATATTATAATCCCCCCTAAATTTTATTAAAAATTATGTATCTCTGTTTTAATGAAGTAAGTGAGTTGCTTTGTAAAGCTATCTTCATCTCTCATTAATACCTGCCAATCCATTATCCCTTTTTCGAGATGAGAATTTATTGAGAACGAACCGATGTGCCATGGCAACAATCGCATCTCCATGACGTCACCTCCACCTGTTGACGAGGCCGAAGCAGGCTGAATCACCAGAACAAGGTTCTCCCTACCTAACATTAGATACTAGCACAAGATACAGAATTTTTCCATCAGTTGGTTGCATGTCTTTTCTGGTGCTCAAACAACAGGTGCACTCTCTGAATTCCCAGTGCTCTCTTCGCGTGTTCATAATTCCCTGACTGTTTTCACATTCTTACTCGCGCATCAAACGGATTGGAGTTGCGAGGTCAAAACTCTAACGGAAATGAAATAACTTAACAATATTTGGATTACCTATTGCAATGACCGATTTTGGAATTATTTCTGTTTCCATTTAGAATATCTGCTTTCTAGTAGATTTTTGCACCAAAATTATGTTGCTGCGAATATTAAAGGTAAATTCTTTTGAATTAGCTACAGGAAATACGTATTAAAGATGTGATTTTCTTTTTATTTATTAGCATTATTTACTTGTTTGGACAATTTTTTAGAAACCAAGCTGTCCAAAGATTTATGTTACTTCTCTCGTTATGTTATTTCATAATTCCGATTGTGAAGAAATTTTGAAAATAGCATTCTTTCTCGTTAAGAAGAGAATACAATATCTCTTGAAAGAATAATTAACCACAAGAGAAGACTATTACGAACTAGTGTGTAAATTAAATCAGAGCTCAATTGCATATGCAACAACTTTTCCCTAAATAGGGAATATATTTCATCATGAGAAACAAATAGTTTCTTTCAAATTTCTTTTCTTAGTAACCAGATGCTAGCATTTCACGTAAGAATGATATTTTCTTGAAATTTCTCATCCGATATATAAAATTACTACCATGAAAGCATCTATTAGATATAAATGAGTTCATAAAATATCGAAGTTTAATTTCTGCAATTATTTTTTACTTATATAGAACATTGACAAGAATTCATTTCGAATTAAGAATTCAGCAAAGCCTCGTTCTTTTTTAGTAGCTGAAAGTCTACACTTGAAAATATTTTCTTAAAGATTATTTAATGGTACTTGACATGTTAATTATCTAAGAGTTAATATCTGAACTCGAGATTTTTGAATTAACTCTTGTTAGAAGAATATCACCAGTCGTGGTCGCAAACTCCTAGAGAGAATAGTAAGCTTTAAAAATGCACTAAAGAAACTAAATATTGAACACCACGTTGTGTGTTCAAGACTCTTTTTTATGTAAGTTGTGTGAGGACTATGTCACGAGGTCGTTCCCGTTCTGACTCGAAAGCAAACCTTCAGCCATCCTTGAGAGGTCCATTAACATCCGTGACTCCTACTTTTTCCAAGAAATTTGGCGGAGTTGTTTTGCAGAAAGGTAAGCCATTATAATTTATATCTACAGTAATTTCATTCAAATAAATATATTAAAGTATTGCAAGAAGATTTGAGACTCGTGAATATTTTTTAATACTCTATGACATGTCATTTTATATTTTATCATTTATTGTTGAGCGTTCCAACTTGAATGTTTTACTTTTTTGCAGAAAATTTTATTCTCTGTTTATGTTAACATTTATATATATATTTTTAAATTCCTATTTATATGCAAATATAAATTACTAATTATGTGCAAAACTATAATAATACCACCAATCAAACTGCATAGAATCCTTCTAATGCGATTTCCATATTTATTGAATGAAGAGAATTAATAAATTTCATAATAGAAATAATTTTATCAATACAAATTTCATTCTGAGTAGTTAAATAATTTTGCTATGTATGTTTTATAAGTGAAATTCTAACTTGTAGTTATCTCCTTACACTATTTTACGTATTTAAAAATTCGATTCTTTCTGTTATTTAAAGAAGATAAAAATGCGCTTTAAATTACTGTTTTTAGAATGGTATAAGTTTCAAATATTCCCACGTTGATTTGTCTGATATAAAATATTTTTACTCAGAAGTACTAATAAATATCAGAATTTTTTTAATGAAATAGTGCATTCAAAATAATTTACATCATGAAAATAATGTTTAAATCTCCTTACAAAACTTTTTAAAAGAATTATTAATGAATTAAATTTTAAGTTATATAAAGATATATAGTAAGAGCATTGCTTGTTCTGTTTTCATTCGTTTCTTTGCAAAAAAGGAAGTCCATTTTTGTAAATTTCATTTCTTTTAAAAAGACGATAGATACTTTTTCTTTCCCTAAATTCATAAATTTAAGAGCTTTATAAAATTGTAGTAAAATGCAGTTTATATATTTTTCATGCAAAATATGAATTTAGGTGATACTTTGATGCATTTAGTTTAAGTCGAAAAGTTTGATATCTAAACAAAGACTCATATGCATAACAAAGATCAAATGCTTTTCTTTTTTAATATATTAAATAAATTTTGTTTTGAATTGATTTAAAACAAAAGTCATTTTCAAAATATTGGGCAATATTCAAGAATTTATCACAAAAATGTCAATTTTAATGTTAGTCGTTCCTTTTAACAAAAATAATTTTTCTTCTGAATGTTTCAATTTTATTGTGTTTATTCCTAAAGCAGTCATTGCGTTTAATAAATATTTCAAAAAATGTCTTTAAAATCGTAATATCTTTTAGAATATATGCTGTTTCTTACAGAATGCATTTAAAAATTGAAAACGGAAATATACATTCTATATTGAAAGATGCTCTGTAGATAATAAAATTCAAACAACACCAAATCCTTTCACGATAATTTCATCTAAAAATAAGAACTAAACTAGATTTTGTTAGGAATGAATATTACTCTGAAATAATCAATTATATAATTCTCCTCAGGAACAAAATTCAGTCGTTAAAAAGATTATAAAAACTTTCTTTAGCATTGAGAGTAGTCCCTTTTTCCAATTATAAAAGCACATGTATCTCCACGTGAGTAATTTCTAACCCTGGTGCTCAATTCCGGAGCAACTATACGCTTGAAGACTTAAACTAAAAAACAAATGCAGAAACACGGAAACCGCAAAGGAATTCGCATGACTTTCCCTTTCATTTGATTTAGTGCGAGGAACTTGCATTTGGACATTATTTTATTACCTTGAAAAGAAACAACTCAAAGTATTTTTCTATTTGAATCTTAAAACACGATATAAAGAGATAAATACTTTTAAAACGTGTGTTCTAAACTCTTAAAAGCTTGTTATTTGATGGTTTATTTAATCCTGAAAACTTCTAGAAGCTTTATGAAACTACGTAATTAGGTGGTTTCTTTTCGTTATAGATTGTTCTTCCGCGCTTAATGGTTTAAATCTTATGTATCATGATTTGCTTGTAGGAAAACTTCCTATTTGCTTATTTGTCCAATCTTTTAAAGTTAGAATCTCTAGAATTTTCAACATTGTTTTTGAAATTATAATGTTTTTGTATTTATAATCTTAAAAGATCTACCATCGGGATTTCGTAAATATATTTTCCCATCATAAATTCAAAAAAAAAAATCACCAAAATTTTATATTACAAAAACAAATATTTAAATGCAGTAAAATAATAGTTTAATCATGCATTAATACATGGCCTCTATTGCATTCAGTTCTCCTATTACAGAAAAAACCTTGCTGTAAAAGAATATATATCAGAATATTATGTTAAATGAAAAATATCACCATTTTTCCATAGTGATGGATAAAAAGAGTTATTTTTTAGATCCATTAAATGAAAATTATATTATTCAAAGGTTCTATTTAATGAGTTGTGTTATATGAAAACCATATTATACTGTTGTTGTGTTGTAGTAGACGGCTTGATTTGATATACAGTGTGAATCTAGAGTAAAAATCACTGCAAAGAAATATATGATTATAAAGAAACTTTTTTGAAATTATGCATCTATATATGCATAAGTTTTAGCAAAGCATTCATCTATGACGTCGAAATAATTATTTATCTCGATTTCTTTAATTATTTCACTTCTGATAAACGTAATTTCAAGAATTTAAAGTGAAAGGAATTCAATTAAACAATAACACAATTGTGACTTTAAAGCGTTTAATGTTCTGGTTAAAAATATTTCATATCTGACTTATTCCATCGAACCGTACTCAGGATTTTAAAGCTAAATTTATTTTGTGAGGAAGAGAGTTTGAAAAAAATACTGGCTTTGAAAAAAAATGCAAATTCTTTCCTGTTCAAGATATTATTATATAAACGGAGTAAAAAAGTTAAAATGTTTATGGAACAATTTTCTGTTGAATTAGTTTTAATCCAATGAAAGCGCCCTCTTATACAAAACCCATAGCATTTTAATTAAAAAATAAAAAATACCCTGAAAAAGATGACAAATAATCCACGAAGTTCTAGTATAAAGCAAGGATGATTGTTTCATTCAATATTGATTAATATTCGCTTTGGAAAAAAACTAACAACAAACACAAATAATTAAGTAATTCATTTGTCTGAAAAAGTCAATTGCTAATAATCGAAAATTCGGCAGTTGACCTCATGAAGCTGATTATTTTACTAGAGGCAGGTTCGTCAATATTTGAGTTATCCAAAGTTAATTACTTTCCCATAAGAAATTTATCATGACAATTTACAAGTACTGGAAGAAATGTGAATGACCGAATTATTCATGCTAGTTTTAACATACACGCCTGACACTTCTAACTACATCAATTCAAGGCCATGCGTTTCCTAGAATTCTGCTGCCATTGTTAGGAATAAGTTTCTTCATGTCGTATGCAGCGTTTTAAACCCAACAATCACTTCCACGCTTTGTCAACATTTATAATTAAAGAAAGAAAATAATTTTGTGAATTTTTTAAATTATAACTACTTTTTTAGTGGGTGATTGTGTATAAATGTAAAATATTTGCAAATATAAAATTAATGGAACTCCATATTATTTATAATAATTACGACGTTCTCTGCCGTAATATTTGAAGCTTATTACTTTTGAATGATTCGATTGTAATTTTTTGTTTTTGTTTTTGTTTTTTCTACTCTCTCAGATAAATTTTCCAAACCGTTCAGCCGCACAAATTTTAAATTTTATTTTTGTTTGAGTAGATAAATATAACTTCTATTTTTCAATATAAATATACACTTTATAATTGTAAAATGCATGTGATGTCCCCTATAATTATTTGTAAGATAGCATGTGAGTGATATTTTAAAAATTAATACGCAAATTTTTATTGTTTTTTGAATGAGTTATTTCGAAATAAGCGAAATAAATTTGCGGAAACGAAATTACGAACGAAATAAATTTGCTGTACAGAAAAATAATTCCTAGTATTGATAAGTAGGATGCATTTAGAACATCTTCTTATTTTAAACTTTGCTTTTATATACTTACTGATAGATCTTTAAGCCTTGTTAAGCACGTTACGTTTTCAACTTATATTTCATTACTAAACTAAAGTTTTTGGTTCTTAATTCAGTCTCTAAAAATATAGTTCTAAATGAATGATTTCGGAAACTGCATTTCAAACTAAATCAGTGAGTACACATAACATATAATGTACAAATAACATAATTGAATATTTTTTCTCCAGCTCAGTTTATACAATGTTCTCAGTTTTTCAATGTTCGAATTTTCCTCTTCCTATCTAAAGACTGTCATCTCTTATTTGAATTACAATTTAGCACCAAAGCAGTGAGACGGCTTTAAACTCATCAGCCTATAGCCTTGTTTCTGTTAGTTCTAAATTTCTAACAACAAGATGAAATTGCCCAAGCATGGTTTTTACATTTTTCCTCATCAAAGGAAAGCAGGTTAGAGGTTCCTTTTTCTGGTCATTTATTCTTTTTTCCATGTCTATTGATCATTAAAAAGTTATAATGTGTCGTTGTTTAGAAATATTTATTCATCTTTTGGTAGTTCAGCCATTTGCATTGAAAAGTCACTTGAGAATTATTATTGTTCCGTCTAACAATACATAAATAGATAACTTCCGGGAAGAATCTTCAATGGTAGCTTACTGACATTTTTGTCAAGCATGTTGTGGACAAATACTTCCACTTTACCAGCTCAATATAAGTTAGTAGTACATGTATACAAATACACAATGTAATTTTTCTAGATAAAGATAATAAACGAAAAATTTAATGCTATGCCAAGGATTTCTATTGTCGAGCGGTTAATAAAATCCATATAGCTCTATTTTAATATGTAATTGTATAGAAATGTTACACGTGTTTTGGAATTTTGTCAACTTGACTTTTTAGCAATTGAATATCAAAGTAGTCTCTAATAAAACACAAAGAAATAAGTTCCTGAAAAACTTTCCAATGGTAATCGATTCAACTGGTTAGTATCAACAGAGAAAAAATGCTTCCGTGCCTTTACTCTATAAATAATGCTACAGTTGTCTTAGATGAGTTCAATAAGAATTTTTTGACAGTAAAAAAATTTGAACATCGACCTTCTCCAGAAAATTCATTCATTAGTTTGCTTTCCTTTTTTATTTTACTCTTTATATTTACTTACTAACGTTGAAAAATGCGCTGAATTTAAATTATATTGAAGTAAGAAAGTGTTAAACCTCTGAAAAATATTTATCTATTGTTTCAGATTTAGTAAAAGATTTAAATAGCATTTTTACAAGATAAAACAAACCAGGTACAATATTTTCATAAATTACTATTGGCTATCTGTAATAAGATTTTTTTCTTTTGTGCAATATTCAATATGAAAAATTATTCCTACCTTGGTTTTTGATGCAATTCTTTCTCAATGTCAATCAAATACGAACTTTAAACTGGAACGTTTCCAATATGATCATTAACATTCACATGTTTTGTAATTTCCATAAAAAATAATAGCGCAGTATGGCCATATCTGGCTTTTGCACCATTAAAATCCAAATCATAGAAAAATAATAAACACAAGGTACAACATTACATGGAATAATGATAAGAGATAAATTCATTTTTTAATTTTTTAAATTGATATAGAGGTATAAGAAACACTTATTTTCATCACTGACTGCTTATTTATTTATCTGCCATTTTTCGTTGCCGTTGCCAGTCATTCTTGAACTCATTTCTAATGTGTCACATATTGTTATTAATATTGAAAACAAATAAAAGATGAATATTCATCAATGTAAATTACATTCTTCTACGGAATGCATGATTGATTGGACACTTTGCAGATAAAGAAACAAAAGTTTATATTTTATTTAACGAAGAAGAGACGTAGAACTTATTATTTTTCATTGCTAATTTATTCAAATGATATGCAGAGAGCTTTCTAAAGACTTTGCATTAAATATGGTAAATAGGATGTCACACTAATTATCATCTTAGCATAAGGATAATGGATTCGGAATATCCTTTGTTTATAAACTTTATAAGCAAACACTCTCTTGTTTAATTTAAGAGAAATTTCAGCAATTTGCTTACATTAAAATCTCGGAAAGCCTCAGGCCTTAATGACGAAAGATTCACTATAACTATTTCGCTTTTCTATTATGATTTTGAGACATTTCTGAAATTCGACAGATATTTCGTTCTGACCATTTTCACCCCTTTATCCTGAAATACATTGGTTAAATAAAATTATATAATCTTGGAATAGGCTTTAAATCGATTGTCATAGTAATTCTACATAATATTTTTGTCATTAAGGATATCTCAAAACTTTGCTATGGCATTCGTTTATGAATCATACAAACGTGATTAATTACAGAATTCAATACAAAAAAGCAGTTTTTATCGTTTCATATTTTTATTTTACTATTTTCAAAGAATCCACGGCTTGTTGAATCCTTCTTTTCGATTGAGAGATAATGAAAAATGTGTAAGTGTTTATTCAAATTTTAAATTTTTTTACGATATTTACAAGAAATATCCTGAAAACATTGAAAAATACATTCAAATTATCTAACTTTTTAATTTTTTATTGAATATCCTGAAATTATAAATTATCAACTAACGGGCAGTATAATTTTAAAAAGAAGAATATTGTGATGCTTTCCTTTTAAATATTTATTAAGTATATATAATTAGCATGTAATAAAAGTAAAAACGCCATTAAATGGAAATTGCTTTATTTAAAATGAGATTTTCTCAATATTCCCTGTAGTGAATTATTTGTTGCTTTAGCTTGAAAAGGCTGCCCTAGTAACGAATGAATACTGAATTTTCCCATTTCATACACATTAGCTCATTTACTTCCAAACATTATTAAATTATCAGAAGGCATGGGCTACAATGTACTGATTAAACAGTTTAACTTTATTTATTACATTTAGTGGCCTCGTAGATGCTAATTATCAAGTATATTCATAATTTTGATAGAAAACTTTACGCATGCAGACTGTTTAGGAAAAGGGATATCGCTTTCACTTATTATCATTTGGGGGAGAAATTTCTATATAGGTTACAGTGTTCCTTAACCTCAGTGTGAAAATTTATTATGAATGGAATGTTTTATAATTGTATGAACTCGTTAAAAACCGTAGTTTTCAACGCATGCTACATTTATTTTTACATTTTGTATCAATTTAAAATTAAGTTAGCTTTAAAACGAATTTATAATTTATACCACAGAGGATAGCTTTAATTAGATTCGTGGCCTATTTTGAATCTACTTACACACCCCTTAGTCTTAAAAATTCTTTCCCACTTGCGGAATCTACAATCTAGAGAACTCGATATTTTATTTTGTTGGCTGCCTAGCCATGTAGGTATTTACGGCAATGAATTAGCCGATGCTGCCGCAAAAAAAGCTACCATTTCTTTACAAAGCCCAATACCCTACTCAGACGTAAAAAGACACCTTGGTAAGTTTATTCACAAACTATGGCAAGATTCATGGGATTTACAGGTCTCTAACAAATTACGATTCATTCACCCTTCTATCAATATGTGGCCAACTCTCCCTGTAAGAGAATTAGATGTTAAAATAACTCGAATTCGTATCGGCCACACCCGGTTTACACATAAGCACCTTTTGTTTGGTGAAATATGTCCAAAATGCACTGTGTGCCGTGTTGATTTTACGGTCATCCACATACTATCAGAATGTCCTGCTTTTAATCACCACCGAATACGTTTTTTTAATTCATCATCTCCTAGCATCACTGACATGGTGGGAGAAAATCCCCATTCTAACATTTTTACATTTTTGAAGACGATTGGATTTTATCATCTTATTTAAATATTAAGACTTTTTTTTTCGTTTAACATTGTTTACAATAGTAGATTCTTGATATTTTAAAATTTGTATTTGAATTTCACTGATAATAATTAGTCATACCATTTGACAAGTAATTTATACCATACTGTTGGCGCAGCATGGCCAAATCTGGCCCTTGCGCCAAAAAAACCTCAATCAATCAATTTGAATCTACTTGACTGAAATTCTGAAAGGAAAAAAAATGACGATGAAGATATACACGTCTTCATATTCTACATTAGCACGTCACTTAGGAGTTCCAAATTTACCTGCTTAACGTATATATTAGATCTTCAGCAGAACAGAATCTTGATCTTAAGGTTCTCTCATCCCGAAATCCAAAATTTACCTCTGAACCAATGTGTTCCAGACAAATTATGCAAACATTTGAAATAAAATTTGTTTTTGTAACATTTTACAATGTTTATTTTTATATTCTTCCTCATAAAAATCTTATAAAAAGAAAGATTATCTTACAGAGGCAATAAATTTTGCTCTTTAGTTTTTAAAATTTCTCATGCTCCACACCCTTCAAATGGTAAAATTAGCATACATTTTTCCCTTATAAGAAATATTGCTAGAATTTTTGTTGCAATATCAATGTTAGGTTTCTTTATTCTAATGCAATATCATTTTTTCTCATTTATTGTTATAATATTTTTTTTTATTTTTTTTTAACGTTTTCTGCCCTAAAATTTCTCTACAGTGAAAAAATGAAAGAAGGGGCACCAAAAGCGTGGACTTCTGAATGATATTTTTTGAGTTCAAAAAGTGGTCGATAAATTATTTTCGAATTTTTAAAAGCGAATCAAAGTTTATCTAAATTTTATCTTCCATAATTTTGGAATATTGTATTAAGGTAACTTCAAGAATGTTTTGTTGAAACTTCATGAATGTAAAGTGAAATGAAATGCGATTATTTTTAATGCGATAGTTATAAGTTTGCTTTAAAAAAAACAAAAGAAATTGACATTCAACTGTCTGGAATAAAATTCTACTTACTTTTAATAAAAGTCGATTTTAAGTTGATGGAATTAAAATTTTTACTATGCTCCTAAGAAATGAATAGAAGATTTATTTCTCGTTAGTTTGAGACTCTGCAAAACAAGACAAATAAAATTATTATTTATAGTGCCAATAAAAATCTACAAACGATTTCAAATCTCAGAAAATAACTTTTTAATATGAGAATGATTCCTAGAGCCATCGAAAGATTTTCCAAAAATATTATTTATTTTTCAATTATTTTTTACAATAACTAACAAGGCGATATTTCCTCTTCTACTACAAAATATTTTGCTGGTTATTTTTAAGAATCATAATAACACGTTTACTGGTACTCAGATATATTTATGTGTACATAAATAGAATGTAACCACTATAGATATGGTAGTTCGACGTAGAAAATATTATGTATATAGTGGTATGAGTTTTCACAAAATAATAAAAATGCTATAAGGAATGTAAACTCTGTGCACAGGTGACTCTGTAAACAGGTGATAGCAAAGAGATTTTTTCTTCGATACATTAGCCTGATAATCCAGTCTTGCTTAGAAAGAGTATATGAAATAAAAATACTTAAATAGCCCTCTGATTTTATTTTTAACTTACGAAATGAAAAAATATATAAAACAATATGAAATAGTCTTTACGAAAGACGTAAGTCTTCTTTCAAAATAAATTAATGGTTTTCGTTTTAATAGAATAAGCATAACAACTAAGAATACATCAAGAGATTGAGTCCAGAACGTGGATGATTAAGTTTTTGAAAGAGTTTACAACCAATTTCATTGCACACGAAGAAAGGATTTTCGATCTCAATGAACACGTGTATTTCGGCATCATAAAAGGAAGAACTAGGTTAGTTGAGCTATAACATTCAAACTCAAAAAAATTACATTTTGTAACTGTTTATTTGCACACTTTCTCTATTATTTACTTATATAAAACAAGGGTAATTCCTTTTTCTGTTTTCATTCAAAAGAAAAGCAACTACTGCCAGGTGAGCATCAAAATACCTTCAGCATTAATCACTTGAAGTAATGTTGATCTCGATTTTGCTTCGAAGAAAAGATATTTTATTCCTATTGTTGATATAATGAGTCATAAGCATCTTGAAAGGTTTTTAATATATTTTGTGTTTTAGCTCCAATGTTGATATTATCAGTCATAGGCATCTTGAAGATTTTTAATATATTTGAAGTTTTAACTCTATTACTGGTATTATCAGTCTTCGTTACATTGAAAGGCTTTTTGAAATATATTTGGTGTATTGTCAATAGTGTATTCCACTTATTTTCTAATCTCAAACCATACTATAATTATAAGTAAGGAAAAAAAATAAATTTAAAACATGAATATTACTAACAAATTTTGCATTGAAGAAGAATACGTTGAAGAGGATAAAGACAGTGTTCTTTCACAAATTATACATTTTTTTTGCAATGTTGTTTTACCAATTTAGAATTCTTCAGTTATAAACAGATATTAAACAGTATATATCAACTTACTATTGTCTTTAAAAGGTTTTTTTTTATTTTTATCCTGCGCTCAATTTTCTGAAAAAGCAAATTATATCAATATTGCCCTTCATCTTTGTATTTGATTTTCAGTCAAGTAATTATAGAATTGTTTGTTTTTGTGTTGATTTTATCATTAATTTTAAAAAATAACTGAAAAAAGTAGTCGACTTTTGTAACAAAGTATCAAATTATTATTTTATTTTTTCTATGCAAACATGTATAGCATTTTATTTTTACAGCGTCATTTTTCAGAGCGTATATAATTAAAATTAACCAATTCAGAGCAACATAAATCTCTAGTGATTCATCTAAAAATTATAAAACTTTGCAATCGTCTTAGCAAAAAGATGCAAGAAATCTTAAACTAAAAGAACTTAAGTTTATAAAATTGCTGCCATAGAGCTTATGACTGATTATTACAACTATCCGACAAAATGTAACAGTTTTCATTACAAAAATCCCTTCATGAAAACAGATTGTATTTGTCTTCTTGATCATTATCGTCAAGAAATATTTGATATCTCAGATATTTAACAAGCAAACTCAGCAAATTCCTAAAAATATTGAAAAACGGAACGATTTATGTCTGAGGTTCTTGTAAATTAAACTTGACGAAAATGATGACTGATTGCTTTTCTCTTGCAAAATCATTCTTTAGCTGTACAAAGTTTGAAGCATTCGTAAAGAATTTCACCAGTCAAGCGCTACTTTGTAAATTGTACAACACTTTCAGAGGCAACATTACGCAAGAAACTAATTAAAAAATTAATTAAATTATTCACTTTTTTATTTAATAATATTTTCATAATACGCTAGCTAAATGGTTGCTAAAATTTATTCTACTGTAGTTTTACCATCAAACTTCATCTAGTGGCAGTTTTAGTAATTAAAATTTACACTTTGCTAAATATCTTCCACATCTACTCCTTAAGAAGTTTAAAAATTTCATAATTTTCAAATAAATTTTATACAGTTCTGAATAGAAGACAGAACAAGAAAAATTTTATCTTGAACAATCAGTATTTAATACATACATCATGTAATGCGCATTTAAGCTGTCTCGCAATTAAATTTCTACATACAAGTCACATCTCGCAAGAGTTCAGGTATAAGCAATGTCTAGCTACATATGAGATGAATTCGCATTACGATCATCATGTGATTTCACCGATAATAAACATTTGTGATTTTTATTGTTTCGCATCAATTAAAATCTAAAAATGTACTATATAAGTGGTAGATCTCATAATCTCAAGGCACTCTTCAAAAATAAATTCAATTTGACTTTTGGCGTACATTTAGTGTATTTATTTTTTGCATGCACATTACATTCAATAAATGATTGTAACATTGCATTCATTGCGAATTACAGTGACAAAACAGTAGGTGGCGCTGTTCGTGTTCCTTATCATTTGTATATAATCCTATATTGTCTCTTGTACATCACTTCTTTATGTAATATATCGACTAATAAACAAGTGTATGTGTGCTCAGAAGTCTGCTCATTTTTAATAAAGATTAATATAAGGCTCAGGCTGACTATAGGGAAGGGTTCCTCCACAACATGAGTTGATATCTATGGTTTTCGCAGTTTTCCAATAGTAAAAAGTCAAAATAATTTTTTAATTCATCATCTTTAAGTTTTCATACTCTGGAAATGCAACTAGTTCAATTAAAATTACATGTTAGTAAACATAAAATGTGGACTTTAATCTTCCAGCACAAAACCACAAAAAACGAGCTAGAGTCAATTTGTCTTCTTCTATCAAAAGACTCCTTACTTACTAAATCGCATGTCTGCATAAAAATTTATGATTCGAATTAAATTATAATTGAACGCCACATAAATATAAAGTACCTGTGCATAAAACTGAAAACGGAAAGTCTCAAAATTTTTCAAGTAAACTTCCTGACCATATAACATTATAATTTGACATTTAAAAAATTTTTGAATGAAAAAAAGGGTACGTGAATGTTAGAGGATTTGCAGAAGACACTTTAAAGCATTGAGTAAAAGATAGAAATAGATAAGCTAAGGTGTCTGTTACGTTGTTCGTCCGTGAGATTTTGATTGAACGCTGGATGAGTAACTGCCATTCAGCTGAGTTCGTTGACTTGACGTCTATGAGTCTTTTGACACGCGTAGTTTTAATGTGATATTCCTAGGAAGTCGCACATAGAAAAAGTCAGAAACATATAGTAATGCGAATTTCTTTATAAAAATGACCATTTATTCTCTTAACGCAGCATTTTTTGCTTTGTATTTAGTTGTAACGTCACAAAAGGGCGTTTCTCATAAGAATAAACACATATATTTTATATAAAGGAAAATTTTAGTTTCTTTTACATTCTCGAAGGATTCTAAACTAAATAAATTTGGCATTCAGATTTTGAGGAATCTGCACGCCCACAAATCCACAAATTTTGAATTATGTCTGTACTTCTATCCGCTTCCATATGAATTCAATAATTCAAAAAAAATGCATTAACCTAGATAGATGAAATTCAGTTTGGACCACTTTCTTCAAAGATCCAAGTTCGTGTGAGTGGGATAATTCAAAAGCGAAACAAGTTGGAAGAGTGAATCTCATGTGCACTTTACGCTACATTTATAGATCGAAGTCAAATATTGGATAAATTCCTTCAAAGAATATATTGTCTATGTGTGTTCCTGTATTGTATATCTGTATCAAACTTGATTTAATTGATCAAGATAAGGGGTCCAGACATATTAACGATTTCATACACGATACGACGAAGTCAAACTCAAAAGTTTCGCATTGCATTATTATACTGTAAAGTAAAAAGGGGTTAATTCTTTTGTGCAAAATACTTTAGTCTTGGTTTATCCTAAGTAAATAATTTGCAATGAGAAATATATCTGCTATTCCCTCATTGCTGAAAAAAAAACATTAACATAAAGTGATCGATTGTACTAATCGACTCATTTTTAGTAAATCTATATACCAACCTTATTCATTAAAGCACATTGTGAATCCAGTAATGGGTAAGAAGGTACTGAGATGAAAGGCTGATGAAATAATAAATATGCTGTTTATGGAAAGCACTCATAAAAAGTTATTTTTTAACCACTTCTTTCCATATTTGAAAATATAGTTATTTTTTCATAAGGAAATTAATCAAAGCTCAGGATACAAAACTTAGTTATCTTTTTTCTATAGATCCATTCTTTATGTCTCTCAATTTCAGATTTTATCCTTTTTTTTGGGGGGAGGGGGGAGTTCATGTGTGTGTGTATTATAAATATGCCTGTTTCAAAAAGGATTTTATCCCTTTCAGGAATATGTTTTTAGAAAAAAAAAAAAGAACAACGAAAGAAAATCGCTTTGAAAAGAAAAAAAACTTAAAGTCCTTTAATCTATCAACGAAAGGAATGCGATTTATTTGGATTTTAATATTTGAAAGAAAGAATTTTTTTGTACCTTACAGCATTTCAACGTGAAATTGACGGTCTCAATTTTAGGATCCATTTCGATAATTTTCGTCTATAAAAAAAAACGATTTAATTAAAAGTGAAAGCTTCTTGTTCTTTTAGTTACTAAATTAAACTTTTTAAGAGAAAACCTTCTGAAGCTTTTATTGGAACTGATTACATAAAAAATTTCGCCGAAGATTTAAATTCTTTGGAACGAAAATTGTTTTTTTTTTATTTTTTTACGTATCTATTTTATCATCACCGAATAGATTGCAGCTATAAATTCTTCCATGTGTTTTTCTACAATCTTCACATTGCTTTTATTTCTATCTAAGTACAGATAAGTGAATTATCTTTTTTAATTCTAACAGGCATGATGTAAATACATTTTAGTGGTACTTTCGAAAATGGATTCTGTTTCATAATTCAATTAGAACCTTTTAGTTAATCTCAAAAAAGAAACAAAATAATGTTTGTCGTTTATACGCCCTGAGCAACAGGAATTTCTCAATAAATATACATATTAGTTTTTAACGCCGTGATAAAGAAGTGTAACTCAGATATTACTACGGAATGATATGTTTATTTTATTGTAAACAGTTTATTTGATTAAAGAATTGTCAAACATTAACTTATTTGGATCATGTGGATTGCAGATATCAATCAGGTAGTTAAAACTGTCGGCATTTTTATATCATTGAACATGTATTAATCTGTAACAAAAAGTCTTTTATCAAATTATTTTTGGACATGAACTGTTTTCACGATTTAAACTTACCATAATATGTTGCTAAGGTGAATAAGTTATTTGTTCAATATATCTAAAGACGAATTGAAGCTTTATAGATTGTATTTGCTTTATATTTCCCAAAAACATTTAATTTATATAGAAAGAAACATGTATAGCAAAGTAGAAAATAAAGTTCTAATTTCAATTAATCTTTCGATGCGGAAATTTGTAGTGACAGTAAAATAAATAAATTTTATCTTGAGGCGAAGTTATTAACTTTTATATTTTCAAAGTTTTGCAACTGAAACCAGCAAAATATTTGAAAAGTAGATAATGTTAAAATATTCAAGCTCGAAATTTTGATGATATTACAACTTCAAAATTTGGTGAGTGCGGTAACACAAAAAAGGAACAAGCTAGACAAACAAGCTTACATATGCAGTTTTGTAGATTTGTGTTACATAATGGTCGCTTGGGGTAAATCCGTTTTCAGTGAACCTCCATATATCCAAAAATATACTGTCTATATAGATGAAATTTTACACATGGTATTTATGCCATAATTGTGGATAATTTTCAAATTTTCAAAGAAATTCATCAAAGATCTCACTTTCTGCCAATCTGTATATTCGTGAGTGCGTAAGATTCATTTCTCAAAAATGCAACTAGCTATATAGGTAAATTGTAGTATATAACTCTATACCCAAATTGCAGCCCTGCATCTTATTATGAACTCAAATGAATTCAAAAATGGGGTGCGCTTTCTGTCCACGACACAATAATTCAAAAATGTTAATTGAAATTTGATATGGCGTCCTGATATTAAAATTATATACCTGTCAATTGTTGGGACCAATCTGTTAAAGAAAGCAGTTCCAAAATGGTTATTTGACTTTAAAGTTTCTCAAATTTAAAGTCTTTTACTTGTAGAATTTTTTTAAGTTTATTAAGAATAAGTTTATGAGAAAACCAAGGATAAAACTCTCCTATTGTCCCATAGTGGCATGCTTAATTCGGAAATAAGTGCCACTTTCTTAATATTTGATTTCATAAATTATTACATTATTCCAAAGTACTGCTTTTGTTTTAAATCTAGGCCAAAAATGGCTGCCCTATACCGTGTTGCCATACATTTCAAAACGATTAGATCCAGACGACGGAATACGAATCGTGTTTTTTCCAGAGGCAGAATTTCAATATTTATTCAACTGAAAGACTTTCTACCGGCTTTATATTCAATAATAAAGTATTGTATCAAACAATGAAATTGGTAAAACTATAGTTCAGTGTGCAAGAACTGAAATAATGTTTCAATCAATGAACACTTTCTTATTGTTCTGTTAATACATTAATTATCTAATGAAAATTAAAAGGTTAGACAATAGATGCAATGAAACAATTGAAACGTCTTCTAAAACAATTATTGTTAACATATTAACAATGGGCTGTTAAATTTTACACTTTTCTGTTTAAGCACTTTGTCATCGATTTGAGAATGTAAATTCAAAAGTGAGCAGTAGTAAATTAAATGACAAAATACAATGATAATAGATTAAACAATTCTCCGGATTCAGTCGCTACTATAAGTAAATATATTTTCCTTACTTTGCCATTAGTACTTCGTTGTTAATATTTAAAATATTCCTTTAACAAAAAAATAAACTAATAAAGTTAAAATTTTAAAAAAATTGCTTAAACTTAAAGATTAACTAATTAAAAAAAGTAACTTATTCCTGAACATGAAATTAAAATTTATATGCAACCTATCCTACAAATCTAGAAGCGTCACTTATTAAAATTTCGTATTACAATGAAATCACTCTGCACGTTTAATTGAACTTTTCCTTTTACCTTTGAGGCTTATTAAAGTCAGTATTATTAAAAATTAAAATATCTCTTAAATTAATTGCATTTCTGGGTAATTAACCAATAACTAGTATCTGTCAATCAAATGAATATAAAATTGAATAAACATCCGATTTATGCAGAATTTATTATAGGAATAAAATTATCTTTCTCCGTAAAAAATCTAAGTCAAAGCATCATTTTTTGTTTTATTTAAAAACAGTAATTCCTAATAGTACTTAAAACTGTGAAACCGTAAAAGTTTTAAGTTTTACTTTTCCTACATCTTAAACTGACAGCTTGTAATGATAAGTTATTTTTCCATCAACTTATTTGAAAGTTGATCTCGCTCTTATCTCATTGTGCTACTTTCTTTTCTTAGCAGCTGATTTGTATACCAGAAGCTATGAATCGGCTGCAGATTATTCTGATCTCAATCGCTCACGAATAATATGTCAGGCTTAACAATGGAATCAATACTCCACCAGATCACTACAATCCTTGCTAAATGGTCGTTAATTTGATTTAAATATAAATATTAAGCCTTTTTTAATCATTTTTCCATTGCGAAAAGATACCTTCAATTATGGATATTTTACACCCCTAAAATTGAGAACATTATTTGTAATATTGAATGAATGTCACTTTTGAGATGGATTTTTGTTAAAAACTCTTATATTGTCTAGAGATTGCAACAATCAAATGTTGAAAATTAAAAACTATGAAAACAGAATTATAAATGTCAAAATGCATTATTTCTATTGATAATGTTTGTAAATATAATGTTTAAGTATAAACACTGTCTTTAAAAGTATAAATATCTTCGAGGTCAAAGAATCATCTTTACGAATCGTTCGCCACATTTTCCTTCAAAAAATAATAAATAAGTACAATATACTCTTCATTTCAGTATCCTGGGACCACCACTTTTCAAACATATTCTACCTTAACAAGGGGTGATAAAAGGAAGAATGTGCACTTTTCAGGAATTTACTTACTTGATAATATAAACATCTTGTCCTTTCTTTTTTCCTGCCCCCCGTATTTTGCCCCTATATATTATTGCCCGTCCTATCGCATGCGCAAAAGAGCGGATAGTTTTAAAATTCGTCGTCAGACAATAATTATGTATGTTATGCTCCTGCAAACGAGAGTGTACAAAATATATTTATTTCTCTATTTCTCACTTTTATGTCATAAGCTGTAGGATTGTATTCATGCTTTTAACGATAAATAGTTTTTAACTCATCCCGAAGCGATAAAGGTTGAGTCAATTTGATATAATATTAAAAATATTGCTGTATTAAGCTTGCCAACAAAATGTCAAAATTTCGTTTATTTTTTATGTTTGAATTAACCATTTCATTTGCTGCTGTTGTTACTGATAGCATTTGCCGTAGACAACCACGCTGATGAAGCCAGCTATTTAACCCGAATTTGCTCTGTAGCTTTCGAGAGTGAAGGCCCTGAGCACTCAAGGGCAGAAGTCTGACTTCTGGCTCATATGTAGATGACACTCACAGTCACTTGCTCAACCCCTTTTTACAGGGGGCTCTTTCCTACCCCCCATATATACAACACATTGTAAAGAACAATCCTGCCTGAACCAGGACTCAAGCCCGAGAAGCCCAGATAATGGGGAAGACGCACCACCCTTACAACAGGACTCCGGCTAAATTTCATTTTAAAAACTTATATATCAATTGGTACTCTATTAGTGACAAGTAATTTAATTGGATTATGAAAAATAGGATTACATTCGCTAAAAATGTTCTATTCTTGGTTTTCAATAATGCGCTTTTAAATACTTTTATAATATAAAATCAAATTATTAGAAGCATTTTAATTTTTTAACAACACATTATATCCACATATTTACTATTACTGAAATTTTGGGCTATGAAAATATATTCTTTATGCTCTTTTAAGTTTCTTTTTCAATTCCTATTATTAGTTCACACTCTCCCTATATATATATATAACTTGTATTGGATGGCACTTGATGTTAATATAGTTTTTCCAATATTAATTCATTAAGTAAGTTTATTTAGCTTTTAATACTTTAAATAGAGTTTAGTTTCAGGCAATAGCTCGATCGGTAAAATTCCAGGATTTCAGTATTTTTTACGTGAAGGTGAAGAATGCGAGGTTCAGTCTTGAGAAAATCAAATAATTTTTACTCTAAATAATTTTTTGATAATTAATAAAAAGTAATTAAAATAACATTTTTCTTTGTTGACCTAAGTAGGAATTGAATTTTTTAAAAAATTTGTTACTTGTTACGAACATCTCATTCATATGTCTGTTTCCTTTTTTTTTTTTTTTTTCGTATTTCCTTTCTTAATATTTTTAAATTTTGCCTTTCACATTTTCTTCTGTATGCAATCGTTAAATTTAAATTGAGGGATATTTTAAATTATTGTATATTTACTTAGAGTTTTTATTTTGTTAAGTTAAATGTCTTTATTTGATTATGATTTTTATCACTTTCAAAAGACTGATATAATTCACAAATAAAATTTGCTTTCACAACTTAAAACCAAAATTATAAGTAGCTTCAGTAAAATTCTAGGGGATTTTTTAATCTTATCACCTATTCATTCTAATGATCGAAACTCTCACCTTATCGCTATTATAATAGAACATCTGGCTTCCCATATTTTTTTATCTTCACTGTGGATTCAGAGCAACACCTCTTGTGATGGAGGCACGTCTGTCGTCTTTACGTTAAGGTTATTTTCGAATGTGATTTTCCTCTTTTTTCAAAATAATGAAACTCACTTTTATATAAATTCTCAAATTTACTGAAATAAATCACAAAATGAGTGACGATTGAGCTTTTCGCTGTGTTAGAATTGTGTCTATTTATATGATTCATCCAAAATGTATGCTTACAAAATCATCGTTTAAAATATAATCTTTTTTTAAATAAATAGGAAAACCATTAAATTAGACAATAAGACATTTAAACTATTTTTTTAATATTTACTAAAACTGCTTAGTAGATTTAAAATTATTAAAGAAAAAAATACACAAAATTAATGTAACTGACGAAATTAGTCATTTGTAAATAAAAATAGACTTTTAACCTTTAAGGTAATTTTTGGCTGCTAAGATAATGCTGTTATCACTTCAAAACCTGCAATAATTTAATAAATAATTGGCTTATTATTTGCTAATATTAATAGTTATTTACCTTTCACTGAGATAAATAATTATTCATAAGTGGTATTGGAAGATTATTATTAATGTTACTTTGTGTTCACAGCGGAATGCTTTTCTTTTTAAAAATAACGCTGTATTGCATATCTGAAAAGAAAAGGAGTAAGTTAAATCGATTTCTCGAAAATTTTACAATGAAAATACAAATGAAATTGATTTTAAGCAAATCAGTGATAATTTAATCTTGCGATTCAAAAGTGTCTTATAAATGAGTAATATCTATTTCTCTTTCTGTAAATGCTTATATAAAAAAGCCATAGCAAATTGTATTTTTCCCAAACGACAGGTGTTAAATTTCTGAATCGTTTGTAATTATTAAATATTACTTAATAATTAAAATATTGAAGTATTAAAATGTGAATTATTCATTCGATCAGATTGATTCCATCAGAAAATTCCTTCAGTTTCGTGACCGAAGGCAGCAAAGACACTTTGAATTTGAAGACATTATGAATAAGCATAAGTGACGGAAAGCACAACACTGAGCGACAGTTAAGGAAATGAGAAAAGCAAAGAGAGACGAAAAATACTTATCTCAGTACTTATATACGTTGAGACTCAGATAGGGATAGTGATAGGACCCAGGCAAGAGAACCGTAGGCATCTTTTGGAATTGTATCCCTTCACTCGGAGCATGGGAACCGCTGACGAAACCATTTTTACAAAGTTTCAGTTGAATTAAATAAGTAGAAAAAGTGGAATGGAGTCAGGAAATAAGAGAATATTTTAGAATGAAAATATGTGCTGAAGTGAGCTAGAAATTAGGAAAATTAAGTTTAAATTAAATTTTAAGTTATATATATATATATATATATATATATATATATATATATATAATGTTATTTTTTTTTCATTGTCTGTCAGAAAAACATAGTGAAAACATCGTATGTTATATTCATTTACATTGTTTTCAACGTATGCTGAAGAGTTTTATCATTACGATACATTGCTGTGGTTTTATTATTATTAAACTTTAGAATTTGGAGTATTTTTTATATATTTCACATGTTCTTATGTCAGTGTTAAAAGCTGTAGCAAAATTTTTTTATTATCTTTAATGATCATTAATATTCAAAAATATATGTGATAATTAAAAGCGTGGAATGATTTCGTAAAATACAGATACAGTATTCCATATATTTCAAGAAATTATTCTAAACAATTGACAAACGAAATTGTTCTTGAAAAGTTTAAGAATTGCGAAAACAAATATAGAGCGAAGCTGACTGAATGGTGTTAATTTTTGGCTAAAGCTTTTTTATTTCACTAAAAATCTTTTGTATCCGGATTGTTGAAAGTTTTTTCACGCAGACTACTTAAATAACAAAGTAATGCAACAAAATTTGCTATTCACAATGGTGACTTTCAGTACAGTAGCAAATTAACAATTTGCTAAAATTATTATTTTTTTCCTTTTTTAAAACTTTGATCCAGTTAGATATTCCTATATAGTTAGCTTATTCGAATAGCTGTTGCGTAGCACAATCAAATTAATTTCCATTTTTTCAGGAAATATTTTAAAATTAAGAGAGAGAAACATTAAGAACTAAAATTGTTTGAAAGCTTAAGGATATCATCCTTCCTCACTGAAAGTATCAAACACATCCTTGAATAATGACTATCATTCTCCTAATATATTTGCATCAATGTAAATAACGCTATGTTCTTTAAAAGCAATTTACTTAAAATGGATTTATTGTCATTATCAATAAAGTTCACAATTGTATAAATTATGCAGATATTATACTGAATATCAACCATAATTTCATGGAAGATTATAGTCATCATAAATCTAATACTGAAGTTTAAATTCAATTGTCTGATTTTTTTATTGTTCACATGCTACAAATGAAATGACTCATGCGAAATAAAAAATATGTCTATAAAGCGACATCCTATTCCTGCATTAGTGACAATAATCTAATATTTTTAAATGAAAAATTCTGCAAGTTGTATTTATTATCATTATTCGAAACCGTACAATATTATATTCTCCCCTTTTTCCTTTGTAAATTATCGAAGGAATGAATATATTTCTTTAAGATGTCAAAGTGAATAGTTTTATTCCCTTCAAAGCACATCTAATATTCATCACTAAGAAAGCTTTCTTTAATTAAAGAACATTTTTGTAAATTATATCCACATTAGAGCAAATGCACGAGTAGAAAGAAAATAACTACAGTAAGGCATTCATTCGAAACAATTCCATTGTTGTCTTTTCAATTTTCTCTGTTTTTAACACTAAATATACGTTAATCGTGTCTCATTTATTTTCTACATTTTCCTTTGAGAGCTCTCATTAAGTATATAAATTTTTGTTTCATAATCAAATTATTAAGAAATAATAAACTAAAAACTTGCTTAAATAATTTGAAAGGATAAGGAAATAATGTAATTTATATATTTTTGAAACATTAGGAAAGACTGAAAAGAGAGTAGAATTATCATTGATAAAATAAAACAATAATAATCCAAATAATAATAACAGCTATAAAGATTTAAAAAATGTCCTTATATTTGTGCCTTTAATAAATTAGAGCTGAGACAAAATCAGATGGCGCTATAAAAAATACTCTAAATGAATTTCATTCGAATGTTTAATACGTTTTCAATATTAAATGAAAGTGTATATATTTTCTTTCTGATAATATTCATTTCAGAGTAAATGTAGTCTTCAAAGCCTTAAGATTTTATGGTTTTGTTTTGGCCACCAGAGTTTTGTAAAAATAATAATTTCTATTTTATAGAACATTTCTAAAAACATGATTTCTTTAATTATTTTTATTGGAATCTACTTTTTAATCTTAAATATATTTCAAAACAAAAAATAGGGTAGAATCTTGAAATGTATTCGGAAATTTTGAAAGTGAATCTATTTTCTCAAATTCAGAACTAGATGGTACCATTTAAGTGATATCAAAATTTAACTAAAATTAATCAATTAGCTGATAGTTGAATTCCGAAAATATTAAAACATTGCATTCTCATCGAAAACACAACTTTAAAAAACTCCTTAATCCCTAGTACGTTAGAATGTAAGAAAAAAATTTTAAAGACTAAATTCCAGTTTTATAGACATACCATACGGTAAGTTAAAAAATAATGAGAAGAAATCACTGCATAATATTTTATCTAAATCAAGCATTTAAATTTATAGTCTTATGACAGTTATTTAGTCTAATTCTTTCCAATAATTGTTTTTTCTACAGTTTATGTGGTACATTGTGATATTACGCGTTATCATACGAAAAACTTGTTATGAAATCGGGAAATTACAAAGATTTCTTCCGTAGTCCGATTAAAATACATCAGGGAAGTATAACACAGATTTTTAAATATGTTCCTTAGTTTTTCTTTCAATATACATCACTGCTGTAATTGTTCTTTTTATCCAATTCCAAAAACAATTATGCACAAATCTTATTGAGCTCTGCAATGAGAGTGTTTCTCAACAGATATGTCTGAATAGCCGCCAATATCCTGCGAAATAGGAGGAAGGGTTTTTCTCAAAGGCTAATGAAATATTAAAGAAGCTGACAGCTGTTGATCTAGGGCGCAACTGGGCTTACTTTTTTATTGTTTGCAACGAGCTTCTGTGATGACACCTAAATATGACCTAATGTTACATGTACTCTTACAGGCGTGTGTTTTCCAATAGTGGGAATGAAATCATCTAGGAAGTAGGTTTCGACAACGGTAAATGATGGATTTAGAATTCTTTATTCTTGAGTGATTCAGCTGTTTACGTTGCGAAAACTATTGCTCTCTGTAGAGCTATTTTAGTTTATTTTAGATTGACCTGGAAAAATATGTTCCGCTGTATGCAAATTGTATTGTATTTTCCTTCTTTAGTAATAATATTTCATATTCTTTTGAAATTAATTTAGTTATATTCATGATATTTTGAAATATTTTTAATAAAATAAATATATATAATTATATAATATATATAATTAAATATCAGAAAAAAATTGCAATGACGTTGCTTAGAAATTAATCGAATGCTTATATTAGCAAATTTTAATTAATCATATACTACATAAAATAAACATACCCTCGATACAATTCTAAAACTGACAAAATTAGAATTAAAGAAGAAAAATTAGCATGTTCAGGTTATTGGAAATGTAATTTCTATAAAAGAAAATGTCATGAATATGAATTTCTTAATGGCAATAAAATTTTCAAAGTACTACTAATAATTATCAATAGGATATATAGAGAGAGGATGAATAACAATTTGGTAGATACAAAATGGCAAGTGACATATAATACAATTGTCTAAGTTCAGTCATTTTTTCCGGTAGATTACTAATTACACAATGATTAACTGGACTCTGTCAAATTAAGGAATTCGAACATGTTTTTTATCGTCGGCTGCTGTGAGACTTCATGTGTTCATGTTATTGTACTTTTGTCCTATTATTATAATAAAAAGTGGCCGAATCAACAAAATGCACTTTTCTTTTCTTACTCTAATTAAAATCGTGCGTGTGAGTACTGAAAATACATGTGTATGTGAAAAGCACTGAAAAATAAAGAACTGAAGATGTTCAGCCAATGACTATGTTCTGTCAATAACCAATATTTTGTATTAGATCTTAAGGTTTTGTGAGTTAGTCATTAAGTATACTTCAAATGATTTCTCCTTCGTTCTTAAAAATCGATCTAACTTTTGCAGCTTAATACAGTACGTTGCCTAACCCAAATTGTAAAATAAAAATTACTTGAAAACATTTCCTTTATCACGATATTGGCAACACAGGATATAAGTTTTCATTCGTTTTGATCTTGATTGTAAGATAGATTGTTATTGGAAATGGATTTATCATTTCCAATAACAATCTATTTTGGTTTTGTATGTTGTTCACTTTCCCAATAGATTTGATAGACCAAATTATTGTACTTCGTTTTAAAAATTCTCATTTTTATTCACTAAACATTAACCTCATATTTACTATATTAAAGCTCAATAAAAAATAAAATATTAAAGAAATACATATAAGATAAGATAACAAAATATATACAAAATATATACATAAGATATACAAAAGCTATATAGAAATGGTTATATATGTTACATCGAAAACTCAAGAAGTGAAGAAAATTCTTATTTTATTGTGAATGTCGAATTAAAAAAATGAATATTTTATTATATTTTTGTTATTTGTTATATTTCGAAACATCGCCGGTGTAATTAGATATACACAAGCTATGTAAGGAGTGTAAAGGGGGAAACTGAAAATAACAGCCAGAGATATGAACATAAGATTTAAAGTTGTTTCTAAAACTAAGATTGTACAGAGCCAATTACATATTTTCTATGTAAGTTTATTATTGCAGTTATTCAATTCCTATATATATATATATATATATATATATATATATATATATATATATATATATATATAATATATTGTTTAAATTTTCAATCGTTAATAAAATGCTTTTAATTCGTCCACTCAAGTTCAAATACATTTTTAAAACTTGATGTGAATGCAGACTTTTTAAATATTAATTCGGTAATTCAGTTTAATTTTTAATACTTTAAATAGAGTTTTAGCATTTGTAATGAAAATTGAAATCAACATGCAGTAGCTCAATTGGTAAAATGCAAGGATTTCAGTGAGGGGGAAGAATACGAGTTTGATTGTTGTGAAAATAAATAATTTTTTTGGTAAATTAATTAATTTTAGTTTTACATGGGGGAAATTTTTTTCTTAAATATTTAGCAGGATATAAATTTAGGGATAAATACTGTCATCGGCAAAGCATATCGATAGCAGAAAGAAATTTCTTTTACCACTTAATATTGTAATTCTGTCAAATGTATATACATATTTATATTAATTGCAATTATTTAATAAAGAGTAATTAAAACAATTTTTTCTTTGCTGATCTAAGTAGGAATTGATATTAAAAAAATAAATTTTTATTACTTGTTTCATTTTCACGCTTAGAAAGTACTGTTCATTTTGTGTTCAAAAGTTTAATAACATGTGCTGTTATAAAAGTTTTCTTCTGCCTTGATCTTCATTTAAAAATGTTTAAATTAAAAAACATATTTTTAAAAATTGCAATTGTATCTTAACGTAATAAATGCTTTTTATTCACTATCCACTATTAGTGCATACTGCATGATAAGATCAGCCGGTGTGAGTCAAAAATAATGATATTAACAAAATATTTCGAACATACACCAAACCACTATAAAAATGCTGGTATTCACTAGAGAATATCAACATTTGGGAGATATCGGTATTTCACAGTTCCATATATATATATATAAAGTATTCTTCTAGATAAGTTATCGATCTCACATAATAAGAGACCAGATGATCAAACAATAATCAGAGTCATGAGTTGCCAAAAGCAGAAAAAAAAATGCCGACAAATAGATCTCGAATTACATCGACAAAAATACTGTAATACCCTACTGTTTACTTCACTTAGTGATAAACGAAAGTCTTTTTCTCTACTTCTTTGTTGGTTCCTGTTATTATGAAAGGTAAGTTGTATTGCTTTCTTCCCTTTCTTCATTTTTTCTGGGCGCAGATAAGAAATGAAATGGAATGGAGCATCGGTGAAAAAACTTTCATATTTAATAAATAAGGTAAGTTGAAAAATGTTTTCTCATATATTAAATTGCGTTTAAATTATTTTTGTTGACAAATCGTGAAAGGTGCATTAAAGTTGAGATTTATTCTTCCTTCATTGAAGAGACCTGTCCAGGGATATTGACACATATATGCTGCTTAATTTTTTATTTAAATTATTCTTATTTTAAAATATTAAAATCTTTTAGATGAAAATTAAAATTGTAAAAAGATTTTTCCCCTGTAAATGATAATGAAGCTGCAGAACACATTTAACCCTTTCAACATCAGTGTTTTTATTTCCAAAATTAAGATAACTTAGGGCTGTAATGTATCAAATAAAGTATAGATAGCTATACTTTGCTTAAAAATTAACTATAGGTACAGTTTTGCAAGAAGGGCATAGGTTTACAATGCCACACATGTCTCATTGGGGTTGAAGTTATTGTATAAAATACAGTGAATACGGGGAAAAAATTGATCTAGCATATGAATATAATCCCAAAAAACTATTGTGACTTTCACTTTAATAAACTGCCCATTTACTCTCTTTAGGTGGTTTACATTTATCATCTAATCATATATGTCCCTGTGGTGCCTAAAAGGTTAAAAGGATTATTTTCACAAACAAAAAAAAAAAAAAAAAAAAAAAAAAACATTGCAAAATCCAGCAAAATATTTTATAGGAAATACTGAATAAATTCCTGTAAATTGATTCAGTTAAATTATGTCGATTACATAAGAATCTAAGAACAAGAAGGTTTAAATTGTTTTAATTCATTTCACAGCAGAAATGTTACAATGTATTCAAATAATTCAATAAATTGTTACATAAAAATTTGTTATAAAAATATTTTTCAAGTTTTTATAAATTCTGTATTTTATTAAATTCTTTATAATATGGTCATAAACGTTCACATTTAGATTGAGTTTATTTTTTAGATTATTTATCTGGAAAATCAATCTTTATCAAAGGGAAAAAAAAATTAAAAACTGCTTTTTTGCATGCAATCTATTAACAGATGAATAGTTTATATTTCATTCAGATGTGAATATTTATCAATCTATCCCATTTCCAATACCTCCGTCTTCCTTTTTAATATTCGTTTTAAATTTTAGAAAATTCCTTTCAATTTTGTCTCTTTATTAAATAAAGCAATTTTTTGTTTACATGATCTTAAAATTGAATTTCATATCAGATGACTTAAAAAAATTTTTATTTTGTTTTACATTGTTTTGGTGAATTATTGACTTTCAAGCGATAAAATTCACTAATTATTGTAATTTCCCAAGAAACAGTTTTGTGCTCATCTATTTTTTTAATATAACACTTGCCTTAAATCCTTCCAAGTTTTAAGTATTTATTTTCATGAAAATTTTCGAAAGGTTTGGTGTACTAAAATAATCGAATAAATTTTCAAATAAAAATAATTTACATATTTTTCAAAATGCATAGATTAATTTAAAAACTTAAAAAACGGTTTTTTCCCCTTCCTTTGGAAATAGTAATTTGTGTTTACTTTTAAAAAAATTCAAATAATTTAATCGACTAGTGTAAATTTTATGATAAAGAAAAAGAATGTTTCTCCCAAAAATAAATCGAAATTTTTAGCAAAATCTTTTCATAATTTAAATGAAGACAATTTATTTTGATTCTATTTTAAAAGAAGAAGCGATGTTAATTATAATAGTTGTGGTCGTGTATTGGATCTTATTGTCTCAGCTTTTATAAATCCTTTTTGGCCGCTTCATTCAAATTTGAATTAATTCAAAAATTTATTCACATTTAACTTAATTCTTTCGAATTTCTTAAAATTTAAATTCATTTCAAATTTGTACAAAATTAGCAAAATTCTTTCACTTTTTACTTTACCTTTTTCTGACTTCTTTACATTTATTTATTTAGAAGCAGTGAAAAAACGCCTCAATAAGATAGATTTTTTAAATTCTTCTGGACATTCTGATTTTTTTTGGGGGGGGGGGGGGGAAATGAGTGAGTCATAGCAGACATTTTATCACTACAAACGCAATTTTATCACGCAAATGAGATGAGAAATGCATTAAAAGATATGGCATGTTAATTTAGCAAACCTAATCACATAAAAAAATTAAAAACAATTCATAAAGTTCTCGATGTTCAAAACGTTTTAATAAACTCTATTAATAAATGCATTAAATACAGTTTCTTTTTGTTTTTCTTTAATTAATATCTCATTTCCCATTTTTTCATATTCACATAAACAACCGAGGCTGAGAAAAAAGGAAAAATGAACCCACGTAATATTAATAAATTGAAATCATAAATAGAAAAAAAATTAAATCTTGATTTGTATGACATAGACTTCACTAAAAGTGGTCTATATATTATTCTGAAAATTGATTACATTTTAAACTTTAGTAGAAGAAAATGAATTCTATAAAACTAGTGTAATTGTGATAGTCCATTTACCAGTACATAATTCAGTACTAAATGGCAACGACATCAGCAGCTCGGAAAGGAAATAAAATGTTTGTCAGTAAAATAATATACATTACAAATATATAACGTTAACTAAAATTTTAATTTTTTTATATGACGATCCTCAAGGCAAAAAGGTAATTTGAATGAAACAAATGTTTGTTAAATTATAAAATACAACAGAAACATTCCCAATTAAATGATATCACATCGATTCCGCTTTGCATATCCAGGGAATAGAAAATATACAATAATGTTAATTTGAAACATACTCAAACGAGAATTATCCGTCCTACACATAAGCTATAAAGTTATTTTTGCACATTACAACATTTAGTGCATCTTCAATCATTTTCAGAATTGATAAAGACGTAATGCTAACTTCAAAAAAGTTAAATCTGTGTTTAATATTGTAAAACTTCTGTAGTGTTTACTTTCTGGGAATAATAATGAAAGCATAATCGATATATGTCGTTAACAATTTTTAATTTTTTTAGAAATTATCAGTTATTATTTAGAAATGGTTACAATATTTATTAATGTCCTAATATATTTCAAATTATACAGATATTAAGAAATTTTTATATACTTAGCATTAAAATACCTCATTTAAGATCAATTACATAGTGCGAAAGCTTTTACTTTTCCTGTTTTTATAGCACCTCGATTTCCATAATAATTACCAGTAAGAAAATATCATCGAAATTCAATTAATAAAATTTTTTCCATATCTTCTTTTCAAAAATTTCCTTCAGCTTATGAAAATGGATTAATTCACTTTATTTTGAACTTAAATTATTTTTCTAGGTGTTTTTCTTTAATTATCCGTTATTGTGATAACAAAAAAATGTTTCAGTTTTTTTGCAACGATAAGAAGGGTAAGGTTACTGAAAATTACTTTCGGCGATTATAATTATAGTATTACAGAATTTTGCCTCATATTGCTTTTCTCAGTATATGGAATCACTTCTCGTTAGTCAACATATAAATTTTTGACAAAAAAACATAAAGAAAGACCAAAATATGTTAAGAAAAATTATTCTTTAAACATTTTATATAATTACTTTGGGATAAAATGAAAATATTTACATCCATTCTAATCTACTCATCATAAATGACATCTAACCGATTATTTCAATTAGTTGAATGATTGAAGATAACTAGCTAAACATTAAACAGTACATATGCATGTAAGTTTCCGAAACATGAAATTTGACTGAAGGTAGTTACCAAAATTAAATAACTGTTCCCAGTTTATCTATTTATGTTCTTAAAAGTAATAAAGCCAATCAAGTAGCTTCTCACCAATTAACTGATATTAGGCAAGATTAAATCCATACTTTTCCTTATTCAACCATACTTCACATTCTCTTAAAAATTTAGAAATAAGTTTAATTATGAATTAATAATTCCTAAGGATAATTTAGATCATGAATTCGTGCTTGTTTAGACAAACTGAAATATGAATAATTCTTTGCTTAAAATTTTGCAGCTTCATGTTCCTTCAAATTAAAGATCTCATGAGGTACGCGTAAAAGATTTCAGACAAGATAAAATAGCGAAGAATTAATAATTTTGCTTCTAAATTACGATTTATAAAATTTTAAAAAGAGTTTCATTTACAAGTAAGATGTCATTCATATCATGGATTAATCATTCACTGGAAAGTTAGATAACAAATTCTTTCTAAGATTTATTGGATTCAGAGTAATTTTAGGTAACTTCTAAACCCTTTCTCTTCTCTGCTATGATTCCATAAGGTGCTTGTGAAAAGTCTTAGAATGCAAACAAGGTAAAATTGCTAAAAATAAATAATTTTTCTTCTTCTTTTACTTTGTTAATTTGAAAAGCATTTTATCTGCAAGAAACACTGCGGCAGTTTTAGTAACGGCACAATCTTGTTTGTATTATAGGTAAAAATGGAACCAAAACACCCCTCTAATGTTCTCTGTCATAATCAAAGAAATACAGCAGCGGAAACAAAAAGGATAACACCATGAAAGTAATAGAAGAACCTTGTTTGTATTGGTGGAAAATAGCTTAAAGGTCCTAAGTGGTGAGAACAAAATGACAAATCGATTTGAGACAAACAAGAAATATGTAAAATAATTATTAATAAAAATTATTTTATAGCAATTTATTTAGTCAATTAATATAAATATTTACTTTTTACAAGCACCGGATGTGAAGACTAAGTACCATCTTCAGTTTTGATTTTTTATATCCAAATTATTTTAAGTATTAGTTATTTTATATATACTTCGCTGTTAATGTCTTATGAAATTATGAATAAAAACACTGTACCTGACCATTTTAAAATTATTATTAAGAATATAAAATTCAATTTCTCTACTTTGGTTCATCTTCTTTGATTTTCTACTTTGATTCATACTTTGATATAATACAGCTTAAAACTTTCTTTTAAAATTACTTTCCTTTTACCTTAATTTTCCGTATTTATTTTAGAGTAAATCAAATATAGCAGTTGATTTATCCTGTTCTGACGTATAAATATGAAATGATCAGCTACAATTTAATTCTGAAACCCATGATGAGTTTTGATGAGACGCAAAGGACTTGACGAGAAAACATAGCATTTGACGACATGCAGTTAATTGTAAACAACTGCATGTCAGGTGGTTGCCAACATTTAGGCTTGTTTCCTGACTGCAATGTCATTTTAATCAATATTATTATTAAAGGGTAAAATGAAACCCTTATTACCAGCCATAATTAGCTAAATAAAACCAAGCTGAAATTTTTTACTTACATTTGTATATGCCTTCGATTTTTGCATTTTTAGTTAGCCTTTTATTTTTCTTGGAGATAAAAAAAACCCATAAAATTATCAATATTTTTATTTATTCTACAAGAGGTACACAGATGAAAAGTTACTAAACATTGTAACGACGCAACATATTTGCCTACGCCGCTGTAGGAGAAACATAGAGAGATATTTAGGGATAAGATTGCAGTCTCTGGCGTAGATTGGAGCATGCGCGAGTGCTCTCATGCGCAGGTGAGAGCAGGGGTTATTAAAAAGAACGCCGTCCAGCTGACGTGGCGTGTTGAATTCCTCGACTACAGAAGAACTATTAACTCTGATGTGTACGGTGAGACACCCCGAAAACTATGCAGGCTCATCAAGAACAAAATACCGGAAATATTCACGGAGGATGAGATTCCACACGTCTCCAAGGTCGAACAAGCGGAACTGTCCAACTTCAACTGGAAGCAGCTTCACCAACAGCCCAACAGCCAGGACATGTCACGCTGCGATTTCCATGTGTTTGGTCCCTTGAACAAAACATATGATAGGGGAGCGCTTCAACTCGGACAGCAAACTCAAGAATGCTTTGAAGAACTGGGTCTCGTCACGGCTACAAGAACTATAGAAACAAGGAATCCTTCGACTAGTAAATCAGTGGGGGCGATATGCTCAGGCCTATGGTGTATACTTTGAATTAAGTCTTCATTTATGCCCTCAGTATCGTTTTGTGCCTTTTCATTCGAGAACTCCTTGCATTTTTACATTATCTCTGATAAATTATCGAAACCATATAAAATTTTTTAAACGATATAAATTATGAAATGTGTTTCCAATTCAAAAGGGGACATAAAATCCCATCTTATAAATAAAATATTTAACAAACGTACGGTAAAAATCCAAAATGGATTAAAAAGTATAAAGCATAATTATCAAATTTTGAGAGAAAAGAAAAATTATAAAGTACTCAATATAAAGTACTAAAACTCATTATATAATAGAATCACTTTCTAGCATTAATATTTCAAGCTTAAAAGACAATGACTAATTTCAAGAAATATTACATGGTACCAGAAATTCCAAAAATCCATTAACTAAACTCACAGTTCTGAAAATTACGTTATTTCAAACAACTAGTACTCTCCCATCTTCCATTAGTTCCCATCAATATCATTAGCACATCAGCATCGTATAATGCATTTTTATATTTATCTTTTTTTTTCATGATCTTACAGCACGCGATTTTATCAACATAAAGGGCGCAGAATTATCTAGACTAGAATCATAAAAGTATACTTTGATGAGCACCAGTATGAGATAGGAGTTCATGAATTTAGTACTCTAGCCAGAATAAGATATGTAAAAATCATTTTTAGTTTATGTTCTGCCTTCTGCATACTCCCCAGCAGCTTAATTCTTATTTTCTGTATGTGAACTGTCTTATATTTCACACTCTTTACATCTCAGAGAGCATCTTTAAAAGCTTGCTTGAAATATTTTTCCATGGACAATTTTATAAATCCAATAACGATTATTTTTTTAAACAACAGTTATTCATTTTACCACATTATCGATACAAAGTTTTGGATCATACTTATCTGATAAATTTTGGTACTCATCCAATTTTTAAAAGATTTGCATTATTTTAAATCTGATAAATTTAGATACGCATTCATTTTTTTTAGATTTTGCATTATTTCAAATTTGATAAATTTTAATATCCATTCATTTTTTTAGATTCTACATTATTTCAAATTCTTAAAAAATTTTGAAATTCAACTATATATTTCTTTCTCAAACTGTCGTTTTGAAATTTAATAAATTATCGATGCTAGATTGAAAATTGTTCATCTGTTTAAAAATAAATGTAGATGAGAAATGTAAAAAAAACTTGTGTGTGTTACAATAAATTACAAAGAAAGCATATATAATATTTGTCATCACCTCTTTAGCCTCCTTTACTTGCTCTACTAAAAAGGAATTACTTTTTATTTTTTAATTAACAAATCAATTTTGTTTATTTATGACGTAACAATTAGTATTTACAGTTTTTCATAGAGAAATTTTACTTTGTTATTCTGTCATGTGGTAATTTCTTTCTGTTTGTGTGGTTACGAGTGAGATATGCTCAAATACCGCAAAAATATACTACAGTATTGCTGCAGAAGATACTTTATAATATTCAGAATATCGTAGGAATGGAGGAAAAAAGGGGGTAAAATTTTGTACAATAACTTTATGCTATTAAGACTAATGTGTGATTTCATTCGATCATGTTTACAGTTTGGTGCTCGCTCCTTGAAATTTACCCGCTGGTGTGATGTGGATGTTTGGAGAGGGGGTGTCAGCTCTGGTGTCCGCCTCGTCATCCGAAGTTCAAAATTACGAGATTCGTCTCAAAATAGCCCTAGTGTTGCTTCAAAACGGGACGTTAATATAACTAAACTAAACTAAAACTTTGAAATTTAATTTAATCTTACATCTAAGTATTCAAAAACTGAAATATTTTATCATTTTCTGGCTAAATTTCATTTGAACAAAACGAGCATAAATGGGAATGTGCCAAAATTATGTTTAACTGAATACGACTGGATTCTAATGTCTTGATGTTTGTAAATTACAGCTTTGCAAGCAAAACATGAATGTTGAATATAGATTTGAATCAAATATCTAATCAAACTGACATTTTGCAATATAATACTATGTGGGATTTTTTTTTGAATTTAGAATTCCTTATGTTATTAAAATGCAATTTTTAAAATATTTTTTTGTATTTCCATTATTGTATCTTTAATAAAATCGAGAAGGTCAAATAAAGTATTACGAAAGCATCATTGCATTCATTTGTCTCTCTATTGCATACAAATGAATGCATCTTAATCTTTAAAAGCTTGTAACATTTCAAACATATTTTTGTTGCTTTCTGAGCTGCTTTGCAAAATGATAATCATTTAACTTGAAAATGGGCAAGAATTCCTGCTAGAATAACTATTTACGGTTTATTTTGAACTATTAAGTTGAGGAATAAAATAATCCTTTTGCAATATTTTTGACTGAACTGAGAAGAGATTAAAAAGAAATTTTTATTCAATTACAAATTTTTCCAAAGAAATTTTCCTTTAATTAATTTTATTTGATCAAGTTTAATTAAAAATTTAGTTCAAATTAGAGTTTTTTGCTTCCTTTCTTAATAATAATTAAAAAGTTTCCTAAAAAAAGATTTGCTCAACTTCCATTAGAAAATTTTAAAAAAAGTGTGAATTAAAGTATATGCACATTTACATCTGCAAATTAATGGTGTTGATTAATCGATGAAAGCTACCCTTTGAATAATCTAGAATGTTTATTTCATTTCCAGTTTTCTCACCCATATATCATGGATAGATAAATGAAAATGTTCTTTCCTTATTCATTAATCCAATTTTTTATATTATTCCTCTTTCTCTGTTCTATTGTATAAGTACAATGGGAATTCACTCAGCCATAAAAGCGAGCTAGATAGGCTTTCTCCCCCTTCCCGCCTTGATTGAATGCAATTTTCTGGAGATATCATATCCTTGCGAGGGAAAAGCGTATCAATAAAACCATCTCCCACCCAACTGTCTCATCTCATGTTTTTATACGCAAAATACTCAACGCGAATGCTTACAAGGAAGACTCCTCGAGGCAACCGAATATCTCCTTTTCGGCATCCTCTTCCTCTTACAACATATTTTCTCAGCAAATATGACCACTGATAGAAATCGATTCCTATAAAAGGGCCCGATATAACTCACGCAGCTGGACTTAGGGACCTAAATTGGTTTCATCTCAATGCTTCCTCGGTTTGCTTCCCTATTTCACTGACAAGTGCAATTGTTGAAATAGAAAACGGGTATCAACAGTTGTAACATTGGGATAATATAAGACGGAAAGCCCCGAACGAAAAACACTGAGTTTCTTATGTATCGAGGCTTTTCAAGGAAATTGCTTTTCGTATGGAAACTAAGAATATATGTTATGATTCAGTATAGGTATTTATAGCAATCATTTGACTTGAATAAAAGATGAAACCTTATATAAATTTCTATTGGTTGGTTGACATATATAACTATAACAATAAATTTTAATATGAAGTATTTGGATAAGTATTTATAATAAATTAAAGATGCCGGTTGAAACATACTGCCTATTGAAAAATACACTGAAGTGACAAAAGTCATGGGATAGCAATATGCAAATATACAGATGGCAGTAGTATCGCACCGAAAAAGTATAAATGCGCAGTTCGTTTTCCAGAGCTTTCATTTGTGTTCAAGTTATTCATGTGAACAGCTTTTTCGTGATTTATGGCGGCACGACGAGAATTAACAGACTTTGAACGTGGAATGTTAGTTGGAGCTAGACGCATGGGTCATTCCATTGCGGATATCGTTAGTGAATTCAACATTCCGAGATCCACAGTATCAAGAGTGTGCCGAGAGTATGAAATTTCAGGCATTACATCCCATCATGGACAGCGCAGTGGGCGACCACCTGCACTTAACGACCGAGACCGCCGACGTCTGTGTAGAATGGTCAATGTTAATAGACACGCAACACTTCGTCAAATAACTGCAGGAATCAATGTGGGACGTACGAGGGACGTGTCCGATAGGACTGTGTGGCGAAATTTGTCTTCCTTGGGCTATGACAGCAGAAGACCGACTCAAGTGCCTTTACTGACACACGGCATCGCCTGCAGCGACTCTCCTGGACTCGTGAGCATATCGACTGGTCCCTAGACCAGTGGAAAACCGTGGCGTGGTCAGATGAGTCCCAATTTCAGCTGTTACGAGATGATCGTAGAGTTCGAGTGTGGCGCAGACCCCACGAAGCCATGGACCCAAACTGTTAGCAAGGTACTGTTCAAGCTGGTGGTGGCTGCATAATGGTGTGGGCTGTTTTTACATGGCATGGACTCTGTCCTCTGGTGCAACTGAACCGATCATTGACTGGAAATGGCAATGTTCAGCTGCTTGCAGATCACTTGCAGCCATTCATGGACTTCACGAACCCACACAACGATGGTATTTTTAAGGATGACAATGCGCCATGTCACCGGGCTAGAACTGTTCGCGATTGGTTTGAAGAACATTCCGGACAATTCCAGCGCATGGTCTGGCCATCTAGATCGCCCAATATGAATCCCATCGAGCATTTATGGGACATCATCGAAAGGTCCGTTCATACCCAAACTCCTGCACCATCCACACTTTCACAATTATGGACGTCTATACAAACAGCATGGCTCAATATTCCTGCAGAGGACTTCCAACGACTTGTGGACTCCATGACACGTCGAGTTGTTGCACTTCGCCGGGCAAAAGGAGGAGCGACACGATATTAACAGTCATCCCATGACTTTTGTCACTTCAGTGTATATTCATTCGCTAGACATTATCTATATTTTTCCTGTCTAAAAAATTAGAAAGGAGTTCAAGAAAGGCGATTCAATTTCAAACTACTTTATTATATATAGTTTTCTGTTATTATGACTTTTTGCTGTGGCATTAAGGAATAATAATCTTCAAACTTTACTCATTTCGCTTTACCTGCTGTATTTTTCTCTGTAAATAATGTCACGATTTTTGTTTTCTGAAGTCAAACAAAGATGTTAATTGTTATGGAAATTTTCATTATTCTCTTAAATTTTAGTTAAGAGTAAAAAGTGTTTAAAAAAAACTACGATTTTACTAATCTTAGTAAGCAAATTTATCATGTACATGAAACCCCCATTTTTCTAAATTACGTCTAAATGATGATTAAATCTATCTCCGTTCTAATCAAACGTTGAATAATGGGGTAATATATCGAATCAGAAACATTTTGATTTTACTTTTTTAAATTAATCCTTTGATATCCAAAAGAGAAACACTAATTTAGAGAAACACTAATAATATAGGCAATTTTATTCCTGTTTTCTTTCTTTACTTCATCACAAAATCAGCTATGTACAAATAATTGTCATTTACTTATAATAAAATATTACTAATGAAATTCCAAATTCCCTAAGAAATTCCCAAAACTTTCTAAATTGTTTACCACTAATATTTTTAGCTTAATTAATATCAGAATTTTTTATTTGATTTTATAGTTATTCTTGTCTGTTGAATAAGACGTTGTATTGTCCCTTTGAAAATATGAAGATATTGAAATATGAAATGTGGTGAAAATGGTCAAGTGGGCAAGTACGAAGGTTCAAACTTTAAATAAATCTCAATAATAATTAACAAACATTAATTAAATAAACAATTTTATTTTATTAATTTTCCTAATTGTTCATAAATCAAATTCGTATTTAACTACAAGTGAAATCGAATTCGTTATTAATTAATATAGCTAATTCGATCAATTAAAATATAAAATTTAACATTTTACTAAATTAAGATTTTACATTTTACTAATTGATCTAAAATTTTATATTTTACTAATTAATCTAAAATTTACCATTAACTAAAAGTGATCAATTGTAGAGAGAGGTAGAAGTTGCATGCACAATACAAACTCATGTGAGTTAAAATTTTCACACTTATTAAAATCTGTAATGCATTGTGGATTTTACAAGAATAAAAATGGCATTATGTAACATCCTTATGCATCGTCAATATATATGTTAAAAGATATTCAGAAAGTTATGTACTGTGATTTTGAGATTACAAGAACTGGCTTCACTATTAGATTCTTTAAAATTCTTAAATCTTTGCACTCACTGAATATATGTCGAGTGTTTACAAAATAGGATTAAGTCAGGGAAATTTTGGATTGTAATTTCAGATCAAGTAACATAAAAAATATTTTTAAATAATTGTTTTTTTAATGTAGGAACTATGCATGATAATATCTTTGTCAAATGTTTAGAGTTAACCTTATAATAAGGAATTAAAAAATATAGAAATGCCTCATTCTTTAAGATGCATAATCATTTTTAATTTCACTGTTATTTAGTATTAAAGAATCTTATATTTTTGACAATAATTTGGAATTATTCAGCTATTTTTACATTTTAATCTAATACAACATTTCTTTCTCTCTCTCTCTCTCTCTCTCTTTTTTTTTTTTTTTTTTTTTTGCAAATTAATGATCTTTTAAAATTTTGTTTAAGATAGTTTATTTTCAGTTTTATATAAGCAAAAAAATTGCTCTTCAAAATCAATTGACTTCATCACTAAATTAAGAAGCTTGCTTTGTTCTATAAGATTTCTGATGAAACATTTTATTATTTTCGATTTCGAATTTGAATGTTTTGTACTATACAAGATGACAGGAATAGCTAAACATATCATCAATGCAGCATAAAATTAAGGAAATGATGAGAACATAATATATTATGCATATATTATAATGTATACATAATATACTATGTCAAAAATTTATTATAACATATGACATGATACATTATGCCATCATAGATGGGTTTTTGATGACATAATATATATATTTCATAATTAATATATATAAAAGTCCCTTAATTAATGAAGATTTTTCTTTTTTGTGTGTTAAAAGTTATCTATGTTCCTATGAAATAACAATAACTCGGATCAGAACCCCATAAGAATGGGGCACTAGGCATTTTGCAAGACTTACCAAGCTGTGGTTACTCCACTGATTTTCTTCTGAAAGAAATAAATTCTTTTTTAAGGTGAATAGATATGGCAATACATCCAACTTTCACATTTTTCTCCTGAGGAAAAAAAGACTATTTCAACTCTTCTCACTTCCTTTTCCATACGTTTCAGCAATGCCCTATCTGTGAACAAAAGGCAATGTGATGCAGATAGCGAAATTGCTTTTTTCTTGTACTTACTCAACATTTTAAGACTCCCTTGAAATTTTCTTTTATCGTGAAACATTTCGCTTCCCATAAAAATCCTTGAAAATTGTAGTACTTTAGTTGGTTTTAGAATACTTTTAGTGCATAAAGTTTTGTTTGGTCCACTAATATTCTCCGTTTTTGTGTGTGCATATGTGCTGATTTCGCACTTTTAAATGCTTTAGAATTTTAGAATGAGAACAGATGCTCGAAATCAAAATGCATTTATAGAATAATGACGTTTAAAAACAACCAAATCAACGGCTAACGGCTCTTTCCTGTAACTTTGTTTACTCGAATAATTAGTTGATTACAGCTGACGTTCAAAATTCAATAACTTGATTAATAAAACAAAATACTATGATAATTAGAAAGTTTTATTTTAATCGAAAAGGAGAAGCATATTTTTTCCCAAAAGCTGTGATTACTCATATATTCAGGAATGTAATAAATATTATGGAGATATGAAATTTTCTTTCGTTGTTTTTTATCTGCCTTTGCTTGGATCACGGTGATCTGATGGTAAGGTCAGGGATTCGGAACCGGAAAGTCTCAGGTTTTCGAGCCCCTGTTAATCCGTTGGGGCCAAACGTCCTCCAGCTGGTATGGTGTGGAAGTTTGGAGAGGAAGGAATGCCAGCTGAGGTGTCGTCCTCGTCATCTGATGGTGGCTCAAAATTGCAAGACCCGTTCCACAGAAGTCCTGATGTTGCTTTTAAACAGGACTTAAATATAACTAGAAATTAAATCTTCCCATGCTTTCCATATTTTTTTTCTCATAAGGTTTACTTAATATTTATTTACATAAAAGTATGCAGATATGAAACATAATTTCCTTTTAACTGTCTTATTCTTTAACATTTTGTCCGATTTTTCGTTATTTTTATTTTATCTTTCATTTTATTTTATTTAGTTTTCACTTTCCTACATAATGCACTCCACCATGATGACAAACAAAAAAACTATCTGGGAATAAATATTTGCTTAAAAAAGAATATATTGTAAAACTTTTTAAAACCATCTAAAAAAAATTTAAGCCATTTTCATACAATATAAAATTCTTTTGGCGATTGATCTCAAATTTTTCAGTAGTTGACTGTATTTTTCAATAAATTCTTTTGCTTATATTTTTAGTTTTAAATGAGAGCAGCCGACATTTTTAAGAACATCTTCGGTTTTCTCATGTGCAAAAATGACTCAAACATTTTTTTCCTGCATATTTCATGCCCTGGTTCATTGAGGAATGAACCTAAATCAACACATTGAGCAAATAGTAAAATCATTATTCATTTCCAAATTGTATTTATGTTGCATTGTTCAAAAACATATTTATCTAAATCATGAATCAAGAGCAAATATTATCAAATGATTTCCTAATCAATCTCACAGAAGTCTGGGATTTTTTTTATTATAAAAATGCCTGTGAATGTCATACATAAATTGTCATTTCTTAAATAAAATATTTTATTTATTAATTTTTATCAGCAAAATTTCAGGGCATAATTTGTGTTCATCTATTTCAGATGTATGCATTCATGTTACTTTTGTTATCTATTTAAGCAGCTAAATGATTATTTTTATAAAAATCTCTATAAGAAATAAACTTATTTTTGAAAATAATTCTTAAATTTGCTTTCTTATAAAAATCATATAAATTATAACAATCTAATTTAGCAATTAAATTTAATTAAATTTATTTCACAAGTTAAAGTCGTAATTATTTATTAATTCAGATAACTTAAGAGTTTAATTATTTTAAGAATTTAATAATTTTGTAAGAGTGTAATACATTTTATAAGAGTTTAATAATAAGAATAAACGTGCAATCACAAAAAATCATTGAATCACATAAACTATCACAATAGATAGTTCATGTTTGAATAAGCCGTGTAAATTGATTAAACCACATTTCAATCAGTGATACACAAAAAATGTAATGCAATACAAATCGTACTTCCGAAGAATATTTACAGCATGAACTTTCACTTTAATATTGACTTTCATTGAAGTCCAGAGAGAATTTAAATTTCGAAATAAGTTGGCCACACTTTTTTCTTCCTAAATATGACCTAATAGGAAATTATCCCAACCAAATCTTTTAAATGGTTTATTTATCACCTTCGGCCAAACAGAAATTTATTTATTTTTTAAAAAAGATGAACCAAAAATTTAAATTTTATAAATGTCTCAATCCCAAAATAATTTTTAACTTCATGAAAACGTTCTATGAAATTTTTTTGCTAAATAAATATCTTCGAAAAATAAGCATTTTGTGTTTAGATATGAAATGTCCTTCATATCTTTTTTGCTCATTTCTTCATCTAGGTCTCCTGACAAAATGCCAAAAGTATATTTCTTCTGATATAAATTATATATAGTCTTCTATAATTATTTAACCTCGTGACTGCTATTCGTACAATGCATTCATGGTTACTTTCTACCAAATCAAATAAATCCTTGATATGCCATCCTCATTTTGAAACCTAAACATTTTAATAACAATAGGTTAAGATAGGTTATTTCATAATCATTTTTCGATTGGAAACTTTGAATCAGCACCTAACCTTGTTTATTATTTATAAATAATTCTGGCACATAATTTCTTTTTTAAATTGATTCAAAAGAGATAATTTAAATTCTAATCGCAAGAATTCATGTAATCAGAAAATGTTGTTTAACTCACATTTCTAACTTCGAAAATGAATGGCAAAGTAATAATTATTACAAAATATAAATTAAATTATTTTCAATCGGTTTGGTGTGTCGAATAAAGACACATATAATCGTTTTAAAATCAAATATATATTTATTGTAAAGATAAAACAGAGCTGTACAGCCAAAATTTGAATTTATAAACAAGCTATTGTTTATTCTACATCATACATTCTGTCGTTGCTTTACTGAAGTCAACAAAAGGTATTATTTTTTTTAATTCTACTTCAGCTTTCATATTTTTATACAAAAATAAAATTTAATCTAAGATAAAAATTGTATTTAATATGCATGAAAAATAAATAGCAGTTTTTTATAAGTCCTCTGTTCCCTTTGATATATCCTACAACTTTGTCTGTGACTTTTCTATTATATTTAGAGGAAACGGGACCTTTGAGTGGAATAAATTCTTGAAGTAGTCTTTTATGCCATAAGTAACTCTTCTTTATTGTTTATCCGAGGCTACTCGCATAGAACTATTGACTCAGCAAACACAGTAGCATCGCAAGGACACTCAGTCGTTCTGGTTAGAATAAACTCGGAGTAGATTTTTCTTGCGGGTATTTTAGATATTTGTCAAATAGAACATTTTTAAGGTTGATATATAGTTTAATAATATTATTTCTGTTTCATCCTTAAAGTTTAAAAAATAAATTTCAATCTATGTCTTTATCATTGATGTTCTAACATTATTAAAAAGTCTTTTTCGCGTGTAAATATAACCCCAGGGGTGTAATCTTCAAAATTGGAGGTCTGTGAATTTGAGATCCATTTTTTTCAAGAATTTAACTTGTACATGCCCCTGATGAATCTGCCTTCAATGGTTAAGAATCTTCTCTCTGATTTGATTTGAAGATTTCATGTTTTTAAAAAGTTAGGTGCAGTCTCAAAAGTTTTTCTCATCATATGAACATGATATCGAGTTCATTCTGTCTTCCCCATGATCTGGGCTTCCTGGGTTCGAGTCCCGGTTCAGGCATGGTTGTTCTTCCTCTGTTCTATCAGTGTGAATGTACCCTCCTGTAAAATGGGTTTGTGCAAGCGAATGAATGATGAGTGTGTGGCAAAGTCGTATTCTTGGCCCTAAAACAAGAGATGCACCCTATCACCTTAAATCACTATCTCTGTAACAGTGGGCTTGTCCAATGGCAAGTGTCTTAAGAAAAACATAACACTTCTCAAAGGTTTGATTTTTCCTTTCATTCCTTAATCCTTTCATATGCCATGCATTTGACTTTTGAATCTCTCCTCCTTTTTTAAGTTTTGTTAACAATTAAACAATGTCATTTAAGGAATTATATTTTATTTTACCGAATTTTATGTTATCATTAAACGTTCTTGGGTAGGAAGTATACATCCTAAGGAAACATTTACAGTCACGAAAAAAATTTAATTTAATGGTTATTATTTGCCATGAAAAAATGATAAGCATGTTGCAATGGTGCATAACATTCTTTATACATGCAGCAGGTCTCTTCTTTTTTTTTTCTTTTTTTTTTTTGCCCCTTTGTATTTTTATAAGAGTATTTCGTAAGATTATGTAAACGGGAAGTAATCTTCCAAAGGCTTACGAAAGGATTAAAGCATAACTATTTTTTATAATTTCATTCATTAATTGCTATTTTTGAATTCGTAACTTTAATTGCTAATGTATTTTGGGGGGGGGGACGAAACTAAATTAATTTTGAATTATCATCTTTCAAAAGAAAATTGTTCTTCTATTGGGAAAAACTGAGGTATGAAACCACTGGATGATTTGAAGCATTAAAGTAAAGAAATATATTTATACAACTACATAATACAAGTTTGCATTCATTGTAATTTTGCCATCCATTATTGATCCAGTAAAATACAAAATCGGGTGACCTTTCCTGTTGAATAATTCCTCTTATCCAGCCTTACACAGCTGTAAATTTTATTGTATCATTTGTCGGCTAAATAGTTGACTACTTCCTGCTTTGTATTCAACCTTAAATAAATTATCTAGTGACTTTTCCTCGTGTATCAAACATAACCTAAAAATAAAGTTTTGTATATTTAGTATTTTTTAATTAAACTAGGAGCATTTGAATTATATGGGAGTACAAATTTTTTCAAACACTACATCCTTGATAGTCACTGTTCTATTTTTATAGAAAATTCAGATCGACATGAAGCTTTTCAAATTTGATGCTCATCCAAATTATAGCTTTTATGGTATCAATATTTTCAGTTTTTATAACGGCAACAGTGTATCTGTTATTTGAAACATTTTTTGAACTGTTATAGGACAGTATTATCAGAATAAACCAAAGCATGGCTATAATATTAAGCTGATGATAGTCCACTAAAAATAAATAGGTAATAAATATTACGCAATTAATATCTGATTAGCGATATCCAAGGTATTTATATTCTTAACCAAGTTGAAAGGAAATTTAACTTGATAATAAATTATTAACAGTAAAATTAAGCTTTCATTTCCTTTATGAATGTTAAATTTTTGTAGGTATTAATAGCTTTTTCTATTCTGAGAATACGAATTAATGTTGTTTAACCATTAAAGAAATATATAAATGATCATTTCATTGCAGCTGTTATTGAAAAATCTAATTCTAGAATAGTTTACTTTACTTTCAATTTTTATTCTCTGTACTGATTCAAAAATTTTCACTATTTTCTTAAAACTAAAATCTGCTATCAAAAAAGGAATTCTTACATCAACTTAAAATCTTCGTATGTCCTCAAACTTAAATGATTGTTTAATTTAATTATTTATATCAAATAAAGATGTAAATCCTTTTCTGGTAAAGATATAAAATTTTTGTACTTTCAATAACAAGCAATAAAACAAAGCCCAACAGAACACTGAAATTAAAATTCTTTGATATTTATATATTGAAAATTTATTTTTGGCATTTCTAAGATTTCAATATGCTTCACTATGATTTTTTACGCTCTTGATTTGAATTTTTAATTATTAATAAATTCTTCAACATGATTTTGCAAATCAAATTTCAGTACAATTACATTTCTTTATAAATACTTTTAGTTAAATTTGCTTATTCCATACTTGAGAAAAAGATATATTTTACTCATTTCTTCACATACTGTATATCTGAAATTTGGTTCAGTACTTCATGATAATAGTAGAATATTTTAATAATTTTATATTTTTTAATTATTTTTTACTACATTAATTAAGCTGAAAACTAAATTCACAGAAATGACAGCATCTAAAAACTAATTTGAAAAGTATTAATTTTTAGATTCCATCGTATTTGTAATCATGAATTATGAATTATATCAAAGAATATAAAATACCAAATAATAATTAATAAAAATAAAGTAATTTCAAACCCTTTATTTTATTGTTGTTGTCGTGTCCGTGTTTTTCACGGAAAGGGGATGCAGTAGCTTCTGAGGGTAAAGACCCCTGAGCACCCAGAGGGCAGAAGTCTGACTTCTAGCTCACACACACACGACACAACCCTTTTTAGGGGGTGGTCGAATTCATTCATACACTCATTCATACATCAGCAAGTCGGAATTTAGATCCAAATCAGAGACCGACTCATATCCTGATTCAGTACCCCCAGAGGTATCGTTTATTTAACGACATATTTAACGATATGTCGTTAAATATGTCATTATCTCGACATATTTAACGTGCCCCAACTTCCATTAGCCAACACGGAGGTCTTTGGCCAAGGCGAGGACAGAACCCACGACCTCTCGGTTACGAGACTGACGCTCTACCAACCAGGCTACCGCGGCCTCTTTATTTTATTAATGTAGCAAAAGAAAATAATATTTTTCTCGAAAATCAAGCAATATGATATAGATGCAATGTAATCACACATATTCAAATAAAAATCACATATAAAAATCTCACATATTCATTGCAAGTTAAAATATATTGTAAATATATAAAAATTCCTGTTTAATTAGAGTATTTTTATTACAATGTCACGATTTCAAGTTCTGTTTTGAAATCCATACTTAGATTTAAAACATTACACTATGAAATTATAAATATTATAAAGAGATATAAATTAAAAAATTCTTGTTATAGGAATACTTGTAATGTAATTCTAGTAGAATATTAAAAATAGAAGTTGTGTACATCTTAAAATATTTATTCTTCGAATTCCATATTCTAAGTGGAAAGTAAATCTTTTTCACTAAGAATTATATAACTTACATGACTGTTTAGCACACAAATATGTATTAAAAGACTATTGGCCAATTTCGAATGTGATTAGTATTAGGTGTTGCAGAGTCAGCGTTACCATGCCTTAATCCTCAAAAGGACTTCAAAATTTTAAGTCTTTACTAGAAGCATAGTAAATATCATATATAATAAGCACCAAAAACTGAAAAATGATAAATATAAAGCTTTTCAAAAAGATGCTTGGTGTATTAAAAAAGAATAATAATTTTTTATGAAAATATGTGGAGATCAAAATAAAAAATTTAAAAGCTTAAGGCGCAGAAAACAATAGGAAAAGGATATCAAACTAGGATAAATATCATAAAAAGCAAGCTTTGCTAAATAGTCATTATATAAAAATTATATTGCATAATAAATATTATTGCAGTTTTATTTACTTAGTATATTTCTGTTTGCGCCTCACACTTCAATGATTTTTGTTTAGACTTTCAGATTTCTGATAAATAATAAATATATCATATGCCTTTTTGATATATATATAAACTTTTTAAAAAATTTTAATGCTTTTTCTTAGTAACAGTTTTGTGTGTGTTTTTATTCATAAATACTGTTAATAAAAAGCAAAAGTTATCAAACTTTGGAAGTAACGTAAAAATTTAAATACACATGCATAAGTTTAAGGTGATAATATTTTAATAGGAAGGAATTTATCTGCATTTGATTTATAATTTTAAATGCAACATTTCTAAATTTGTACACAAGAATTCAAACTTCTCAAAACTTACTTATTGCTTAACAATCCAAAATTACCATCGAAGTTTCACTGAAGACAAAGCTCTTCGTTTCTAAAAACTTCAAACCTGTAAAATATGGAGTTTGAAATTCGAAATACAAAAAAACTGCAATTTTAGAAATAAATATATATTTGATCAACAATACGTCTTTGTAATAATATCCCTTCTCTCTGCTTAATGTATTAAGGAAAAATAGGACAACTGTCTCCAACATTTCAAATTTACGACTATCATTTTATGTGCTGTTGCATAACAGGAATAGTGACATAAAGAAGTGCAATTTTTTTTTTTGAATAAAACGACAAGGATGTATGAATATGTCATATGTATTTATATTTTTAGTCATACATTAAAACTTTTATTTATAAGGTATAGAATACACAATATGACGTTTATACAGGAATCGACAATTTATTAAATTGATAATTTTATTTAATCATACTAGGAACTGTTTTTCTACTTTGATGAATTTTTTATAAAATTTATCATTTATTATTTGTATAATTATAAATTGGCTATTTCTGAATAAAATATGAAATATTTAAAAATATTTAGAAAAAATTAGCCATTTGCATAAATGCTTAAAAATTCTATTATAATTTCAAAACATTTTCATGTGTATATTTAAAGTAATTTTCCTTATTTAATTATTTTTATTAACATTGTTAACTTTTTCATATCTATATTTAAAGTAATTTTCATTATTTAATTATTATTTTTATTAACATTATTGACTTTTCAAGTCTATATTTAAAGTAATTTTTATGATTTAATTTCATTTGTTAATACTGACAACTAATTGCGAAAAAATTGAAACTTCTCAATTAAACTTTTTTAATGATTCAAAAAGCTTTGATGTAATAAGTTTAACTAGTTCGCTACATTGAAATCTTAAGAATTAAAAATTGCAGATTCTGATGCTGTTTCTTTTCAATGTTTCAATGTTGTGTTTTAAAAAATTACATCTAATATTTACGCAAATAATTTTACTTTTGTTTTCTGCTACCAATGCCTTAAAAAGTTATACTATGGCACGATTGAAGAACAGTATTCAAAAGAAGTAGGTTGGGGTTTCTATCATCTGGGCTAGCATTATTCCAATATTTTGTAGGTCAATATCTACTTTGAAAATGAAATTTCCGCTGTAATCAAACAGATTGCTAGAAATTTTCTTCAAAGAGAAGCATAAATGTTTATTCTGATTTCTCTTTAGAATTATCATGGAAGCCAACTTACCACTATGTATTAGAACTAAGTCAGAGATCTATCTCCATTGCGACCTAAATTCTCCATAATCTTCTTGGCATATAGAAAATGCCACCCTTCGTCTTAATCTAAAATCATTCAATCTTGAAATTGAACAACCATACTGAGTCAAGTGGGATTAGAACCAACACATTCTGAAAAATTGAAAATGAAGCAGGGAGCTACGTTTTCATAACATTACAAATGAAGATTTGTTTAAATTTTTCTGATTATTTAAATGAACCAAAAAAGAATTCTACGGACTCTAAAATAAGTAAACATCGCAAATTTAATGCACAATTTTATTTCTATTATTGACTCAAAATGCACTTGGAATGAATTTTGAAAATCATTTTAATCCTTCTAATTAAAGAAAAGCTATTTTTTATTGTTTTCTACACCCTGCACTGTAAGACGAAGGATCAAATGATGAACATTTCTAGCTGCGAATGCATATTTTTGCTAATGAATAAATAATGCTAATAATGCATTATTAAATATACTTGACCTGCTTTAACTTCAGATATAAAAACCACATGTTTGAACAAGCAGTTCCATTATTTACAGAACCTTTGTATACAAAATAAAATTTATTCAGGTCAATTCGGTAATTATTGTCACTTTTATGTTGGAACATTAATCATTTCAATTTTACTCAAACCTTTTAACTTCTAAATATACAATTGTGAAAGTTTATATATTCCTTTCTTTTCTTATTAAAAGTAAGTAAAATCATCTAAGAAAAGTAGGAATTATTGCAATGCAAAACGTGTAATAATTGTTTAATTCAATCGTCACGAAAAGTCCTCGTCAAGAAATAATAATCTAGAAAGAGCCATTTTGAGTGTTGAGTAAAATGTATGACATTCAATAATCCAATATATATTTGCTGAAATATCAGCCTTTAAACCCCTTAGGGAGAGATACAACAAGAAGAGAAGCATAATAAATCCTGTTTAGATTTATAATGGATTAAATGTCTTTTTATATTTCTTCTTGAGACAATGTTGAACGTCAGTACTTAGTCCAAGAAATAAAACGTCTTGTGTTTTGACTGAAACCGAAGTTTCAAATGAATAAAAAACACAGCTGTCTTTAAACTTGACGAATGGGGAATTTTCTATGTCTGAAAAAGTTTATGACATTAGAAGTTTTATTTATACTTACTGGACGGAAATAAACTCTCATAAACACATTTCCAGATGCTCTACTTTTTGCGAATAATTTCGTGCAAAAAGTATTTATGTTTTTGTAGCCCATGATGAAATCTACAAGTAAGTATAATGTTTGGATATTACGTAGCAGTTGAGTTAATTTATGTTCACAAATGAAATGCTTCATATCAATTTTATCTTTATCTACCTTTTGAAAAAGGAAAAAACGTGTGATTTCAAAATAAAACTTGCAATAATCAGCAATTGAAAGGTAAATGGCATGAGCAGTTAAAATTAGACTGGGACGATGATTCCACATGAATTGACGTTATTCTACTTTAATTCATTTTAAAGTTAATGACATATGTTAATAAATGCTGTTGAGAAGTTTAAAAAGCTATTAATTTTACTTGTGAGAGTAGTGATGTCTTCACTTTATATTTTTACTTTTTTATTTAAGAACCCAAATGGATCAATTTTACTAACAATTAAATTGACAAATAAAAAATACAAAGCTGAGATGATGAAAAATCTCATATTGTAGACAATAATGTTATTTTCCCACAAGAGAGTTAGATATTGCCGTTGCTTAAATCCTAAATATTAATGTCACAATTAGTAAAAGTTTGTCTTTTTTTATATATAATTTTCCCTAAAAATCAAAATCATTTGAAAAATGCTGATTCATACTTCCACTCTATATCATATTTAATAATGAAGCTTCAGACCAAGTGAATTTAGCTTAGTTTCACATTAAACCTAATAACTTAAAGCTGCACAAAAAATTTCATTCTCTTATGCCACGTAAATTATATAGAAGCTGGTAATAAAATCTCTTTCTTCCTCAACTTTCAACAATGGAAAAAATGAAATTATTGTCAAACACATGATTAAGCAATGAAAACAGCTTGAAATTCCTTGCACCATTGTATTTAAAAAATATCAAAATTCTGAAAACAATTACAAGAGACGTTTTTTTGCAACATTAAAAATAATTAAATTTTAAAATTGATATAAAAAGGATTTGTTTGGAAGAATATTTTAGATATCGTGGGAAAACGGCAAAATCTTGTGTCGTCCTTCATTTATTGAAATTCTATTAAAAATTAAAATTTTATATAAAATTCTACTCCATGCGGCCTAATTCCATCCACATAAGTTTATTGTTAAAAATTTGGGGGTTTTAGATCCAACGGCATGGTTTGCGAAGCTCCAGTATACAGATACACACATACGCACAAAGACACATTATCTTTAGTTATTAGTAGACATACCATAATTTACATTGCAGTTGAATAAAAATAAGAAGGAATTTTCAGAAGAAATTTTCATTAAGTAACATTGCTACACTTATTAATATATATCTATTCCAAATAGGAATATATTTCACTTTAATATTATGTACAAATACTATCTGTACAAAACTGAATATATACATATATAACAGAAATTCTTTATTTTTCTTTTCAGCTCTAAGTCGTCTGAAGGGTCGTAAACGTCTCTGGTTCGTATTAGATGAAAGCAAATGCCGCCTTCTTTATTATAAAAGTGAAATCGACGCTCGTTCGAAAGATCCCTTGGGTGCTATTGAAATCAGAGGATCAGCAATATCTCTTGCTTTGGAAGAGGACAATCAATTCGTTGTGCAGTAAGTACCCTATCTCTAGAACTCAATATTGATAAATTAGAATAAATAAACACATTTTTCGAAATAATTCCAGATTTTGATTGTTTTATAACGACATAATAACGACAACTTTCATAATAATTTGAGTGTTTGATGCTGAAAGCAATAAAATGACACTTATTGAATGTATATTAAATTCACGAATAAATTAAAATAAAAAAGCTGGGCATTTTGTTTGTTTAGTCCCTTTAGAAACTGTATAAAAGCTATTTTGGTCCTTGAAGCAAGGACTATAAACTTGTTACATATTTGGCAGGGGCCTCAGTCAACCACCATAGCTACATAACCTGAAGGGGTAATCACAGACTCAAAAATGTATTATATATGCAAGCCAGTTACACATTAACGCTATTGGAACTAAATCTTCTCGATGCAACCAATGGCGTTTCATGGACACCTTTGACATGATTTATTATCATGTGTGGCGCACCTTGCACATGTCTTAGGCTTTTGACTTCAAAAGCAAAAAATAAGGTCAAACCCAAACCGATGGTCAAAGCCAAAGCTCCACGACTGGCGCCAAGATTTTATTACATCTTCTTTCCTTATCCACTTCTCTCTTATTCAAACGAACATAGACTTCTGTTATGGATAAGACAGCACAAATAGCATAGCTACAGTAAATTAATTTTTATCATTACCTCTTAGCTAATTTGAATGATTTCCTCACCTCTGATTTAAAGAATTTTGCAATTAATGTTAATAGAGACCTATTAAATCAAAAGTTAATTTCAACTGTCATCCCATGTCTAGTTATTCATTAACTTAATGTAGAAAATCTTAACCTAGGAAATGCGATACTCCTTTGAATTTTGGAGAATTAAAGGTCGAAACTCGCGCATCGAAATGTTTCAGATTAAAACTTGTAGTGAAAACCATTAAAATACTTTATGGTGAGGTTAGAAAACTATATGAAATAAATTAATAAAAAAAATGTATGGGATAAAAGTAAATTCTAACTTTATAATGCCTAATTAGAAAGGTTTAAATATCTTAAAATATGGTAAATTACTTGCTTGTATTAATAATTCTAATATTCTAATTCATTATCTGGATGTAAGGGTTTTATAATGAGTTTTAAAGTGTTGAATTATCGGTACAATGTACACTTTTTCGGACTGCGAAGAAAACGAGTAAGTTGTACTTCATGTATTATTTTTAGAATTCATTTATTATCAAAACATTTTCCATCCAGGGAATAATTTTTTATTGCTTTTATAGTAATTTTTGTTGCATAGGCCAGAGAAATCAGATAATAATCTATTTATTCAATGAACACGTAGAGTTAGCAATTTTTATAATTTTTATCAAAAACAAACAGAAGTCTAAAAAATAAAATCATATTTCTATTGAAACTGTTAATATCCTTTCTTTTTGTCATTAAAAAATTGTACTTAGTACATCGGAAATTCTAATCTACAGAGTACTTTTTATAATTCTAAATATTTCAATTTATTTGTTAGAAGAATATTTCGCTTCAGAGTAGCAAACTAGCTAATATACATTGTTTCCAAAAAGAGATGTGTAGTATGCCCCTACAGCCTCGTAATGTTTGTTATATTTTATAAATAATACTTAGTAGATAATCTGTGCAAACTCCCTTTTAATAGTTTCATTATCATTATTTATGTACAGAAAAATACATAAAATTACCACATGAATTGCCTGGAAGTTGCATTTAAAATTACACCGGGTATGAGCAATAATTTATACATAACCCTTACTTACATGAAATGGTCGCTGTTAAAAGGATCAAGAGATCCATTCTTTAAAACACACCTTTACTTGTTTTCTTTATATTGATACTAAAGTTTTCATCTTTTACACGATTTAAAAAATTCTTTGTTCAAACCGTGATCAGGAATATGAATAGCGTGCTATTAGTAAGGATGCTAAACACATAAAAGAGACCACACTTTTAAATTTTTATAAGTTCTAAAATCTTCAAATCTTTTCGAATAAAAATATGATCCTATTATTTGGAAACATTAATTTCGTATAATACGACAACCCAACATTAGGTATTTAAGGTTATATTAATTATATCCAGGAAGACATTGGAAAGATCAAAGGCCCGCGCAATTCTGAAGTTCTTCTTTAACTCTGAATTTAAATTGTTAGGGGAGATTGAAACTAAATTCATAAAGCGAATAAATTGAATTTCTTACATGCATACATTATTATTTTCATCAGAATAGGCAATAGTTATCTAATTTTAGATTGTGAAATTCAAAAAAAATCACAAATTAACTTAAAAGACAAGTTCTAAATTTAAAACTTACGTAGGAAGAAAATAAGAATATTCTACAATAAGATAGATAAGGCAACAAAATGCATCTGTTTTTTTTCTCCCTTTTGATATTGATATCAAATCCAGATAAAAAGTTATTCACATAAATGGTCCATTCACCATACAGCTTGTTTATCAAAAAAAGTTCAAAATCTTTTTAAATATTATCCTTATTCTTTTCAGTTTTTTTTTTTTTTTTCATGCTTAGAGGCTCTGTGAAAAAATAGTTTATTCATTATAGGAGGAAAAAAACATTTTTCCTTTTATTATTTTCATGCTTTATGGGAAAAACAGCCTATAACCTTTTTTTCATTTCATTAATGTGTGGGAGAAAGTCCAAACAACCTCATGAACTTTCAAATGGATTAGAAGCAATATATCTCCGAGATAACAAAAGGAATAGTCTTTTCGTGATCGCAGCACTATGAATCTGCATGCAGCTGAAAGGAAATGAGGTTCAAGAGTTACGTATCCATGAATAAATTTTCCAAACAATTTATTAAATTGGGAAATATATATTTCATTGAATATTTAGGCACATTTAAGCTCTTCTCTTGCCCATTCTAAATCAAATTTCCCAATCTTGACATTTAATGGTCAGGAAGTCTCTTTTGTGGAAAAAGTACTCTCTACACAGTTGAAAAAATTACTTATGAGTTTCCAATATTTTATAGAAAGAATAATTCATTTTGAGCGTGACTATTATGAGACAAACTATCGATGTAAGAGACATCAGTTACATGTAAAATCGATAAGGGCATATGGATGATTTTCAAATGTTTTGAAATTATTTTTTACATCAACTATCAGGACTGCAATTCGTATTATAGGGTTTAAGGTATCCGACTACGTTAAAAACAATTGTATTCTCCAACATTGGCGATTTTTTTTAAAAGTGTTATTTCTAGTAGTTCAGACTTTCCTCTTTCCAAAACAGTTCATCTTTACTAGGAAAACGAAGCCCTGACCTATAATCCATAGGAATTTTACGAAAAATCTATTTTTCAGCTAAAATTTGTCTTCAATTTTAATTTTCATAAGAATTCTTCACCGCTAACGTGGTACCTCAAAAACTAATAGAGGTATTTACATACAAATTGTAGCGTGTGTTTTAAATTATGTGGACAATGAAATCAACCAACATGTTTATTATTGGTGAATTTATTTTTCATTTATAAGTGTTTTTAGAAAAATTTAGTTGAGAATTTATGGAAAAAATGTGTGTGTACGTATATTTTTACCAGTAACCCCTTTGCATGTCAACATTTTTCTTAAATTTTGGTTCATTTCATTCATCATTATATTCTATAACTTGTGTACAAAGAAAAACAGGATTGCTTCATCATAATTTTGAACACAGTGGTAAAATTTTTGGTAAAATTTCATTAAAACTCACTACAAATTTTCCTATTTCTCAAAATATATTTTCAAATAATATTTTTGGAATGTATAGTGTTTATAATTGACAATACATCTAAAAACCATAAATAGTTTTTAAAAAATCCAATTTTTCAAAAATTTTCCTTCGAACGTAGTCGGTTACCTTAATAAGCAAGTCGAAATTTCTTATAAAGTTTTGTGCTCTTTATAATTTCTTTAAAAATAATTTTAAAGTTCAGTGTGAGATTAAATTAATACTATGTAATTATAAAGGATTTTATCAAAAAAAAGCTTTCATTTTTCACTCAACACAACAATTCCTAAGATTTATTGGTATTTTTGATAAATTCAAAGGTAATTCGGAAAAATTCCGCTTTATTGTCAACAATGGAACTCGTAAACGTCCTCCTTCTAGTGTGGTATGAAAATTTGAAGAAGGGGTGCCAGCTCAAGTATTTGAAATATTAGTATTTTCAAAATTACCTACTTTTAATTATTTTAAAATTTAATCTTTAAAATAAATTTATATATATATATATATATATATATATATATATATATATATATA